>CM038141.1:430131297-430671389 GCA_021437245.1 Aegilops speltoides | reverse complement strand
GATTTGTTGGAAATCATACATCTGAGATGTATGTGGTCCAATGAATGTTGAGGCTCGTGGCGGATATCGTTATTTTCTCACCTTCACAGATGACTTAAGCAGATATGGGTATATCTACTTAATGAAACATAAGTCTGAAACGTTTGAAAAGTTCAAAGAATTTCAGAGTGAAGTTGAAAATCATCGTAACAAGAAAATTAAATTTCTACGATCGATCGTGGAGGTGAATATTTGAGTTCTGAGTTTGGTCTACATTTGAAACAATGCGGAATAGTTTACGCAACTCCGCCACCCGGAACACCACAGCGTAATGGTGTGTCCGAGCGTCGTGTCGTACTTTACTAGATATGGTGCGATCTATGATGTCTCTTCTGATTTACCGCTATCGTTTTGGGGTTATGCTCTAGAGGCGGCCGCATTCACCTGAATAGAACACCGTCAAAATCCGTTGAGGCGACACCTTATGAACTATGGTTTGGCAAGAAACCAAAGTTGTCGTTTCTTAAAGTTTGGGGATGCGATGCTTATGTGAAAAAGCTTCAACCTGATAAGCTCGAACCCAAATCGAAATGTGTCTTCATAGGATACCCAAAGGAGACAGTTGGGTACACCTTCTATCACAGATCCGAAGGCAAGACATTCGTTGCTAAGAATGGATCCTTTCTAGAGAAGGAGTTTCTCTCGAAAGAAGTGAGTGGGAGGAAAGTGGAACTTGATGAGGTAATAGTACCTTCTCCCTTACTTGAAAGTAGTTAAATCGCAGAAACGATTTACGAGACACCTACACCAAGTAGTGAGGAAGTTGATGATGTTGATCATGAAACTTCAGATCAAGTTCTGCAGAACCTCGTAGATCAACGAGTAAGATCCGCACTGAGTGATGCGGTAATCCTGTTGTGGAAATCATGCTACTAGATCATGATGAACCTACGAACTATGAAGAAGCGATGGTGAGCCCAGATTCGCAAAATGGCTTGAGGCCATGAAATCGAGATGGGATCCATGTATGAAAACAAAGTATGGACTTTGGTTGACTTGCCGAGGGTCGGCAAGCAATAGAAAACAAGTGGATCTTCAAGAAGAAGACCGTGACGACGGTAATGTATTCTTGTCTATAAAGCTCGACTTATGCAAAAGGTTTCGACAAGTTCAAGGGATTGACTACGATGAGACCTTCTCACCGTAGCGATGCTTAAGTCCGTCCGAATCATGTTAGCAATTGCCGCATTTTATGATTATGAAATTTGGCAAATGGATGTAAAAACTGCATTCTGAATGGATTTACGGAAGAAGAGTTGTATATGATGCAACGAGAAGGTTTTATCGATCCAAAGGAGCTAACAAAGTGTGCAAGCTCCAGCGATCCATCTATGGACTGGTGCAAGCATCTCGGAGTTGGAATAAACGCTTTGATAGTGTGATCAAAGCATTTGGGTTTATCTGAGACTTTTGGAGAAGCCTGTATTTACAAGAAAGTGAGTGGGAGCTCAGAGCATTTCGATATTATATGTAGATGACATATTGTTGATCGAAATGATATAGAATTCTGGATAGCATAAAGGATACTTGAATAAGAGTTTTTCAATGAAAGACCTCGGTGAAGCTGCTTACATATTGGGCATTAAGATCTATAGAGATAGATCAAGGCGCTTGATTGGACTTTCACAAAGCACATACCTTGACAAAATTTTGAAGAAGTTCAAAATGGATCAAGCAAAAGAAGGGTTCTTGCACGTGTTACAAGGTGTGAAGTTGAGTAAGACTCAATGCCCGACCACTGCAGAAGATAGAGAGAAAATGAAAGATGTTCCTATGCTTCAGCCATAGGCTCTATCATGTATGCAATCTGTGTACCAGACCTGATGTGTGCCTTGCTATAAGCCTAGCGAGGAGGTACCAAAGTAATCCAGAGTGGATCACTGGACAGCGGTCAAGAACATCTGAAATACGAAAAGGACTAAGGATATGTTTTCGTATATGGAGGTGACAAAGAGCTCATCGTGGCAGTTACGTTGATGCAAGCTTTGACACGATCCGGACGATTCTAAATCGCAGACCGGATCGTATTTACACTAAGCGGAGGAGCTGTCGGTTGGTGCAGTTCTAAACAAAGCGTCGTGAAGGGATCTACATGTGAAGCGGAATACATAGCAGCTTCGAAGCAGCTAATGAAGGAGTGCGGATGAAGGAGTTCATATCCGATCTAGGTGTCATACCTAGTGCATCGGGTCAATGAAAATCTTACGTGACAATCTTGGAGCAATTGCCTTAGCGAAGGAATCCAGATTTCACAAGAGGACCAAGCACATCAAGAGGCGCTTCAATTCCATCCGGGACTTAGTCCGGTGGGAGACATAGAGATTTGCAAGATACATACGGATCTGAATGTTGCAGACCGTTGACTAAGCCTCTTCCACGAGCAAAACATGATCAGCACCAAGACTCCATGGGTGTTAGAATCATTACTATGTAATCTAGATTATTGACTCTAGTGCAAGTGGGAGATGAAGGAAATATGCCCTAGAGGCAATAATAAAGTTATTATTTATTTCCTTATTTCATGATAAATGTTTATCATTCATGCTAGAATTGTATTAACGGAAACATGATACATGTGTGAATGCATAGACAAAACAATGTGTCACTAGTATGCCTCTACTAGACTAGCTTGTTAATCAAAGATGGTTATGTTTCCGACCATGAACAAGGAGTTGTTATTTGATTAACAAGGTCACATCATTAGTAGAATGATCGATTGACATGACCCATTCCTTAGCTTAGCACACGATCGTTTAGTATGTTGCTCTGCTTTTATCCATGACATATACATGTTCTGTAACTATGAGATTATGCAACTCCGTTTACTAGAGGAACACTTTGGGTGCTACCAAGCGTCACAGCGTAAGCTGGGTGATTATAAAGGAGTACTACAGTGTCTCCAAAGGCAGATGTTGGGTTGGCGTATTTGAGATTAGGTTTTGTCACTCCGATTGTCGGAGAGGTATCTCTGGGCCCTCTCGGTAATGCACATCATGAAGCCTTGCAAGCACTACAACTAATGAGTTAGTTGTGAGATGATGTATTACGGAGCGAGTAAAGAGACTTGCGGTAGCGAGATTGAACTAGGTATTGGATACCGACGATCGAATCTCGGGCAAGTAACATACCGATGACAAAGGAACAACGTATGTTGTTATGCGGTCGACCGATAAAGATCTTCGTAGAATATGTAGGAACCAATATGGGCATCCAGGTCCGCTGTTGGTTATTGACCATGAATAGTTCTAGGTCATGTCTACATTGTTCTCGAACCGTAGGGTCCATGCACGCTTAAGGTTTCGATGGCAGTTATTATGAGTTTATGTATTTTGATGTACCGAAGAAGTTGAGTCCGGATGTGATCACGGACATGACGAGGAGTCTCGAAATGGTCGAGACATAAAGATTGATATATTGGAAGCCTATGTTTGGAGTTGGAATGGTTCCGACGAAAACGGAAATTCTGGGAAAACCGGAGGTTACGGAACCCCGGGAGGTAAATGGGCCTCGGTGGGCCTCGAGGGAGAAGAGGAGGGGCCGGCCGGGAGGTGGCCGCGCCCTCTTCCCCAGTCCGAATAGGACAAGGAGGGGGCGCGCCTCTCCTCTTTCCTCCCCAATCCTATTCCAACTAGGAAGAGGGGGAGTCCTACTCCCGGTAGGAGTAGGACTCCTCGGCCGCCCTAGCTAGGCCAGGCCGGCCTCCCCTCCCTCCTTTATATACGGGGGCAGGGGGCACCTTGGAACACACAAGTTTGATCTTTAGATCGTTCCTTAGCCGTGTCGGTGCCCCCTCCACCATATTCCACCTCGGTCATACCGTCATGAAGCTTAAGCGAAGCCCCGCTACGATGAAACATCAAGATCGTCCTGCACGCCGTCGTCTTGTGAAACTCTCCCTCGACACTCGGCTGGATCGAGTCGAGGGGCGTCATCGAGCTGTCGTGTGTCAAGAACTCGGGCGCGCCGAATGTGGCGCGGGATCGGTCGGATCGCGAGGAGAGCGTCGACTACTTCCTCTACGTTGTAATCGCTTCGCTTCGGGTCTCGAGGGTGCGTAGACAACACTCTCCCTCTCGTTGCTATACATCACCATGATCTTGCGTGTGCGTAGGAAATTTTTGAAATTACTCGTTCCCCAACAGGGGAGGGCGGCCCTCTCTATGGCGCGCCCTAGGGGAGTCCTACTCCCACCGGGAGTAGGATTCCCCCTTTCCTAGTCCAACTAGGAACCCTTCCATGTAGTAGGAGTAGGAGAGAAGGAAAGGGAAGAGAGAAGGAGAAGGAAGGAAGCGGGCGCCCCCCCTCCCTAGTCCAATTCGGACTAGTCAAAGGGGAGGGGTGCGGCCACCCTTTTGGCCCTTTCTCTCCTTTCCCGTATGGCCCAATGAGGCCCAATACGAATTCCCGTAACTCTCCGGTACTCCGATAAATACCCGAATCACTCGGAACCTTTCCGAACTCCGAATATAGTCATCCAATATATCGATTCTTATGTCTCGACCATTTCAAGACTCCTCGTCATGTCCCCGATCTCATCTGGGACTCCGAACTCCTCCGGTACATCAAAACTCATAAACTCATAATAAAACTGTCATCGAAACCTTAAGCGTGCGGACCCTACGGTTTGAGAACAATGTAGACATGACCGAGACATGTCTCCGGTCAATAACCAATAGCGGGACCTGGATGCCCATATTGGTTCATACATATTCTATGAAGATCTTTATCGGTCAAACCGTATAACAACATACTTTGTTCCCTTTGTCATCGGTATGTTACTTGCCCGAGATTTGATCGTCGGTATCCAATACCTAGTTCAATCTCGTTCTTGGAAAGTCTCTTTACTCGATTACAATACGTCATCTCATAACTAACTCATTAGTTACATGCTTGCAAGGCTTAGGTGATGAGTATTACCGAGAGGCCCAGAGATACCTCTCCGACAATCGGAGTGACAAATCCTAATCTCGAATTATGCCAACTCAACATGTACCTTCGGAAACACCAGAGAGCACCTTTATAATCACCCAGCCACGTTGTGACATTTGGTAGCACACAAAGTGTTCTTACAGTAAGCAGGAGTTGCACAATCTCATAGTTGTAGGAACTTTGTATAAGTCATGGCCAGAAAGCAATAGCAGTATACTAAGCGATCAAGTGCTAGGCTAATGAATGGGTCATGTCAATCACATCATTCTTCTAATGATGTGATCCCACTAATCAAATGACAACACATGTCTATGGTCAGGAAACATAACCATCTTTGATTAATGAGCTAGTCAAGTAGAGGCATACTAGTGACCATAGTTTTGTCTATGTATTCACACATGTATTATGTTTCCGGTTAATACAATTCTAGCATGAATAATAAAAATTTATCATGAAATAAGGAAATAAATAATAACTTTATTATTGCCTCTAGGGCATATTTCCTTCATTTACTAGAGTCAATAATCTAGTTCACATAGCTATGTGATTAACACCTAAAGAGTACTGAGGTGTGATCATGTTTTGCTCGTGAGAGAAGCTTAGTCAACGGGTCTGTCACATTTAGAGCCGTATGTATTTTGCAAATATTCTATGTCTACAATGCTCTGCACGGAGCTACTCTAGCTAATTGCTCCCACTTTCAATATGTATCCAGATTGAGACTTAGAGTCATCTGGATTGGTGTAAAAGCTTGCCTAGTTGTAACTTTTTACGACGAGCTCTTTTATCACTTCCATTATCGAGAAATATTTGCTTAGTCCTCACTAAGGATATTCTTGACCGCTGTCCAATGATCTACTATTAGATCAAAATTGTATTCCTTTGCCAAACTTAGAGCAAGGTATACAATAGGTCTGGTACACAGCATAGCATACTTTATAGAACCTATGACTGAGGCATAGGGAATGACTTTTCATTCTTTTTCTATTTTCTGCTGTGGTTGGGATTTCAGTCTTACTCACTTTCACACCTTGCAACACAGGCAAGAACTCCTTCTTTGACTGTTCCATTTTGAACTACTTCAAAATCTTATCAAGGTATGTACTCATTGAAAAAACTTATCAAGCGTGTTGATCTATCTATATAGATCTTGATGCTCAATGTGTAAGTAGTCTCACCGAAGTCTTTCTTTGAAAAACTCCTTTCAAACATTCCTGTTGGAAATATGCCCTAGAGGCAATAATAAAAGTATTATTATATTTCAATGTTCATGATAATTGTCTTTTGTTCATGCTATAACTATATTATCCGGAAATCGTAATACACGTGTGAACACTTAGACCCAATGAGTCCCTAGTGAGCCTCTAGTTGACTAGCTCGTTGTGATCAATAGATAGTCATGGTTTCCTGACTATGGACATTGGATGTCGTTGATAACGGGATCACATCATTAGGAGAATGATGTGATGGACAAGACCCAATCATAAGCATAGCATAAAAGATCGTATAGTTCGTTTGCTAGAAGCTTTGCCAATGTCAAGTATCTCTTCCTTCGACCATGAGATCGTGTAACTCCGGTTACCGTAGGAGTGCCTTGGGTGTATCAAAGCGTCACTGGCGTAATCGGGTGACTATAAAGGTGCATTACAGGTATCTCCGAAAGTATCTGTTGGGTTGACACGGATCGAGGCGGGATTTGTCACTCCGTATGACGGAGAGGTATCTCTGGGCCCACTCGGTAATGCATCATCATAATGAGCTCAATGTGACCAAGGTGTTGGCCGGGATCATGCATTCTGATCTGAGTAAAGTGACTTGCGTAACGAGACTGAACAAGGTATTGGGATACCGACGATCGAGTCTCGGGCAAAGTAACGTACCGATTGACAAAGGAATTGCATACTGAGGGTTTGATCAATCCTCGACATCGTGGTTCAACCGATGAAATCATCGAGGAGCATGTAGGAGCCAACATGGGTATCAGACCCGCTGTTGGTTATTGCCGAGAGTCGTCTCGGTCATGTCTGCGTGTCTCCGAACCCGTAGGGTCTACACATAAGGTTCGGTGGCGCTAGGGTTAGTAGGAAGTCAAGTATGTGACCACGAATGTTGTTCGAGTCCGGATGAGATCCGGACGTCACGAGGAGTTCGGAAGGGTCGGAGGTAAAGAATAATATATAGGAAGTGGTGTTTGACCATCGGGAAAGTTTGGGGTTTCGGTAAAGTCTGGGACCACGGAAGGGTCGAGGTCCACCGGTGGGGCCACCTATCCGGAGGGCCCCATGGGCTGAAAGGGAAGGAACCAGCCCACAAGGGGCTGGTGCGCCCCTAGGCCCACCCCTGCGCCTAGGGTTGAAACCCTAGGGGTGGGGCGCCCACCGGCTTGGGGGCACTCCACCCCTTGGCCGCCGCCCCACGGAGATTGGATCTCCAGGGGCCGGCCACCCCCAGGGGCCTATATAAAGGGGGAGGGGGGGCTGCTGTACCAACTCCCAAGGCGCAGCCCTCCCTCCCAACACATCTCCTCCTCCGTAAGAGCTCGTGAAGCCACAGCCGAATCTTGCTTCTCCACCATCATCACGCCGTCGTCTTTGCCGGTGGAGCTGTCTTCCTCAACCTCTCCTTCCCCTTGCTGGATCAAGAAGGAGGAGGCGTCACTCGTCCCGTCACGTGTGTTGAGCAGCGGAGGTGCTGTCCGTTCAGCACTTGGGCATCGGTGATCTGAATCACGTTCGAGTACGACTCCATCATCACCTTGCAAGCTTCCGCACGCGATCTACAAGTGGTATGTAGATGCAAACTCTCTCCCGTTACTCGTTGCTTAGATGAACTCATAGATGGATCTTGGTGAAGCCATAGGAAAAATTTTAATTTTCTGCAACGTTCCCCAACAGTGGCATCATGAGCTAGGTCTATGCATAGTTCTCTAATGCACGAGTAGAACACAATTTGTTGTGGGCGTTGATCTTGTCATCTTACTTGCCTCTACTAGTCTTTTCTTGCTCAGCGGTATTGTGGGATGAAGCGGCCGGACCAACCTTACACGTGCGCTTCGTGAGACCGGTTCCACCGGTCGACATGCACTAGTTGCATAAGGTGGCTGGCGGGTGTATGTCTCTCCACTTTAGTTGGAGCGGATTCGATGAACAGGGCCCTTATGAAGGGTAAATAGAAGTTGACAAAATCACGTTGTGGTGATTCGTAGGTAAGAAAACGTTCTTGCTAGAACCCAATCGCAGCTACGTAAAGATGCAACAACAACTAGAGGGCGTCTAACTTGTTTTTGCAGCGATTGATCATGTGATGTGATATGGCGAAGTTGTGATGAATGATGAATTGTGATGTATGAGATCATGTTCTTGTAATAGGATTCACGACTTGCATGTCGATGAGTATGACAACGGCGAGGAGCCATAGGAGTTGTCTTTATTTTTGTATGACCTGCGTGTCATTGAAGAACGCCATGTAAACTACTTTACTTCATTGCTAAACGCGTTAGTCATAGAAGTAGAAGTAGTCGTTGGCGTGACAACTTCATGAAGACACGATGATGGAGATCATGATGATGGAGATCATGGTGTCAAGCGGTGACAAGATGATCATGGAGCCCGAAGATGGAGATCAATGGAGCTTGATGATATTGGCCATATCATGTCACAACTATATAATTGCATGTGATGTTTATTATGTTTATGCATCTTGTTTACTTAGGACGACGGTAGTAAATAAGATGATCCTTATAAAATTTCAAGAAGTGTTCTCCCTAAGCGTGCACCGTTGCTACGGTTAAATCGTTTCTAAGCACCACGTGATGATCGGTGTGATGGATCCTTACGTTCACATACAACGGGTGTAAGACAGTTTTACACAGCGAAAACACTTAGGGTTAACTTGACGAGCCTAGCATGTGCGAGACATGGCCTCGGAACACGGAGACCGAAAGGTCGAACACGAGTCGTATGGAAGATACGATCAACATGAAGATGTTCACCGATGATGACTAGTCCGTCTCACGTGATGATCGGACACGGGCTAGTCGACTCGGATCGTGTAACACTTAGATGACTAGAGGATGTCTAATCTAAGTGGGAGTTCATAATTTTGATTAAGAACTTTATTATCATGAACTTAGTCTAAAACCTTTGCAAATATGTCTTGTAGATCAATGGCCAGCGCTAATGTCAACATGAACTTCAACGCGTTCCTAGAAAACCAAGCTGAAAGATGATGGCAGCAACTATACGGATTGGGTCCGGAACACGAGATCATCCTCATAGCTGCCGAGGAAGCAATATGTCCTAGAAGGACCGCTAGGTGCCGCTCCGTCGAAGAACCAAGGCGTTATGAACGCTTGGCAAACTCGTCTTGATGATTACTCCCTCGTTCGATGCGGCATGCTCTACAGACTTAGAACCGGGGCTCCAAAAGCGTTTTGAGCATCACGGAGCATATGAGATGTTGAAGAGCTGAAACTAGTTTTCCAAGCTCATGCCCGGTCGAGAGATATGATGTCTCGACAAGTTCTACAGTTGTAAGATGGAGGAGAACAGTTACGTCGGTGAACACATCACGAAGATATGCGGGTTGCACGACGTATGACCCGATTGAACATTAACCTCCGAGATGAGGCGGTCATTGACAGAATCCTCGATCGCTCCCACCAAGCTACAAGAGCTTTGTGATGAACTACAACATGCGGGGATGGTAAAGACCATTCTGAAGTGTTCTCGATCTGAAGTCAGCAGAGGCTGAAATCAAGAAAGAACATCAAGTGTTGATGGTCAATAAGACCACTAAGTTCAAGAAGGGCAAGGGTAAGAAGAACTTCAAGAAGGACGGCAAAGATGTTGCGCGCCCGTAAGCTTTGTTCTTGGGAAGAAGTCAAAGAATGGACCCAAGCACGAGACCGAGTGCTTTTATTGCAAGGGAAGGGTCCTTTGAAGCGGAACTGCCCCAAATACTTAGCGGATAAGAAGGCCGGCAACACCAAAGGTATATTTGATATACATGTAATTGATGTGTACCTTACCGATTACTCGTAGTAACTCCCGGTATTTGATACGGTGCCGTTGCTCATATTTGTAACTCACAAGCAGAGCTGCGGAATAAGCGGAGGCTGGCGAAGGGCGAGGTGACGATCTTGGCGTCGGGAATGGTTCGAGGTCGATGTGATCGCCGTCCGCACGCTGCCTCTACATTTACCTATGGGATTAGTTTTGAACCTCAATAATTGTTATTTAGTGCCATGTTTGAGCATGAACATTGTATCTGGATCTCGTTTGATACGAGATGGCTACTCATTTAAGTCTGAGAATAATGGTTGTTCGATTTATATGAGAGATATGTTTTATGGTCATGCTCCGATGGTCAATGGTTTATTCTTAATGAATCTCGGCGTAATATTACACATGTTCATAGTGTGGATGCCAAAAGATGTAAAGTTGATAACGATAGTCCCACATACTTGTGGCACTGCCGCCTTGGTCACATTGGTGTCAAGCGCATGAAGAAGCTCCATGCTGATGGACTTTTAGAGTCTCTTGATTATGAATCGTTTGACACATGCGAACCTTGCCTCTTAGGCAAAATGACCAAGACTCCGTTCTCGGAACAATGGGCGAGCAACCAACTTGTTGGAAATCATACATACCGATGTGTGCGGTCCAATGGCGTTGAGGCTCATGGAGGATATCGTTATGTTCTCACTCTCACTGATGACTTAAGTAGATATGGGTATGTCTACTTAATGAAACACAAGTCTGAGACCTTTGAAAAGTTCAAGGAATTTCAGAGTGAAGTAGAGAATCAACGTGACCGAAAGATAAAGTTCCTACGATCAGATCGTGGGGGAGAATACTTAAGTCACGAGTTTGGTACACACTTAAGGAAATGTGGAATCGTTTCACAACTCACGCCGCTGAAACACCTCGGTAAACGGTGTGTCCGAGCGTCGAATCGCACTCTATTGGATATGGTGCGGTCTATGATGTCTCTTACCGATTTACCGCTATCATTTTGGGGATACGCTCTAGAGACAGCTACATTCACTTTAAATAGGGCACCGTCTAAATCCGTTGAGACGACACCGTATGAATTATGGTTTGGGAAGAAACCTAAGCTGTCGTTTCTAAAAGTTTGGGGATGCGATGCTTATGTCAAGAAACTTCAACTGAAAAGCTCGAACCCAAGTCGGAAAAATGCGTATTCATAGGATACCCTAAGGAAGCTGTCGGGTATACCTTCTACTTAAGATCGAAGGCAAGATCTTTGTTGCCAAGAACGGATGCTTTATGGAGAAAGAGTTTCTCTCGAAAGAAGTAAGTGGGAGGAAAGTAGAACTTCGATGAAGTACTACCTCTCGAGCGGAAAGTGGTGCGGCGCAGAAACCGTTCTGTGATGCCCACACCAACGAAGAGGAAAACGTTGATGATGATCAAGGTACTTCGGATCAAGTTACTCTTCGAAGGTCCACGAGGACACGTTCCGCACTGCAGTGGTACGGCAACCTGTCATGGAAATCATGTTGCTAGACAACAATGAACCTTCGAACTATGAAGAAGCAATGGCGGGCCAGATTCCAACAAATGGCTTGAGGCCATGAAATCCGAGATAGAATCCATGTATGAAAACAAAGTATGGACTTTGACAGACTTGCCCGATGATCGCGAGCGATAGAAAATAAATGGATTTTTAAGAAGAAGACGGACGCGGATGGTAATGTTACCATCTATAAAGCTCGACTTGTCGCTAAGGGTTATCGACAAGTTCAAGGGATTGACTACGACGAGACATTCTCTCCGTAGCAAAGCTTAAGTCCGTCCGAATCATGTTAGCAATTGCCGCATACTATGATTATGAGATATGGCGATGGACGTCAAAACGGCATTCCTTAATGGACATCTTAAGGAAGAGCTGTATATGATGCAGCCGGAAGGTTTTGTCGATCCTCAGAACGCTAACAAAGTATGCAAGCTCCAGCGATCCATTTATGGACTGGTGCAAGCATCTCGGAGTTGGAACATTCGCTTTGATGAGATGATCAAAGCGTTTGGGTTTATGCAGACTTATGGAGAAGCCTGCGTTTACAAGAAAGTGAGTGGGAGCTCTGTAGCATTTCTCCTATTATATGTAGATGACATACTCTTGATGGGAAATGATACAAAACTTCTGGACAGCATTAAGGCCTACTTGAACAAGTGTTTTTCAATGAAGGACCTTGGAGAAGCTGCTTATATATTAGGCATCAAGATCTATAGAGATAGATCGAGACGCCTCATAGGTCTTTCACAAAGCACATACCTTGATAAGATTTTGAAGAGGTTCAAAATGGATCAGTCCAAGAAGGGGTTCTTGCCTATGTTACAAGGTGTGAAATTGAGCTCAGCTCAGTCACCGACCACGGCAAAAGATAAAGAAGAGATGAGTGTCATCCCTATGCTTCAGCCATAGGATCTATTATGTATGCCATCTTTGTGTACGGACCGATGTAAACCTTGCCGTAAGTTTGGTTGCAAGATACCAAAGTAATCCCGCAAGGAACACCGGACAGCGGTCAAGAATATCTGAAGTACCGAAAAGGACAAAGGACATGTTTTCGTTTATGGAGGAGACGAAGAGCTCGTCGTAAAGGGTTACGTCGGCGCTAGCCGACTCAGATCTGGATGACTCTAAGTCACAAACCGGATCGTGTATATGTTGAATGGTGGAGCGATGAGCTGGTGCAACCGCAAGCGAGAGCGTCGTGGCGGGATCTACGTGTGAAGCGGAGTACATGGCAGCCTCGGAGGCAGCGCATGAAGCGATTTGGGTGAAGGAGTTCATCACCGACCTAGGAGTCATACCCAATGCGTCGGGGCCGATCAAACTCTTCGTGACAACTTTGGAGCTATTGCCCTTGCCAAGGAGCCAGGTTTCACAAGAAGACCGAGCACATCAAGCGTCGCTTCAACTCCATCCGTGAAAATGTTCAAGATGGAGACATAGAGATTTACAAAGTGCACACGGATCTGAATGTCGCAGATCCGTTGACTAAACCTCTCTCGCGTGCAAAACATGATCAACACCGAACTCTATGGGTGTTCGATTCATCACAATGTAACTAGATTAGTGACTCTAGTGCAAGTGGGAGACTGTTGGAAATATGCCCTAGAGGCAATAATAAAAGTATTATTATATTTCAATGTTCATGATAATTGTCTTTTGTTCATGCTATAAGCGTATTATCCGGAAATCGTAATACACGTGTGAACACTTAGACCCAATGAGTCCCTAGTGAGCCTCTAGTTGACTAGCTCGTTGTGATCAATAGATAGTCATGGTTTTCGACTATGGACATTGGATGTCGTTGATAACGGATCACATCATTAGGAGAATGATGTGATGGACAAGACCCAATCATAAGCATAGCATAAAAGATCGTATAGTTCGTTTGCTAGAAGCTTTGCCAATGTCAAGTATCTCTTCCTTCGACCATGAGATCGTGTAACTCCGGTTACCGTAGGAGTGCCTTGGGTGTATCAAAGCGTCACTGGCGAATCGGGTGACTATAAAGGTGCATTACGGTATCTCGAAAGTATCTGTTGGGTTGACACGGATCGAGGCTGGATTTGTCACTCCGTATGACGGAGAGGTATCTCTGGGCCCACTCGGTAATGCATCATCATAATGAGCTCAATGTGACCAAGGTGTTGCCACGGGATCATGCATTACTGAGACGAGTAAAGTGACTTGCGTAACGAGACCGAACAAGGTATTGGGATACCGACGATCGAGTCTCGGGCAAGTAACGTACCGATTGACAAAGGAATTGCATACTGAGGTTTGATCGAATCCTCGACATCGTGGTTCAATCGATGAAATCATCGAGGAGCATGTGGGAGCCAACATGGGTATCAGACCCGCTGTTGGTTATTGCCCGAGAGTCGTCTCGGTCATGTCTGCGTGTCTCCCGAACCCGTAGGGTCTACACACATAAGGTTCGGTGGCGCTAGGGTTAGTAGGAAGTCAAGTATGTGACCACCGAATGTTGTTCGAGTCCGGATGAGATCCCGGACGTCACGAGGAGTTCGGAAGGGTCCGGAGGTAAAGAATAATATATAGGAAGTGGTGTTTCGCCATCGGGAAAGTTTGGGGTTTCGGTGAGTCTGGGACCAGGAAGGGTCCGAGGGGTCCACCGGTGGGGCCACCTATCCGGAGGGCCCCATGGGCTGAAAGGGAAGGAACCAGCCCACAAGGGGCTGGTGCGCCCCTAGGCCCACCCCTGCGCCTAGGGTTGAAACCCTAGGGGTGGGGCGCCCACCGGCTTGGGGGCACTCCACCCCCTTGGCCGCCCCCGGAGATTGGATCTCGAGGGGCGCCACCTGTGGGGCCTATATAAAGGGGGGAGGAGGGGCTGCTGTACCAACTCCCAAGGCGCAGCCCTCCCTCCCAACACATCTCCTCCTCCGTAGAGCTCGGTGAAGCCCTGCCGAGAGATTGCTTCTCCACCATCATCACGCCGTCGTCTTTGCCGGTGGAGCTGTCTTCCTCAACCTCTCCTTCCCCCTTGCTGGATCAAGAAGGAGGAGACGTCGCTCGTCCCATACGTGTGTTGAACGCGGAGGTGCTGTCCGTTCAGCACTTGGGCATCGGTGATCTGAATCACGTTCGAGTACGACTCCATCATCACCTTGCAAGCTTCCGCACGCGATCTACAAGTGGTATGTAGATGCAAACTCTCTCCCGTTACTCGTTGCTTAGATGAACTCATAGATGGATCTTGGTGAAGCCGTAGGAAAATTTTTAATTTTCTGCAACGTTCCCCAACAATTCCTTTATGCTTTCCAGAAAATTCTACATCATTTCCAATTAATAATATGTCATTTACATATACTAATCAGAAAGGCTGTAGTGCTCCCACTCACTTTCTTGTAAATACAGGCCTTTCCAAAAGTCTGTATAAAACCATATGCTTTGATCCACTCATCAAAGCGTATATTCCAACTCCGAGATGCTTGCACCAGTTCCATTGTGGATTGCTGGAGCTTGCACACTTTGTTAGCATCTTTAGGATTGACAAAACCTTCTGATTGCATCATATACAACTCTTCTTTAATAAATCCATTAAGGAATGCAGTTTTGACATCCATTTGCCAGATTTCATAAAATGTGGCAATTGCTAACATGATTCGGACAGACTTAAGCATAGATACGAGTGAGAAAATCTCATCGTATTCAACCCCTTGAACTTGTTGAAAACCTTTTGCAACAAGTCGAGCTTAGTGGATAGTAACACTACTATCAGTGTCCGTCTTCCTCTTGAAGATCCATTTATTTAACATGACTTGCTGATCATCGAGCAAGTCAATCAAAGTCTATACTTTGTTCTCATACATGGATCATATCTCAGATTTTATGGCCTCAAGCCATTTTGTGGAATCTGGGTTCATCATCGCTTCCTCATAGTTCATAGGTTCGTCATGGTCTAGTAACATGACTTCCAGAACAGTATTACCGTACTACTCTAGTGCGGACTGTACTTTGGAAGACCTACGAGGTTTTGTAGTAACTTGATCTGAAGTTTCATGATCATATCATTAGCTTCCTCACTAATTGGTGTAGGAATCACTAGAACTGATTTCCGTGATGAACTACTTTCCAATTCGGGAGAAGGTACAAATTACCTTATCAAGCTCTACTTTCCTCCCACTCACTTCTTTTGAGAGAAACTCCTCTAGAAAGGATCCGAATTTAGCAACGAAAATCTTGCCCTCAGATCTGTGATAGAAGGTGTACCCAATAGTTTCTTTTGGGTATCCTATGAAGAAACATTTCTCCGATTTGGGTTTGAGCTTATCTGGTTGAAGTTTCTTCACATAAGCATCGCAGCCCCAAACTTTAAGAAACGACAACTTGGGTTTCTTACTAAACCACAGTTCATATGGTGTCATCTCAACGGATTTAGATGGTGCCCTTTTAACGTGAATGCAGCTGTCTCTAATGCATAACCCCACAACAATAGTGGTAAATTAGTAAGAGATATCATAGATCGCACCATATCCAATAAAGTGCGGTTACGACGTTCGGACACACCATAACGTTGTGGTGTTCCAGGTGGCGTGAGCTGTGAAACTATTCCACATTGTTTTAATTGAAGACCAAACCCGTAACTCAAATATTCGTCTCCACGATCAGATCGTAGAAACTTTATTTTTCTTGTTACGATGATTTTCCACTTCACTCTGAAATTCTTTGAACCTTTCAATTATTTCAGACTTATGTTTCATCAAGTAGATATACCCATATCTGCTCAAATCATCTTGTGAAGGTCAGAAAATAACGATACTTGCCACGAGCATCAACACTCATTGGATCGCATACGCGTCCCGTCTCTTCGCTGACCCCTGGCACACAATCACTTGAAAAAAGAGGGGGGGAGCGAGCCAATGTATCAATGAATAGATCGGTATGTATTATTTCCAATAAGTCAGTAGCTTGTTCCATTGTTCCTGAGAACGGAGTTTTTGTCATCTTGTCCAAAAGGCACGGTTCGCAAGCATCAAATGATTCATAACCAAGTGATTCCAAATATCCATCTTTATGGAGTTTCTTCATGAGCTTTACACTGATATGACCCAAACGGCAGTGCCACAAATAAGTTGCACTATCATTATTAACTTTGCATCTTTTGGCATCAATATTATGAATATGTGTATCACTACGATCGAGATCCAACAAACTATGTTCATTGGGTGTATGACCATCGAAGGTCTTATTCATGTAAACAGAATAACAATTATTCTCTAACTTTAAATGAATAACCGTATCGCAATAAACATGATCAAATCATATTCATGCTCAATGCAAACGCCAAATAACATTTATTTAGGTTTAACACTAATCCCGAAAGTATAGGGAGTGTGATCATATCAATCTTGGAACCACTTCCAACATACATCGTCACTTCACCCTCAACTAGTCTCTGTTTATTCTGTATCTCCTGTTTCGAGTTACTAATTTTTAGCAACCGAACAAGTATCAAATACTCAGGGCTACTATAAACACTAGTAAGGTACACATCAATAACCTGTATATCAAATATACCCTTGTTCACTTTGCCATCCTTCTTATCCACCAAATATTCAGGGCATTTCCGCTTCCAGTGACCTTTTTCTTTGCAGTGTAAGCACTCAGTTTTAGGCTTTGGTCCAGCTTTGGTCTTCTTCACGAGAGTGACAACTTGCTTGCCATTCTACTTGAAGTTCCCTTTCTTTCCCTTTGCCCTTTTCTTGAAGCTAGTGATCTTGTCAATCATCAACACTTGATGCTCTTTCTTGATTTCTACCTTCGTCGATTTCAACATCACGAAGAGCTCGGGAATCGTTTTCGTCATCTCTTGCATACTATAGTTCATCATGAAGTTCTAGTAACTTGGTGAGGGTGACTAGAGAACTCTGTCAATCACTATCTTATCTGGAAGATTAACTCCCAGTTGATTCAAGCGATTGAAGTACCCAGACAATCTGAGCACATGCTCACTAGTTGAGCGATTCTCCTCCATCTTTTAGCTATAGAACTTGTTGGAGACTTCATATCTCTCAACTCGGGTATTTGCTTGAAATATTAACTTCAATTCCTGGAACATCTCATATGGTCCATGACGTTCAAAACATCTTTGAAGTCCCAATTCTAAGCCGTTAAGCATGGTGCACTAAACTATCAAGTAGTCATCATATTGAGCTAGCCAAACGCTCATAACGTCGCGATCCGCTTCTTGCAATAGGTCTATCACCTATCGGTGCATTAAGGACATAATTCTTCTGTGCAGCAATGACGAGAAATCTCAGATCACGGATCCAATCCGCATCATTGCTACTAACATTTTTCAACACAATTTTCTCTAGGAACATATCAAAATAAACATATGAAAGCAACAACGCAACATAATTTGCAAAATACTACCAGGACTAAGTTCATGATAAATTTAAGTTCAATTAATCATATTACTTAAGAACTCCCACTTAGATAGACATCCCTCTAATCCTCTAAGTGATTACGTGATCCATATCAACTACACCATGTACGATCGTCACGTGAGATGGAGTAGTTTCAACGGTGAACATCAATATGTTGATCATATCTACTATATGATTCGCGCTCGACCTTTCGGTCTCCATGTCCCTATCTGTTATATGCTAGGATCGTCAAGTTTAACCTGAGTATTCCGCGTGTGCAACTATTTTGCACCCGTTGTATTTGAACGTAGAGCCTATCACACCCGATCATCACGTGGTGTCTCAGCACAAAGAACTTTCGCAACGGTGCATACTCAGGGAGAACACTTCTTGATAATTAGTGAGAGATCATCTTAAAATGCTACCGTCAAACAAAATAAAATAAGATGTATAACAGATAAACATCATATGCAATCAAAATATGTGACATGATATGGCCACGATCATCTTGCGCCTTTGATCTCCTCCAAAGTACTGTCATGATCTCTATCATCACCGGCACGACACCATGATCTTCATCATCTTGATCTATATCAATGTGTCGTCACATGTTCGTCTCGCCAACTATTGCTCTTGCAACCACTGTTCCAAAAATCTTTCGATTCAGCGATTTATCGCTACTCTTGGGGTGACCGATAAGATTATGTCTTATCTTCATCATTTATCGTTTGTGCCGATTTATCGCTCTGAGAAGCGATTTATCAGGAATCTACCGATAAATCAGGCATATTCATAGCACAATATTTGCAAAAACTATGTTTATTTGTGTTTTGTGGACCTAGCTACGCAATATGTACTGTTGTCCTATTTTGTTTATCATTATACGACGATCCAAAGACTAGGAATCAAGGTAACACTTTTGTCAGATATTGTTTTGGTGTTGAATATAGTATATTTTAGTGTTGGGAACCTGGGATTTGCAAAAAATGCCCGATTAATAGTCGACCAATAAAATCGATTAACCGGCCGATTTTCAATTAATCTCTAATCCCCAGCTGACCAAGACGGTAATGATAAGTGATATCCTCAACATTGCTTGCAACTATTGCTATCGCATAGCGATAAAGTAAAGTAATTATTTGGCACTTGCATCTTATGCAACAAAGAGACAACCATAGGGCTTCTGCCAGTTGCCGATAACTTTAACAAAATATGATCATCTCATACAACAACTTATATCTCATCACGTATTGACCATATCACATCACAACATGCCCTGCAAAAACAAGTTAGACATCTTCTACTTTGTTGTTGCAAGTTTTACGTGGCTGCTACGGGCTTAGCAAGAACCGTTCTTACCTATGCATCAAAACCACAATGATAGTTCGTCAAGTTAGTGTTGTTTTAACCTTCGCAAGGACCGGGCGTAGCCACACTCGGTTCAACTAAAGTTGGAGAAATAGACACCCGCTAGTCACCTGTGTGCAAAGCACGTCGGTAAAACCAGTCTCACGTAAGGGTACGCGTAATGTCGGTCCAGGCCGCTTCATCCAACAATACCGCTGAACCAAAGTATGACATGCTGGTAAGCAGTATGACTTGTATCGCCCACAACTCACTTGTGTTCTACTCGTGCATATAACATCAACGCATAAAACCTAGGCTCGGATGCCATTGATGGGGAACGTAGTAAATTCAAAAAAATTCCTACGCACACGCAAGATCATGGTGATGCATAGCAACGAGAGGGGAGAGTATTGTCCATGTACCCTCGTAGACCGTAAGCGGAAGTGTTATGACAATGCGGTTGATGTAGTCGTACGTCTTCACGATACGACCGATCCAAGTACCGAACGTACGGCACCTCCGAGTTCAGCACACGTTCAGCTCGATGATGATCCCCGGACTCCGATCCAGCAAAGTGTCGGGGATGAGTTCCGTCAAGACGAGGGTGGCAGGCGATGATGATGTTCTACCGACGCAGGGCTTCGCCTAAGCACCGCCACGATATGACCGAGGTGGAATATGGTGGAGGGGGCACGACTGCGGCTAAGGAGCGATCACGAAGATCAACTTGTGTGTCTATGGGGTGCCCCTGCCCCGTATATAAATGAGTGGAGGAGGGGGAGGGCTGACCCTCTCTATGGCGCGCCCTAGGGGAGTCCTACTCCCACCGGGAGTAGGATTTCCCCTTTCCTAGTAGAACTAGGAACCCTTCCATGTAGTAGGAGTAGGAGAGAAGGAAAGGGAAGAGGGAAGGAGAAGGAAGGAAGGGGGCGCCTCCCTAGTCAATTCGGACTAGTCCAAGGGCAGGTGCGCCACCCTTTTGCCCTTTCTCTCCTTTCCCGTATGGCCCATTGAGGCCCAATACGAATTCCCGTAACTCTCCGGTACTCGAAAAATACCGAATCACTCGGAACCTTCCGAACTCCGAATATAGTCGTCCGATATATCGATCTTTACGTCTCGACCATTTGAGACTCCTCGTCATGTCCCCGATCTCATCGGGACTCGAACTCCTTCGGTACATCAAAACTCATAAACTCATAATAAAAGCGTCATCGAAACCTTAAGCGTGCGGACCCTACGGGTTCGAGAACTATGTAGACATGACCGAGACACGTTTCCGGTCAATAACCAATAGCGGAACCTGGATGCTCATATTGGTTCCTACATATTCTACGAAGATCTTTATCGGTCAAACCGCATAACAACATACATTGCTCCTTTTGTCATCGGTATGTTACTTGCCCGAGATTCGATCGTCGGTATCCAATACCTAGTTCAATCTCGTTACCGGCAAGTCTCTTTACTCATTACGTAATGCATCATTCCGTAACTAACTCATTAGCTACATTGCTTGCAAGGCTTATAGTGATGTGCATTACCGAGAGGGCCCAGAGATACCTCTCCGACAATCGGAGTGACAAATCCTAATCTCGACATACGCCAACCCAACATTTACCTTCGGAGACACCTGTAGAGCTCCTTTTTAATCACCCAGTTACGTTGTGACGTTTGGTAGCACACAAAGTGTTCCTCCGGTAAACAGGAGGTGCATAATCTCATAGTCATAGGAACATGAATAAGTCATGAAGAAAGCAACAGCAACATACTAAACGATCAAGTGCTAAGCTAACGGAATGGGTCAAGTCAATCACATCATTCTCCTAATGATGTGATCCCGTTAATCAAACGACAACTCATGTCTATGTCTAGGAAACTTAACCATCTTTGATGCACGAGCTAGTCAAGTAGAGGCATACTAGTGACACTATGTTTGTCTATGTATTCGCACATGTATTACATTTCCGGTTAATACAATTCTAGCATGAATAATAAACATTTATCATGAAATAAGGAAATAAATAATAACTTTATTATTGCATCTAGGGCATATTTCCTTCACTATCGACCACCGGTACAACTCTACGCACGCTTGATGTTCGCTTTACCTAGAAAAAGTATGAAACTAGAAGGACTTTGTAGGTGTTGTTGGATAGGTTTGCAAGATAGTAAAGAGCATGTAAATAAAAAGTAAGGCTGTTTAGAAAAAGAAGCGACTAAGTTAGTTTTTGTTGGGGAACGTAGTAATTTCAAAAATTTTCCTACGCACACGCAAGATCATGGTGATGTATAGCAACGAGAGGGGAGAGTGTTGTCTACATACCCTTGTAAACCCGAAGCGAAGCGATCACAACGTAGAGGAAGTAGTCGACGTTCTCCTCGCGATCCGACCGATCCGGCGCCGTTACTTCGCGCCCGAGTTCTTGACACACGACAGCTCGATGACGCCCTCGTACTCCGATCCAGCCGAGTGTCGAGGAGAGTTTCACAAGACGACGTGGTGGACGATCTTGATGTTTCACGGCGCAGGCTTCGCCTAAGCTTCGCGACAGTATGACCGAGGTGGAATATGGTGGAGGGGCACCGACACGGCTAAGGAACGATCTCAAGGATCAACTTGTGTGTCCTAGGGTGCCCCTGCCCCGTATATAAAGGAGGGAGGGGGAGGTGCGGCCGCCCAAGGGGGGGGGAGGAGTCCTACTCCCAGGAGTAGGACTCCCCCCTTCCTAGTTGGAATAGGATTGGGGAGGGGAAGAGGAAGGGGGCACCCCCTCCTTGTCCTATTCGGACTGGGGGGAGGGGCGCGCGCCACCTGGCCGCCCCTCCTCTTCTCCCTCGAGGCCCACCGAGGCCCATTTACCCCAGGGGTTCAGTAACCTCCGGTACTCGTAAATTCCTGTTTTCACCCGAACCATTCGAACTCCAAACATAAGCTTCCAATATATCAATATTTATGTCTCGACCATTTCGAGACTCCTCGTCATGTCCATGATCACATCCGGACTCGAACTTCTTGGTACATCAAAATACATAAACTCATAATAACCATCATCGAAACCTTAAGCGTGCGGACCCTACGGTTCGAGAACAATGTAGACATGACCTAGAACTATTCTCGGTCAATAACCAATAGCGGGACCTGGATGCCCATATTGGTTCCTACATATTCTACGAAGATCTTTGTCGGTCGGACCGCATAACAACATACGTTGTTCCTTTGTCATCGGTATGTTACTTGCCCGAGATTCGATCGTCGGTATCCAATACCTAGTTCAATCTCGTTATCGCAAGTCTCTTTACTCGTTCCGTAATACATCATCTCATAACTAACTCATTAGTTGTAGTGCTTGCAAGGCTTCAGTGATGTGTATTACCGAGAGGGCCCGAGATACCTCTCGACAATCGGAGTGACAAAACCTAATCTCGAATACGCCAACCCAACATACGCCTTTGGAGACACCTGTAGTACTCCTTTATAATCACCCAGTTACGTTGTGACGTTTGGTAGCACCCAAAGTGTTCCTCCGGTAAACGGGAGTTGCATAATCTCATAGTTACAGGAACATGTATATGTCATGGATAAAAGCAGTAGCAACATACTAAACGATCGTGTGCTAAGCTAATGGAATGGGTCATGTCAATTAGATCATTCTACTAATGATGTGACCTCGTTAATCAAATAACAACTCTTTGTTCATGGTCAGGAAACATAACCATCTTTGATTAACAAGCTAGTCTTGTAGAGGCATACTAGTGACTTGTTGTTTGTTTATTCATTCACACATGTATCATGTTTCCGGTTAATACAATTCTAGCATGAATGATAAACATTTATCATGAAATAAGGAAATAAATAATAACTTTATTATTGCCTCTAGGGCATATTTCCTTCAGTCTCCCACTTGCACTAGAGTCAATAATCTAGATTACATAGTAATGATTCTAACACCCATGGAGTCTTGGTGCTGATCATGTTTTGCTCGTGGAAGAGGCTTAGTCAACGGGTCTGCAACATTCAGATCCGTATGTATCTTGCAAATCTCTATGTCTCCCACGGACTAAGTCCCGGATGGAATTGAAGCGTCTCTTGATGTGCTTGGTCCTCTTGTGAAATCTGGATTCCTTCGCTAAGGCAATTGCTCCAAGATTGTCACGAAGATTTTCATTGGACCCGATGCACTAGGTATGACACCTAGATCGGATATGAACTCCTTCATCCGACTCCTTCATTAGCTGCTTCGAAGCTGCTATGTACTCCGCTTCACATGTAGATCCCGCCACGACGCTTTGTTTAGAACTGCACCAACTGACAGCTCCTCCGTTTAGTGTAAATACGTATCCGGTCTGCGATTTAGAATCGTCCGGATCAGTGTCAAAGCTTGCATCAATGTAACCATTTACGATGAGCTCTTTGTCACCTCCATATACGAGAAACATATCCTTAGTCCTTTTCAGGTATTTCAGGATGTTCTTGACCGCTGTCCGATGATCCACTCTGGATTACTTTGGTACCTCCTGCTAAGCTTATAGCAAGGCACACATCTGTGCAGTACACAGCATTGCATACATGATAGAGCCTATGGCTGAAGCATAGGAACATCTTTCATTTTCTCTCTATCTTCTGCGGTGGTCGGGCATTGAGTCTTACTCAACTTCACACCTTGTAACACGTGCAAGAACCCTTTCTTTGCTTGATCCATTTTGAACTTCTTCAAAATCTTGTCAAGGTATGTGCTTTGTGAAAGTCCAATTAAGCGCCTTGATCTATCTCTATAGATCTTAATGCCCAATATGTAAGCAGCTTCACCGAGGTCTTTCATTGAAAAACTCTTATTCAAGTATCCCTTTATGCTATCCAGAAATTCTATATCATTTCCGATCAGCAATATGTCATCTACATATAATATCAGAAATGCTACAGAGCTCCCACTCACTTTCTTGTAAATACAAGGCTTCTCCAAAAGTCTCAGACAAACCCAAATGCTTTGATCACACTATCAAAGCGTTTATTCCAACTCGAGATGCTTGCACCAGTCCATAAATGGATCGCTGGAGCTTGCACACTTTGTTAGCTCCTTTGGATCGATAAAACCTTCGGTTGCATCATATACAACTCTTCTTCCGTAAATCCATTCAGAATGCGTCTTTACATCCATTTGCCAAATTTCATAATCATAAAATGCGCAATTGCTAACATGATTCGGACGGACTTAAGCATCGCCACTGGTGAGAAGGTCTCATCGTAGTCAATCCCTTGAACTTGTCGAAAACCTTTTGCACAAGTCGAGCTTTATAGACGATAATATTACCGTCGCCGTCAATCTTCTTCTTGAAGATCCACTTGTTTTCTATTGCTTGCCTACCCTCGGCAAGTCAACCAAAGTCCATACTTTGTTTTCATACATGGATCCCATCTCGATTTCATGGCCTCAAGCCATTTTATGGAATCTGGGCTCACCATCGCTTCTTCATAGTTCGTAGGTTCATCATGATCTAGTAGCATGATTTCCGAACAGGATTGCCGTACCACTCAGTGCGGATCTTACTCGTTGATCTACGAGGTTCTCAGAGTAACTTGATCTGAAGTTTCATGATCAACATCATCAACTTCCTCACTACTTGGTGTAGGCGTCTCGTAAACCGATTTCTGCGACGAACTACTTTCAAGTAAGGAGAAGGTACTATTACCTCATCAAGTTCCACTTTCCTCCCACTCACTTCTTTCGAGAGAAACTCCTTCTCTAGAAAGGATCCATTCTTAGCAACGAATGTCTTGCCTTCGGATCTGTGATAGAAGGTGTACCCAACTGTCTCCTTTGGGTATCCTATGAAGACACATTTCTCGATTTGGGTTCGAGCTTATCAGGTTGAAGCTTTTTCACATAAGCATCGCATCCCCAAACTTTAAGAAACGACAACTTTGGTTTCTTGCCAAACCACAGTTCATGAGGTGTCGTCTCAACGGATTTCGACGGTGTTCTATTCAATGTGAATGCGGCCGTCTCTAGAGCATAACCCCAAAACGATAGCGGTAAATCAGAAGAGACATCATAGATCGCACCATATCTAGTAAAGTGCGACACGACGTTCGGACACACCATTACGTTGTGGTGTTCCGGTGGCGTGAGTTGCTAAACTATTCCGCATTGTTTCAAATGTAGACCAAACTCGAACTCAAATATTCACCTCCACGATCGATCGTAGAAATTTAATTTTCTTATTACGATGATTTTCAACTTCACTCTGAAATTCTTTGAACTTTTCAAATGTTTCAGACTTATGTTTCATTAAGTAGATATACCCATATCGCTTAAGTCATCTGTGAAGGTGAGAAAATAACGATATCCGCCACGAGCCTCAACATTCATCGGACCACATACATCAGTATGTATGATTTCCAACAAATCTGTTGCTCTCTCCATAGTACCGAGAACGGGTTCTAGTCATCTTGCCCATAAGGCACGGTTCGCAAGTGCCAAGTGATTCATAATCAAGTGACTCCAAAAGTCCATCAAGATGGAGTTTCTTCATGCGCTTTACACCGATATGACCTAAACGGCAAGTGCCACAAATAAGTTGCACTATCATTATCAACTCTGCATCTTTTGGTTTCAACATTATGAATATGTGTATCACTACTATCGAGATTCATCAAAATAGACCACTCCTCAAGGGTGCATGACCATAAAAGATATTACTCATATAAATAGAACAACCATTATTCTCGATTTAAATGAATAACCTTCTCGCATCAAACAAGATCTAGATATAATGTTCATGCTCAACGCAGCACCAAATAACAATTATTTAGGTCTAAAACTAATCCCGAAGGTAGATGTAGAGGTAGCGTGCCGACCGCGATCACATCGACTTTGGAACCATTTCCCACGCAAGATCGTCACCTCGTCCTTTGCCGGTGTTCGCTAATCCGTAGTCCCTGTTTCGAGTTGCAAATATTAGCAATGAACCAGTATCAAATACTCGGTGCTCTGCGAGCTCTAGTAAGGTACACATCAATAACATGTATATCACATATACCTTTGTTCACCTTGCCATCCTTCTTATCCGCCAAATACTTGGGGCAGTTCCGCTTCCAAAGGACTATCGCTTGCAAGAGAAGCACTCGATTTTGGGCTTAGGTCCAGACTTGGGTTTCTTCTCCGAGCAAACAACTTGCTTGCTGTTCTTCTTGAAGTTCCCTTCTTCTTCCCTTTGCCTTTCTTCTTGAAACTAGTGGTCTTATTGACCATCAACACTTGATGCTCCTTCTTGATTTCTACCTCCGCAGCCTTTAGCATTGCGAAGAGCTCGAGCATAGTCTTTACTAACCCTTGCATATTATAGTTCATCACGAAGCCTTTGTAGCTTGGTGGCGGTGATTGAAGAATTCATCAATGACACAATCATCTGGAAGATTAACTCCCAATTGTGTCAAGTGATTGTAGTACCCGGACATTACGAGTATGTGCTCACTAATGTAACTATTCTCCTCCATCTTGCAGCTATAGAACTTATTGGAGACTTCATATCTCTCAATCCGGGCATTCTTTGGAATATTAACTTCAACTCTGGAACATCTCATATGCTCCATGACGCTCAAAACGTCGTTGAAGTCCCGGTTCTAAGCCGTAAAGCATGGCACATCGAACTATAGAGTAGTCATCAGCTTTGCTCGCCAGACGCTCTTAACGCCGTCGGTTGCATCAAGAAGCGGGCTGGCACCTAGCGGTGCATCCAGACGTAACTCTTTTGTGCAGCAATGAGGATAATCCTCGAGTTACGGACCCGATCCATGTAATTGCTACCATCATCTTTCAACTTTGCTTTCTCAAGGAACGCATTAAAATTCAACGGAACAACAAAGACGAGCCATCTATCTACAATCAAACATAAATAAGCAAGATACTATCAGTACTAAGTTCATGATAAATTTAAGTTCAATTAATCATATTATTTAAGAACTCCCACTTAGAAAGACATCTCTAGTCATCCAAGTGATCACGTGATCCAAATCAACTAAACCATAACCGATCATCACGTGAAATGGAGTAGTTTTCAATGGTGAACATCTTATGTTGATCATATCTACTATATGATTCACGCCGACCTTTCGGTCTCCGTGTTCGAGGCCATATCTGCATATGCTAGGCTCGTCAAGTATAACCGAGTATTCTGCGTGTGCAAAACTGGCTTGCACCCGTTGTAGATGGACGAGAGCTTATCACACCCGATCATCACGTGGTGTCCGGGCACGATTTAACTTTGGCAACGGTGCATACTCGGGAGAACACTTCTTGATAATTTAGTGAGAGATCATCTTATAATGCTACCGTCAATCAAAGCAAGATAAGATGCATAAAAGGATAAACATCACATGCAAATCAATATAAGTGATATGATATGGTCATCATCATCTTGTGCTTCATGATCTCCATCTTGCAGCACCACCATGATCACCATCGCCACCGCGCGACACCTTGATCTTCATCGTAGCATCGTTGTCGTCTCGCCAATCTTATGCTTCTACGACTATCTCTACCGCTTAGTGATAAAGTAAAGCATTACGAAGCGATTGCATTGCATACAATAAAGCGACAACCATATGGCTCCTGCCATTGCCGATAACCGGTTACAAAACATGATCATCTCATACAATAAAATATAGCATCACGTCTTGACCATATCACATCACAACATGCCCTGCAAAAACAAGTTAGACGTCCTCTACTTTGTTGTTGCAAATTTTACGTGGCTGCTACGGGCTTAAGCAAGAACCGGTCTCACCCACGCATCAAAACCACAACGATATTTCGTCAAATAGACTCCGTTTTAACCTTCTCAAGGACCGGCGAGCCACACTCGGTTCAACTAAAGTGAGAGAGACAGCACCCACCAGTCACCTTTAAGCAACGAGTGCTCGTGGCGGTGAAACCAGTCTCGCGTAAGCGTACGCGTAATGTCGGTCCGGGCCGCTTCATCTCACAATACCGCTGAACCAAAGTATGACATGCTGGTAGGTAGTATGACTTGTATCGCCCACAACTCACTTGTGTTCTACTCGTGCAAAACATCAACGCATAAAACCTAGGCTCTGATACCACTGTTGGGGAACGTAGTAATTTCAACAGTTTCCTACGCACACGCAAGATCATGGTGATGTATAGCAACGAGAAGGGAGAGTGTTGTCTACATACCCTTGTAGACCCGGCGAAGCGATCACAACGTAGAGGAAGTAGTCGACGTTCTCCTCGCGATCCGACCGATCCCGCGCCGTTACTCCGGCCCCGAGTTCTTGACACACGACAGCTCGATGACGTCCCTCGACTCGATCCAGCCGAGTGTCGAGGGAGAGTTTCACAAGACGACGGCGTGGTGACGATCTTGATGTTTCACGGCGCAGGCTTCGCCTAAGCTTCGCGACGGTATGACCGAGGTGGAATATGGTGGAGGGGGCACCGACACGGCTAAGGAACGATCTCAAGGATCAACTTGTGTGTCTCTAGGGTGCCCCTTCCCGTGATATAAAGGAGGAGGGGAGGTGCGGCCGCCCAAGAGGGGCGCTGGGAGGAGTCCTACTCCCAGGGAGTAGGACTCCCCCCTTCCTAGTTGGAATAGGATTGGGGAGGGAAAGAGGAAAGGGGGCGCCCCCTCCTTGTCCTATTCGGACTGGGGGGGAGGCGCGGCCACCCCTGGCCGCCCCTCCTCTTCTCCCTCGAGGCCCACCGAGGCCCATTTACCCCGGGGTTCAGTAACCTCCAGTACTCGGTAAATTCTGTTTTCACCCGAACCATTCGAACTCCAAACATAGGCTTCCAATATATCAATCTTTATGTCTCGACCATTTCGAGACTCCTCGTCATGTCCGTGATCACATCCGGACTCCAACTTCTTGGTACATCAAAATACATAAACTCATAATAACCATCATCGAAACCTTAAGCGTGCGGACCCTACGGTTCGAGAACAATGTAGACATGACCTAGAACTATTCTCGGTCAATAACCAATAGCGGACCTGGATGCCCATATTGGTTCCTACATATTCTACGAAGATCTTTGTCGGTCAGACCGCATAACAACATACGTTGTTCCTTTGTCATCGGTATGTTACTTGCCCGAGATTCGATCGTCGGTATCCAATACCTAGTTCAATCTCGTTATCGCAAGTCTCTTTACTCGTTCAGTAATACATCATCACATAACTAACTCATTAGTTGTAGTGCTTGCAAGGCTTCAGTGATGTGTATTACCGAGAGGGCCCAGAGATACCTCTCAGACAATCGGAGTGACAAAACCTAATCTCAAATACGCCAACCCAACATCGCCTTTGGAGACACACTGTAGTACTCCTTTATAATCACCCGATTACGTTGTGACGTTTGGTAGCACCCAAAGTGTTCCTCCGTAAACGGAGTTGCATAATCTCATAGTTACGAGAACATGTATATGTCATGGATAAAAGCAAGTAGCAACATACTAAACGATCGTGTGCTAAGCTAATGGAATGGGTCATGTCAATCAGATCATTCTACTAATGATGTGACCTCGTTAATCAAATAACAACTCTTTGTTCATGGTCAGGAAACATAACCATCTTTGATTAACAAGCTAGTCTTGTAGAGGCATACTAGTGACTTGTTGTTTGTTTATTCATTCACACATGTATCATGTTTCCGGTTAATACAATTCTAGCATGAGTGATAAACATTTATCATGAAATAAGGAAATAAATAATAACTTTATTATTGCCTCTAGGGCATATTTCCTTCAGTTTTAGTAGAGAGCTTGTTGTCACGAGAAAGTTATTTGTCCCTAGGCAATCGATAACTAGACCGGTAATTGATAACCCACAAGTATAGGGGATCGCAACAGCTTTCGAGGGTAGAGTATTCAACCCAAATTTATTGATTCGGCACAAGGGGAGCCAAAGAATATTCTTGAGTATTAGCAGTTGAGTTGTCAATTCAACCACACCGGATAACTTAGTATCTCAGAGCAAAGTGTTTAGTAGCAAAAGTGGTATGATAATAATAGTAGCGGTAGCAAAAGTAAAGATAAATGTTTTTGGGTTTTGTAGTAGCATGTAATAAAGAGTAACGGAAAAGTAAATAAGCAAAGAACAATATATGAAAAGCTCGTAGGCAATGGATCAGTGATGGATAATTATGCCGGATGTGATTCCTCATGCAATAGTTATAACATAGGGTGATATAGAACTAGCTCCAATTCATCTATGTAATGTAGGCATGTATTCCGTAAATAGTCATAGTGCTTATGGAAAAGAACTTGCATGACATCTTTTGTCCTACCCTCCCGTGTTCAGTGGGGTCCTTACGGAAACTAAGGGATATTAAGGCCTCCTTTTAATAGAGAACCGGAACAAAGCATTAACACATAGTGAATACACGAACTCCTCAAACTATGGTCATCACCGAGAAGTATCCCGATTATTGTCACTTCGGGGTTGTCGGATCATAACACATAATAGGTGACTATAGACTTGCAAGATAGGATCAAGAACACACATATATTCATGAAAACATAATAGGTTCAGATCTGAAATCATGGCACTCGGGCCCTAGTGACAAGCATTAAGGATAGCAAAGTCATAGCAACATCAATCTCAGAACATAGTGGATACTAGGGATCACACGCTAACAAAACTAACTTGATTACATGGTAAATCTCATCCAACCCATCACCGTCCAGCAAGCCTACGATGGAATTACTCACACACGGCGGTGAGCATCATGAAATTGGTGACGGAGGATGGTTTGTGATGACGACGGCGACGAATCCCCCTCTCCGGAGCCCCGAACGGACTCCAGATTAGCTCTCCCGAGAGAGATTAGGGCTTGGCGGTGGCTCTGTGTCGTAAAACGTGATGAAACTTTCTCCTTGATTTTTTTCTCCCCGAGACGGAATATATGGAGTTGGAGATGAGGTCGGAGGAGGTCCAGGGGGCCACAAGATAGGAGGGCGCGCCCTAGGGGGGGCCCCCCTGTCTCGTGGACAGCCTGTGGGCCCCCTGGCGTTGATTCTTTCACCAAAAATTCTTATTAATTCTGAAAAGTGCCTCCGTGGATTTCCAGGACATTCCAAGAACTTTTCTTTTCTACACATCAAATAACATCATGGAAGTTCTGCTGAAAACAACGTCAGTCCGGGTTAGTTTCATTCAAATCATGCAAGTTAGAGTCCAAAACAAGGGCAAAAGTGTTTGGAAAAGTAGATACGTTGGAGACGTATCAACTCCCCCAAGCTTAAACCTTTGCTTGTCCTCAAGCAATTCAGTTGATAAACTGAAAGTGATAAAGAAAAACTTTTACAAACTCTGTTGCTCTTGTTGTTGTAAACATGAAAAGCCAGCATTCAAGTTTCAGCAAATATTATGAACTAACCATACTCACAATAACACATAGGTCTCACAATTACTCATATCAATAACATAATCAGCTAGCGAGCCATAATAATAAAACTCGGATGACAGCACTTTCTCAAAATAATCATAACATGATGTAACAAAATGGTATCTTGCTAGCCCTTTCTGAGACCGAAAAACATAAATGCAAAGCACATTTAAAGATCAAGGACTGACTAAACATTGTAATTCATGGTAAAAGGGATCCAGTCAAGTCATAACCAATATAAACCAATAATAATGAATGCAAATGACAGTGTGCTCTCTAGCGGGTGCTTTTAGTAAGAAGGGTGAAGACTCAACATAAAAGTAAATAGATAGGCCCTTCGCAGAGGGAAACAGGGATTTGTAGAGATGACAGAGCTCGATTTTAAAATAGAGATTGAATAACATTTTGAGCGGCATACTTTCGCTGTCAACGCAACAACTATGAGATGGCTGTATCTTCCATACTACATGCATTATAGGCAGTTCCCAAACAGAATGGTAAAGGTTTATACTCCCCCAACCACCAACAAGCATCAATCCATGGCTTGCTCGAAACAACGAGTGCCTCCAACATACAACAGCCCTGGGGGAGTTTTGTTTAATTATTTTGATTTGCTTTGATCTTTTGGATCATGGGATGGGCATCCGTTCATCGCCCTTTCTCGTGAATGAGGAGCAGAGTCCACTCCTCTTGAGAATAACCCACCTAGCATGGAAGATATAGGCAACCCCTGTTGAAACATGAGCTGCTCGAGCATACAAAACAGAATTTCATTTGAAGGTTTGGAGTTTGGCACATACAAATTTACTTGGGCAGCGGTAAATACGCATATAGGAAGGTATGGTGGACTCATATGGAACAAATTTGGGGTTTAAGGAGTTTGGATGCACAAGCAGTATTCCCGCTTAGTACAGGTGAAGGCTAGCAAAAGACTGGGAAGCGACCAACTGAGAGAGCGACAACAGTCGTAAACATGCATTAAAATTAATTTACACCGAGTACAAGTGAGGGAGTCCTGGACTAGGGGGTGTCCGGACAGCCGGACTATCATCGTCCGCCGGACTCCAAGACTACAAAGATACAAGATTGAAGACTCCGTCCCGTGTCCGGATGGGACTTTCCTTGGCGTGGAAGGCAAGATTGGCGATACGGATATGTAGATATCCTACCATTGTAACCGACTCTGTGTAACCCTAGCCTTCTCCGGTGTCTATATAAACCGGAGGGCTTTAGTCCATAGGAGACAACATACATTACAACAATCATACCGTAGGCTAGCTTTAGGGTTTAGCCTCCTTGATCTCGTGGTAGATCTACTCTTGTACTACCCATATCATCAATATTAATCAAGCAGGACGTAGGGTTTTACCTCCATCAAGAGGGCCCGCCGAACCTGGTTAAAACATCGTGTCCCTTGTCTCCTGTTACCATCCGCCTAGACGCACAGTTCGGGACCCCCTACCCGAGATCCGCCGGTTTTGACACCGACATTGGTGCTTTCATTGATAGTTCCTCTGTGTCATCACCGATAGGCTCGATGGCGTCTTCAATCAACAACACTGTCCAGGGTGACACTTTTCTCCCCGGACAGATCTTCGTATTCGGCGGCTTCGCACTGCAGGCTAATTCACTTGGCCATATGGAGCAGATCGAAAGCTACGCCCCTGGCCATCAGGTCAGATTCGAAAGCCTAAACTTCATGGCCGACATCCGCGGGGACTTGATCTTCGACGGACTCGAGCCACAGCCAAGCGTGCCGCACTGTTACGATGGGCATGATCTAGCTCTGCCGCCGAACGGTGCCTTGGTGGCCGCACAAGAATCCGCTCCGGCCCTTAGACCGGAGCCGATTGCAAAGACCGAGGACCGGTGGTTGGACACCGCCTCGGGGGCTCCAACTTCCACGGCGATGGAGCCGAACACTAACTTTGTCCCTCGCGAAACTCGTGACTCCGAGGTGCCGGACTCCTTGCCGGACTCCGGACCTCCCACGCCCCTGCCAATCGAATCTGATTGGGTGCCGGTTAAGGAATTCACCGCCGCGGACATCTTCCAACACTCGCCCTTTGGCGACATATTAAATTCGCTAAAGCATCTCTCGCTATCCGGAGAGCCCTGGCCGGATTACGGCTAGGATGGTTGGGATACGGACGACGAAGAAATTCAGAACCCACCCACCACCCACTTTGTAGCCACTGTCGACGATCTAACCGACATGCTAGACTACGACTCTGAAGACATCGATGCTATGGACGACGATGCCGGAGACGAACAGGAACTAGCGCCTACAGGGCACTGGAAGACCACCTCGTCATACGACATATACATGGTGGACACCCCAAAAGATGCGGACGGCGAAGAAGCAGCGGAGGCAGATTCCTTAAAGAAACAGCCCAAGCGCCGGCGTCAGCGGCGCCGCTCTAAATCCCGCCACAGCAAGAATGGAGATTCTGGCACAGGAGATAATAATACCCCAGAGAGTGCCGAAGACAATCCCCTCCAGCAAGACTCAGCGCAGGAGGACACGGAAGCAAACCCTCACGAGAGGGCGGCAGACGAAGAGGTTGAGGATTATAACTATATACCTCCCTCGGAAGACGAGGCAAGCCTCAACGACGACGAATTCGTCTTGCCCGAGGATCCCGTCGAACAAGAGCGTTTTAAACGCAGGCTTATCGCCACGGCAAATAGCCTAAAGAAAAAGCAGCAGCAGCTTCAAGCTGATCAGGACCTGCTGGCCGATTGATGGACCGAGGTCCTCGCGGCCGAAGAGTTTAAACTCGAATGCCCCTCCAAAAGCTACCCAAGACGCAAGTTGCTCCCCCGGTTAGAGGAGGAAGCACACATACCTTCATCACCAGCGCACGATACGGCCGACCGACCACCCCGTGGTCGCGACAGAGAGACATCCAGGCCCTCCACCAAGACCGTACCCCGGCATCGCTCCAAAAGTACGAAGCCAAGAGGGAACGCGCCGGACTTGCGAGACGTATTGGAGGACAAAGCAAGGCAATCCAGATCCATCTACGGATCATGCGGGCGCCCTACGACCCGCGACGAATACCATCGCGCCGGATACAATAACCCTGGCCGGGCCGAGCACAGCAGACAACGCTCTCTCGAGCTGCGTCGTGATATTGCTCAATATAGAGGCGCCGCACACCTGCTATGCTTCACTGACGAAGTAATGGATCATCAAATCCCTGAAGGGTTTAAACCCGTAAACATCGAATCCTACGATGGAACAGCAGACCCCGCGGTTTGGATCGAAGATTATCTCCTTCACATCCATATGGCCCGTGGCGACGATCTCCATGCCATCAAATATCTCCCACTCAAGCTTAAAGGACCAGCTCGGCATTGGCTTAACAGCTTACCAGCAGAGTCAATCGGTGTTGGGAAGACCGGAAGCCGCATTCTCGACAACTTCCAGAGACGCGTGTATGCGCCACCGACGCGATGACCTAAGATACATAATTCAGCAGCCAGATTTAATCGGCCGACAATTACGGACACGGTTCTTGACAAAGAAAACCAAATCGCCGACCGTCCGGATGCAGAGGCCCTCGCAGCCTTCAAACATAACATCCGCGACGAGTGGCTAGCCCGCACTGGGACAGAAAAGCGAAATCCATGGCAGCCCTCACATCATTAATGACCCGCTTTATGCTGGAGAGGATAGCTGGCTAGCTCGCAGCAACAACCTCAAGAAAATTCGGCAGTCCGGATACTAAGGACCACAACGGCAGGTCACGTCGAAGCAAAAATAAACGCCGCATTAACGGCAACGACAAGGAGGATACGACAGTCAGTGCCGGATTCCGAGGCTCTAAACCCGGTCAGCGGAAGAAGCCATTCAAAAGAACCACTCCGGGTCCGTCCAATTTGGACCGAATACTCGACCGCTTATGCGGATACATGGCACTTCTGAAAGCCAGCTAATCACACCAACAGAGATTGCTGGGTGTTCAAGCAGGCAGGCAAGTTAATTGCCGAAAACAACGACAAGGGGCTAAATAGCGATGACGAGGAAGAGACACGGCCGCCGAACAAGAGAGGATGAAGGGTTTCCCCACAAGTGCGGACGGTCAACATGATATACGCAACCCATATACCCAAGAGGGAGCGGAAGCGGCACTAAGGACGATATCGCGATGGAGCGATCGCCCGAAGTTCAATCCATGGTCCTCTTGTCCGATCACTTTTGATCGCAGAGACCATCCGACCAGCATCCGCCATGGCGGATTCGCCGCATTGGTTTTAGACCCAATCGCCGATGGATTTCACCTCACGAGAGTCGATGGACGGCGGCAAGAGCTCTGAACCTGCTTTATCGGGATACGATTGCACAAGATGGGCATAGACCCTCAAGGATTAAACCTACAAAGACAACCTTTAAAGGCGTCATACCAGGTGTGGAGGCCAATTATGCGAGCTCACCACACCGAAGTGGTCTTCGGATCCCGGATAATTTCTCGAGCGAGGAGTTAATCTTGACATAGTCCCATTTCGCAGCGGCTATCACGCTCTGCTTTCGGACGAACCGCGTTTGCAAAGTTCAACGCGTGCCGCATTATGCATACCTCAAGCTCAAGATGCCAGCCCTCGTGGAGTCATCACGGTCAACGGAAATACGGAACGCCCTCCGAACGGAGGAACATACAGCTGCTCTCGCGGAAATCTGAGCAGCCTTTTAAGGCAATTTTCGAGTCCGGCCGTTAAACGGCCGGATACAGCCAAACGCGCCCGGAGCAACACCAACCAAGACCACCTGGCACGATCCGAGCACATGTAGCAATGCGGCCCCAACCCCCGCCCTCGCATGATTGCAAGAACAACCCTCCGCGTACATCATTACGCTTTGGAGATACCATGGGCGTAGGGGAAGGGGCACGACCACAATGGACCCAGAGTGCGGCTCGACCACACCAGGGGCTCGCAAGTGCGTCACTCTTTCTTATTACTATTATTTTCCTTCTTTATGTACACAGGACTCCATTAGCGGAGGCCTGTCCGTGGTGAACCTGCCGAACTCATGATGCAACAGCCGGGAGTAAAGAATGCGCGTGATTTAACACTCGGGTGGTCTCAATTACGAGCATTAAATTTGATTATATACACTAAGTCCGCAGCTCATCCCTGGAGGGGGACATGTTTAATTAGTCCAAAACCCTTACTTACCGCACTATTTGTATCAGTCCGCACTCGTAGTAGACTTCCTTTAATAAATAATACAACACTTTTTCGACTGCAATTACATTGCTTTTTATATATACATGTTCATTAAATGACATCTTGCACCCGTATATTTTGGTGCGGCGAATACACGAGGGCTTATGTTCCCGCATTATGGTGTGATAAGTCCGAACACTTTCACAAGTGCGGCACCCGAACTTATAGCATTATATGAATCGGCTCGAATCATGTCTTGGGTCAATAGTTGGGTTTGCCGGCTCCCACGTTTTGGTGCCTTACGCCCGCTCTGTCGGCTAAGGTGGCATCGAGAGAACCACTCGCGATTGCGCCTGGTTGAGCTGAGCGAGCGCCTCGATGAGAAAGCTAAAACTGACTGGCATGATAAGGTGAGAGACTGGTCGCTGTTCGAGAGGTCTTTTCGGGTCCCTAAAGACTCATGCCGCTTCGAGCGAAGTTCCGGATAATGTCCGACGAAAGGCGTGGATAGCGCCCCAAATTCGGTCTTCCGAATACTAGGGGCTTCGCCGAAATTTAAAATTATAGAATTCTATGGCTAAGTGAGAGTGTTCAAGCATTATAAGTCTGGTTGCCTTGTTCGTTGTGTTGAGCGCCTCCCTAGATGGACCCAAAAGTGGGAACAAGAGTGCTCAAGTTATCCCGAACACCCCAAAGACTTATGCTTTGGGGCTGAAGCCGACGACTTGCCATCTCTCAGATTTTATAAACGGCCGCACAGAAGGTAATATTTTAAATTAACAAAGAGTTGCTTAAAGCGCACATGAACAAAGTTTTCAGCGCACAGGATAATACATAGCGAGTTTACTCAAAAATTACATCTCTAGGGCATTCATCCGCAATATCGCGGGCCCCTTGAGATAGTTTTATAATACATTTCAGCGTGACGATACTCCTTGCCCGGTGGCGGCGGGTCGATGAAGCTTCTCCGCATCCAGCCTGCCCGGTGCACCTTTGTGCGGGCAAGGGCCCGATGAGCACCTTCAATACAAAGTGAGCGCTTGATGACCTCCACCCGTGGGCACGATCCACCAGCCGTCGACGAGGCGAAGTAGCTCCAGGCATGGCCTGTCGAGCCATAGCCGGACTATAAGGCCCTTCATGGCCTCCTCGGCTACCTTGTGGAGTTCGACCAGCTGCTTCACCTGGTCGCTTAGGGCACCGGATGGCGGCCTCAAAGATACCGAGACCGAAGACCTTCTCCGCTGAGCTCCCTCCTCACCACGGTAGAATCTTGGTGGCATCGGACACACTATGCGGCAGATCTGCAAACGCCCCTTGAGAGCTCCGAATGCGGGTAAGTGTCAGGTAGTTTACATTAACATGCTTGCTTTGCATGAAAAATGCCTTACCCGCCGCTATCTTCTTCACATCTTCAACCTCCTGAAGGGCCTTACGGGCCTCGGCCTTGGCGGACTTGGCACTTTCGAGAGCCGAGGCAAGCTCGGACTCTCGAGTCTTGGAGTCGCGCTCCAAGCTCTCATGCTTCTCCATGAGATCCTGTAGCTCTTGCCGCACTTCCGCCACCTGTGCCTCCTGCTTTTCTCGCTCCGCCCGTTCCGCGGCTGCACTGCGTTCGGCCGCGGACACAGCCTCCTTCAGGGCTGCCACCTCGTTTGTGGCCCCTGCAATACCCATATTATCCCTGTTAATATTATTGCAACCTAAATCCTTTTATGTAAGGTAAATCTTCAAAGTGGTGTTACTCACCTTCTTTGTCCTCGAGCTGCTTCTTGGCATGGCCGAGCTCTCGCTCGGACCGCTCGAGATCTTGCTTCAATGCACCAACCTCTGCAGTCAGTGCGGCAGAGGTCAGCAGCACAGCCTGCACCCATATTGACATAATTTATTAGCAACCTGCGAATATATTTTTAGATCCTCAGTCCGGCTTTTCTTTCCGAACACCGAACCGAGCATCTGGGGCTACTGCCTATGCGGTATTACATTACACAATTTTAACTTCTTACCTCAAAGCCTGTTAAAAGGCTCTGCGAAGCTTTGGTCAGCCCGCTCTTGGCGAAGCTGGACTTTTCAATCACCGCACTCATAAGTGCGGTGTTCTTCCTCGATGGAAGCGCCTTGGAGCGCCTCCAGCAAGTTGTCCGGCGCCTCCGGTTGGACGGGGGCCGCCGGTGTCACGGTCTTGCCCTTCTTGCGAAGGGGCCGCCTGCCGGACTCTGGAACCACTACGGGTTCCGACGTAGAGTCCGGCGCAAAGTCCGGGAGGCTGCCTTGCGGCGCCTCCGGAGCCTCCTCCTGATGGGTCCCTTCTCGGGATCCCACCTCGGCGTCCTCAGCGGCACGAGGGGTGGAGGCAGTCAGAACGGATTCCACGTCCGACGCAGCCAACGACCCGCTCGACGAAGCAGGGAGATCATCGCCGACCGGACTACAGACAGTATGCGACATTAGTAGGACACTATGTGACACGAAAGAAATTGCATATCAGGTATCCGGACACTTACAATCTCGCCGGAGGCCTGGCCCTTGAAGGCCACTCCTCCTCGCCAACGTCGGTGTTGGCAGAGCTGTCCGGGGGAATAGTTCTCCCCCTCTTGGACCCTTTGGCCTCCCCTGTTGGGGAAGCCTTCCTCTTCCTCTCTCCCTCCTCCGGGAGAGAGTCTTCTTCCTCCTCCTCGTCTTCGGAGGAGGAGTCCGCCTCGTCGTCGGACGCCTGATTACGGGAACTCTTTCGATCCCGTGGCCACCTTCTTGGCCTTCTTCTCCGGCACCACGTGCGGTGCGGAACCAGCAGCCCCGCTTAGACGGGCGCTCACTGGTCTTCGGCATGGGAGCCGGTCGATGAGCTGCTCGGCCTTCTCCATCCATTCTGTCAAAGGAAAAGGAGATTGAAACCTCTTAGAATCAGTCTATTTACGCAAGTGTCCCGTAAAGGGTTGAATCACTTACCTCGTCATTTGGATGTTGCGAGCGAAATCCGCGATCTTCCATCGCGGATGCGGGGCTTCGGCGCCTTAAACAGCACCTCCGAGGCGCCTTTGTACGTCGTGGTCAAGAGCCCGCTTAGCGCTGGTGCTGTTCGGATTGAACTCCCACAGATTGAATTCCGTTCTTGGCATGGGAGGATCCGCGACGAGCATGACTTGGACCACGCCGACGAGCCTGAGCTTATTGTTCACCAGCTTACGGATACTGTGCTCGAGTCCCGTCGGCTCCTTCGGATTACCCACAACAAGCCCTTCTCTTTCCAGGAGGTGAGCTGCGTGGGGATACCAGATCTAAACTCGGGGGCCGCCGCCCACTCAGGGTCGCGCGGCTCTGTGATATAGAACCACCCCAATTGCCACCCCTTGACGGAGTCCACGAAGGCCCCTTCGAGCCAGAGGACGTTGGGCATTTTGCCCAACATGGCGCCTCCGCATTCCGCTTGCGTGCCCTTCACAACCTTCGGCTTGATGTTGAAGGTCTTGAGCCACAGGCCGAAGTGGGGCTGGATGCAGAGGAAGGCCTCGCACACGACGATAAACGCCGAGATGTTGAGGATGAAATTCGGCGCTAGATCGTGGAAATCCAGGCCGTAGTAGAACATGAGCCCCGGGACAAAAGGGTGAAGTGGAAAGCCCAGTCCGCGGAGGAAGTGGGGGAGGAAAACAACCCTCTCATGGGGCCCGGGGGTGGGGATGAGCTGCCCCTCGTCGGGCAGCCGGTGCGCGATATCTCCGGAAAGGTATCCGGTGCTGCACAGCTTGGTGATGTGCTCCTCCTTAACGGTGGGGGCCAACCATTTGCCTCCCGCTCCGGACATGGTCGGAGAAGGTTGAGACGAGATGCGCAAGCTTGGGTGTTGGAGCTTGAGTGCGCGGAGATGGATAAGCAAGGGAGGAAGAAGGCGTGGGTGAAAAGGTGAATCCTTATCCCTTATATATAGGCGAGCGAAGACTATGCGCCCCCCCACCGGCCTGGTAAAACTCGCTTATCTCCCAAGCGACAAAATCAATGGCGCGGTTGGGTTACCCACGTCCGTATTGATGAGAATCCCGGAATAAGGGGAACACGATCTCGCCTTGACGGGGCGTGCCTGAAACCGCCGCTAAACATGCTGAGGTGGTATAGTAAAAAACGATTCAAGTAAAGGCTTGGTAGCGGTGTGACGTCATGCCGCATAATACGTCGCAGATTGAACTTGTGTACATTTTATCTCTCTACGGTGGAATGTGGAATTTATTTTGCGAGCGGACACTATCTGGTGTTCATGATCTTCTCTGGATTATTCAAAGGAGGAACCCGCCTTGCAATGCCGAACATTATGCGCGCGGACTTATCGTCATTGAAGCCTGGTTCAGGGCTACCGAGGAGTCTAGACTAGGGGGTGTCCGGACAGCCGGACTATCATCGTCCGCCGGACTCCAAGACTACGAAGATACAAGATTGAAGACTCCGTCCCGTGTCCGGATGGGACTTTCCTTGGCGTGGAAGGCAAGATTAGCGATACGGATATGTAGATCTCCTACCATTGTAACCGACTCTGTGTAACCCTAGCCTTCTCCGGTGTCTATATAAACCGGAGGGCTTTGGTCCGTAGGAGACAACATACATTACAATAATCATACCATAGCCTAGCTTTAGGGTTTAGCCTCCTTGATCTCGTGGTAGATCTACTCTTGTACTACCCATATCATCAATATTAATCAAGCAGGACGTAGGGTTTTACCTCCATCAAGAGGGCCCGAACCTGGGTAAAACATCGTGTCCCTTGTCTCCTGTTACCATCCGCCTAGACGCATAGTTCGGGACCCCCTACCCGAGATCCACCGGTTTTGACACCGACAATAAGCATGAGTAGGATATAATCTACCATGAACATAAATATCATGAAGGCTATGTTGATTTGATTCAACTACATGCGTGAACATGTGCCAAGTCGAGTCACTTAATACATTCAAAGGAGGATACCATCCCATCATACCACATCATAATCATTCTAATAGCATGTTGGCACACAAGGTAAACCATTATAACTCATAGCTAATCAAGCATGGCACAAGCAACTATAATCTCTAAATGTCATTGCAAATATGTTTACTTCATAATAGCTGACTCAGGAACGATGAACTCATTATATTTACAAAAACAAGAGAGGTCGAGTTCATACCAGCTTTTCTCATCCCAATAAGTCCATCATATATCGTCATTATTGCCTTTCACTTGCACGACCGAACGATGTGTATAATAATAAGAGTGCACGTGCATTGGACTAAGCTGGAATCTACAAGCATTCAAATCAAGAGAGAAGACAAGTAATATGGACTCTAAGTTAAATAAACGATCATGCGTAAGAGCCACTAAGCATTTTCAATAAAGTCTTCTCGACCCCCAAAAGATAGAAAAGAAAATAAAACTATTTACACGGGAGAGCTCCCAACAAGTAAAAGAAGAACGAGAAATCTTTTTGGGTTTTTCATTTTAATTTCTACTACAAGCAAGGAAATTAAACTAACTAATTTTTTTGGTTTTTTCTTAAGGTTTATCAAACACACAAGAAGAAAACTAGAGAAAGAAATTTAAACTAGCATGGATAATACAATGAAAGAGTATGAGCACCGACGACTAGTGTGTGAACATGAATTTAAAGTCGGTGAGAAATACGTACTCCCCCAAGCTTAGGCTTTTGGCCTAAGTTGGTTTAATACCGATGACCTTTGGCTGATATCCATAAGTGAAACTGGGTATCTTCGAGATGCAGAGGCGACCGCCTCCTGAGCAGCAGTGTGTTGGCGAGATGCCTCCATTCCCCTCTCATATTCAGCTGCTTCTTCCCTGGTGACAACATATCTTCCTTTTGTCTGATAATCAAAAAGGTAGGGAGCAGGAAGAGTAACAGGGACGACGTTGCATCTGTTATAGGTTAGTCGATAATGGAGGAATTGTTCATTCCTCTCAAGAAAATGATGATCAAACATAGCTTCTTTATCCAAGTAAACAAGAGGTACAATCATGTCCCCCTCTCGTGGAGCTATATTAAGAAAATTAGCCACACGGGTTGCATAAATTCCTCCAAAGAAATCTCCCCTTTTACTATTATTATGCAACCTACGTGCAACTATTGCCCCCAGGTTATAACCTCTATAACCTGACACAGCACTCTTGAGGACACAGAGATCAGGAGCACACATGTGACATACCTCGTCCTTACCGTTGATGCTTCTACCAATAAAGAGACCAAAGTAATGTATAGCAGGAAAATGAATGCTCCCTATGGTAGTTTGTGTTACGTCCCTAGATTCTCCCACAGTAATACTAGCAAGAAAATCTCTAACTTCAGATTTGGGAGGATCATTAATATTACCCCACTGCGGGAGTTTGCAAGCAGTTGTGAAATCCTCTAAATCCATGGTATAAGATGTATCATAAATATCAAACATAACACTAGGAGAATTACGCAGAAATATATTCAACCTCCGCACAAAGGAATCAGTCAATTGATAATATTGAGGACACTTATCTTGTAAGAAGTCCTCTAGCTCGGCATTACGCACATACGCGTAAAATTCCTCCTTGAAGCCTGCTTCGACCATAAAATCATCGGATGGCCACTCGTAAGCCCGTACATTTGCGCCCCTTGGCAAATTAACATCTTGTTCACGTATAGCAATCCTTGGCCCTTTCTTTGCCGAGGAACCACCTTGGTACATTCTTCTAAGCATATTTCTGTTTTTGAAAATTTCTGAAATTTTAGTAACTTCAAAATAAAAGTGAATAAAACTAAACAAGATTGATAGCAACTACTCCTACAAGTGCCTAGAGCCTATATCATGCATTGGAATTGCTTGGGACCTCAAAAATTTAACATGCAAGCTCAAGAACATGGTCACCTATGCAGCAAAAATTTGCAATGAATAAAGCACTAGAACAAAAACTATTTGTACCAATGGTGGAGTCACATACCAAGCAACAATCTCCCGAAGCAGTTTTGCGAATGGAGCTTTGAGCTAAGATATCGAAAATCGCAGCAAAACGAGCTAGAACTCGAGCTTGAGCTGGATGTGGATTTTTTTGGGTAGAAGATGAAGTGTGTGGGTGCTGACATAAGTGGAGGGGACCCACCAGGGGCCCATGAGACAGGGGGCGCGCCCTACAGGGGGGGGGCACCCTCCTCTCTCATGGCCTGGTGCTTGCCCCTCTTGCAGTGTTTTCAGTGCCTAAAATCCTCAAATATTCCAGAAAAAATCATACTAAATTTGCAGGGCATTTGGAGCACTTTTTTTCGGTCTATTTTTTAATGCACGGATAATTCAGAAAACAGACGGATAATACTATTTTTGCTTTATTTATTCTAAATAACAGAAAGTAAAAAGAGGGTACAGAAGTTTGTGCCTTCTAGTTTCATCCATCTGGTGATCATCACAATGAATCCACTAACAAGGTTGATCAAGTCTTGTTAACAAACTCATTCCGAATAACACAGAACCGGAGAAATTTCGAATAACACTATGTTACCTCAACGGGGATATGAAAATCCCCGACAATAAGAATATCATACTTTTTCTTGACAGTAGGGAGAGGAAATTCAAAATCTCCAAAAATAATAGTTGGAACTTTTTCAATAGAATTGATACTATGAACTTGAGATTGTTTCCTCGGAAAGTGTACCGTGTGCTCATTACCATTAACATGAAAAGTGACATTGCCTTTGTTGCAACAATAACAGCCCCTGCAGTATTAAGAAAAGGTCTACCAAGGATAATAGACATACTATCGTCCTCGGGAATATCAAGAATAACAAAGTCCGTTAGGATAGTGACATTTGCAACCACAACAGGCACATCCGCACAAATACCGACAGGTATAATAGTTCATTTATCGGCCATTTGCAAAGATATTTCAGTAGGTGTCAACTTATTCAATTCAAGTCTACGATATAAAGAGAGAGGCATAACACTAACACTGGCTCCAAGATCACATAAAGCAGTTCTAACATAATTTCTTTTAATGGAACATGGTATAGTTGGAACACCCGGATCTCCAAGTTTCTTTGGTATTCCACCCTTAAAAGTGTAATTAACAAGCATGATGGAAATTTCAGCTTCCGGTATCTTTCTTTTATTTGTAATGACATCCTTCATATATTTAGCATAAGGATTTACTTTAAGCATATCAGTTAAGCGCATACGTAAGAAAATAGGTCTAATCATTTCAGCAAAGCGCTCAAAATCCTCATCATTCTTTGACTTGGATAGTTTAGGAGGAAAGGGCATGGGTTTCTGAACCCATGGTTCTCTTTCTTTACCGTGCTTCCTAGCAACAAAATCTCTCTTATCATAACATTGATTCTTTGATTGTGGGTTATCAAGATCAACAGCAGGTTCGATATCTACATCGTTGTTTTTGCTAGGTTCAGTATCAACATGAACATTATCACTAGGTTCATGTTCATCACCTGAGTGTGTTTCAGCATCAGAAATAGAAATATCATTGGGATTCTCAGGTGTGTCTACAGTAGGTTCACTAGAAGCATGCAAAGTTCTATCATCTTTCTTCTTATTATTTTTAAAAGAACTAGGTGCCTCTAAATTATTTCTCTGAGAATCTTGCTCAATTCTCTTAGGGTGGCCTTCAGGATACAAAGGTTCCTGAGTCATTCTACCAGTTCTAGTAGCCACTCTAATAGCAAAGTCATTTTTATTATTCAATTCATCAAGCAAATCATTTTGAGCTTTAAGTACTTGCTCAGCTTGAGTAGCAACCATAGAAGCATATTTGCTTACGCGGTGAAGTTCATCTTTAACTCTAGCCAAATTATCACCTACGCGTCCTATCTCAAAAGCATTATTCTTTAACTCTCTACCAACATAAGCATTAAAACTTTCTTGTCTAGCCATAAAGTCATCAAATTCATCTAAGCATGGGCTATGAAATTTAGTAGAGGGTATTTCAACTTTATCATATCTATAGAGAGAATTTACCTTTACTACCTATGTCGGGTTATCAAGACAATGTAGTTCTTCAGGCAGTAAATTAAGACCATGTATTTCTTCAATAGGAGGTAAATTCTTAACATCTTCAGCTTTAATACCTTTTTCTTTCATTGATTTCTTTGCCTCTTGCATATCTTCAGGACTGAGGAATAAAACACCTCTCTTCTTCGGAGTGGGTTTAGGAATAGGCTCGGGAGTTGGCTCAATTGGTTCAGAAATTACTTCAGGAACTGGCTCAGGAAGAATCCAATTATTTTCATTGGTTAACATATTATTCAATAGTATTTCAGCTTCGTCGACTGTTCTTTCCCTGAAAACACAACCAGCACAACTATCAAAGTAGTCCTTGGAAGCATCGGTTAGTCCATTATAAAAGATATCAAGTATTTCATTTTTCTTAAGAGGATGATCAGGCAAAGCATTAAATCAAGAAGCCTCCCCAAGCTTGTGGGAGACTCTCTTCTTTGATTTGCACAAAATTATATATTTCCATAAGGCAGCTTGTTTCTTATGAGCAGGAAATATTTAGCGAGAAGTAATAAATCATATCCTAGGGACTACGCACACAACCAGGAGCAAGAGAATTATGCCAAGTCTTAACATGACCCTTTAACGAGAACAGAAATATCTTAAGAATATATAAATAGTGAGACTTCTCATCATTAGTAAACAGGGTAGCTATATCATTCAACTTGGTAAGATGTGCCACAACAGTTTGATTCAAGGCCATAAAAGGATCGATTCAACTAAAGTAATAATATCAGGATCAACAGAGAATTCATAATCCTTATCGGTAACACAGATAGGTGAAGTAGCAAAAGCAGGGTCGGGTTTCATTCTAGCATTAAGAGACTACTGCTTCCATTTAGCTAATAATTTCTTAAGATAATTTCTATCATTGCAAGCAAGAATTTCCATAGCAGCTTTTTCATTCATAACATAACCCTTAGGAACAACAGGTAATACATAATCATTGGGGGGACCTTCATCATCACTATCATCAGTAATAGGATCTTCAGTAATTTCATTCCCCCTAACTCTAGCAAGTTGTTCATCAAGAAATTCACCTAATGGCAAAGTAGTATCACGCACAGAAGTAGTTTCATCATGCATAGCAGAAGTGGCATCATTAATAACATGCGACATATCAGAATTCATAGGAGTAGCAAGTTTAGGTGTCGCAAGCTTACTAATAACGGAAGGAGAATCTAGTGCAGAGCTAGATGGCAGTTCCTTACCTCCCCTCGTAGTTGAGGGCAAAATAGTACTTTGATCGTCTTTCAAGTTCTTCATAGTGATCAACAGATATAAATCCCAAGTGACTCAGAGAATAGAGCTATGCTCCCCGGCAATGGCGCCAAAAATTAGTCTAGATAACCCACAAGTATAGGGGATCGCAACAGCTTTCGAGGGTAGAGTATTCAACCCAAATTTATTGATTCGGCACAAGGGGAGCCAAAGAATATTCTTGAGTATTAGCAGTTGAGTTGTCAATTCAGACACACCTGGATAACTTAGTATCTGCAGCAAAGTGTTTAGTAGCAAAAGTGGTATGATAATAATAGTAGCGGTAGCCAAAGTAAAGATAAATGTTTTTGGGTTTTTATAGTAGTTATAACAGTAGCAACGGAAAAGTAAATAAGCGAAGAACAATATATGAAAAGCTCATAGGCAATGGATCAGTGATGGATAATTATGCCGGATGTGATTCCTCATGCAATAGTTATAATATAGGGTGATATAGAACTAGCTGTAATTCATCAATGTAATGTAGGCATGTATTCCGTAAATAGTCATACATGCTTATGGAAAAGAACTTGCATGACATCTTTTGTCCTACCCTCCCATGTTCAGCGGGGTCCTTACGGAAACTAAGGGATATTAAGGCCTCCTTTTAATAGAGAACCGGAACAAAGCATTAACACATAGTGAATACACGAACTCCTCAAACTACGGTCATCACCGAGAAGTATTCCGATTATTGTCACTTCGGGGTTGTCGGATCGTAACACATAATAGGTGACACTACAAGAAATATGTCAACTTATGACCTTCTGTCAGTGACCCTCGAAGAATTGGTCATAAATTTATGAGCATTTTAGACTAATTGGTCAAAAGCTGTTCAGGGGGCTCCAAACCCTAAACCATTGCGACCATTTTGGTCAGAAAGGTCGTAATTTCCTTACACGAAATGGTCACAAAGCAAACAGTGCTAGTCCGTTGCCTTATTTCTAGTTGTTAATGACCAATATAGATGGTCATAGCCTTTTAGATTGTGGTGGGTTGTGACGACTAGGCGCCATCTCATCAGTTTTGCCTATGTGTCATGTCCATGTGGCGGTTTTTGCCCTAGGTTGTGAAGCAACCTATATTTCTATCATTCCCAAAATTCCCAAAAAAATCTCATAAATTCTTTGGGGCATATCTTCGTCAAATATGTAAAAACCTTCCTTGCCTAGTTCAAAAATAATTCAAAAATATTCATTTTCCTATTCTGATCAAAGCAGCACTTTGTGAAGGAAGTACCACTTTGGCATGTCCAAATGGTATCCATTTTCTACAGTGCTTTCCTATGCCCAAATAACCATCCTCCACCAAATGCTAGCTCAATCCATTCATTATTTTGAGCCTAGCTTCAACATTTGTATTTATGTCCAGTGTGGTACTTTGTAAAGCAAGTACCACCTAGGCTCCTCCTTTTGAGGTGATAATTTGTGAAGATGGTCTTCTTAGTAACTGATCATCCTCAGCCAAAACTCACGCCCATTAGCCATGTGCATTTCCCGTACCGCAAATCAAACACTTGGCTGCTTATTCATGTTTGAGCATCGATCGGTCTCCTCGTGAGAATCTTATGTTGTGATTTTCTTCCTACCACCTACCTGGGGACTGCCCAACCACTAGACATGCCTAGGCCGCCCAGAACACAAGGCAACGCCACGGTCACGCGGCGGGCATGCGAGCTTACGCGCTCTAGAGTTGGGGCCCTCGGCCACAGTCCAAACCTCGATGTCTCGCCATCAAACCATGTATTTCTGATTAAATAGATACTTATGTACCTAAAAATGATTTTTGGAAAAAATAAAGATCAAACTATGAGGCAGCTGCAGTTCAAATTTGACCCGCTTCCAGCTGAATCGGCGGCAATTTGTCTTTTTCACCAGAGGTGGATAAAAAAATTTAACACTCAACCATTTTGTCAATTGTGCATTATATATGGCCTAGTATTTTATAAAATTGATTAGGTCCAATTTTGCAACCATTATTTGGTAGTTCCTTCACAAAAAAACTCATTTCAGGCACTCGGAAAATGAAAAATGAATTTTCCGTGCAAAGAAAATGAAAACTTCCTTAGGCAACATTGTTTGTCATTCCAAGATGCACCCTCTTGCATGATATGAGATCATTTGAACAAACTATGCCATGAATGTGGTCATAAGTTTGATCATTTGACTTGAAAGCCATGAATCTTCACGCATGATAGCTCATTTCTGAGAACACTTTTTAAAAATAATTGCCGTATTACAAGTTTGTTATTATTCTTGGGAACTTGGCCACATATAATGACACAATGTGAAGGTTTCCCAATTTTTTGATTTTTTTTGAATTTTTTATGCCCGTTTCAAAATGCAGTCAAAACGGTGGGCTTTACCGTTCCTAGCTAGTGGTTGAATCTTGGAAAACTTTTGGTGTTTCTCTAATTAAACAGATACTTATGTACCTAGAAATGATTTTTTTAAAAAAATAGCAAACTATGAGGCAGCTGCAGTTCAAATTTGACCCGCTTCCAACTGAATCGGCGGAAATTTGTCTTTTTCACGAGAGGTGGATCAAAACTTTTTACACCCAACCATTTTGTCAATTGTGCATTAAATATGTCCTAGTATTTTAGAAAATTTATTTGGTCCAATTTTGCAACAATTATTTGGTAGTTCCTTCACAAAAAAACCTCCTTTCAGGCACTCGGAAAATGAAAAATGGTTTTTTCATCCAAAGAAAATGAAAACTTCCTTAGGCAACATTGTTTGCCATTCCAATATGCACCCTTGTGCACAATAGGAGATCATTTGAAAAAACTATGCCATGAATGTGGCCATAAGATTGATCATATGGCTTGAAAGCCATTGATCTCCATACGTGATAGCTCGTTTCTGAGAACACTTTTTTAAAATAATTGCCGTATTACAAGTTTGTTATTTTTCCTGGGAACTTGGCCACATATAATGACACAATGCGAAGGTTTCCCAATTTTTTGATTTTTTTTAAATTTTTTATACCCGTTTCAAAATGCGGTCAAAACGGCGGGAATGACCGTTCCTAGCTAGTGGTTGAATCTTGGAATTTTTTTGGTGTTTCTCTGATTAAATAGATACTTATGCACCTAGAAATGGTTTTTGTAAAAAAATAAATAGCAAACTATGAGGCAACTGCAGTTCAAATTTGACCCGCGTCTAGCTGAATCGGCGGAAATTTGCCATTTTCACGAGAGGTGGATCAAAACTTTTTACACTCCAACCATTTTGTCAATTGTGCATTAAATATGTCCTAGTATTTTAGAAAAATGATTTGGTCCCATTTTGCAACAATTATTTGGGAGGTCCTTCATAAAAAAACCTCCTTTTGGGCACTCGAAAAATGGAAAATGGTTTTTTCGTGCAAAGAAAATGAAAACTTCCTTAGGCAACATTGTTTGCCATTCTAATATGCACCCTTGTGCACAATATGATATCATTTGAACAAACTATGTCATGCATGTGGCCATGAGATTGATCATTTGGCTTGAAAGCCATGAATCTTCACATTTGATAGCTCGTTTTCGAGAACACTTTTTAAAAATAATTGCCGTATTAAAATTTTATTATTTTTCCTGGTAACTTGGTCACATATGATGACGCAATGTGAAGGTTTTCCAATTTTTTGTTTTTTTGAATTTCCTATGCCCGTTTCAAAATGCGGTCAAAACGGCGGGGTTGACCGTTCCTAGCTAGTGGTTGAATCTTGCAATTTTTTTTGGTGTTTCTATGATTAAATAGGTACTTATGTACCTAGAAATGATTTTTGGAAAAAATAAAGAGCAAACTACGAGGTAGCTACAGTTCAAATTTGACCCGCTTCCCGCTGAATCGGTGGAAATTTGTCTTTTTCACGAGAGGTGGATCAAAACTTTTTACACCCAACCATTTGGTCAATTATGCATTAAATATGTCCTAGTATTTTAGAAAATTGATTAGGTACAATTTTGCAACAAATATATGGTAGGTCCTTCACAAAAAAACTCATTTTGGGCACTCGAAAAAATGGAAAATGAAATTTTCGTCCAAAGAAAATGAAAACTTCCTTAGACAACATTTGGTCAACTTAACATTAAGATTTTATAAAATTGATGTGGCCCAAATTTGCAACAAATATTTGCTAGGTTCTTCATAAAAAAATCATTTTGGGCACTCGAAAAATAATTCTCTTACAGAAAACTTATTTCTAAGAACACTTTTTTATGATATTTACATTATTCAAAGTTTGTTATTCTTACTGAAAAGTAGGTCACACTTGGTGACACAATGCAAAGTTTTTTGATTTCTATTTGTTTTTGTAAAATTTCTAGGTCGTCAAATAGCGGACTTGTTTTAACATCTTATTTTCAATCGATTATGACCAATTTAAATGGTCTTAAAATCATCAAAGGGGTACTACGTCTTGATTGGTCCAAAACCATCTCACGCGGATCATGGATTAGCACCGTCGGATGCGCCCGGATCCAACGGCAGCCCACACCCCCCCTCATTGCTCTCCCCCTCCCTCTCATCCTCATCCACCCACGAAAACCCTAGCTCACTTATCCCCATCGCCGCTTTGCCGCTCCCGCTCCCTTTTCCCCCGCCGCCGCCTGTCTCCTCCCATCATACTCCTCTTCCCTCGTCGTCTCGTCGCCGCCGCCACCTCCTCCATGTCCCCGGCCTCCTTTCCTCCCCATCCCCGGCCTCCTCCCGTGGCGCGCGATCCCCTCTCCCCTCCCCTCCCCTCCCGATCCCACCCACCGAACCGATCCCGATCCAGTCCAGATCGAGAGAGAGCGAGCCCCTTCCCGCGATTCCCACCGCCGCCACCCCCACCCACCACCGCCGACCTTGTCTCCGCCACGGACCCTCTCCCCTAGCCTTCACCCCCAAGATCCACCAGTCCAGGCACGACCATGGCGTCGCGGTCGGCTTTCTTACCGGCGCGCGCGTGCGTGCTTCACGCCGGCCACGGGCCTCTGGCAATCAGGACGGCGACGACGTCAACGGGATCATCGGGTCTCCGGCGGCTCGTTCCCCTCGCGCAACTGCTCCCCTCCTTCTCTCCATGCCGAAACCCTAGATCGACGCCATGGCCACCTCGCAGGTGGCGCATGCAGGTGAGATCTGGTATGGACTCCCCCCTTTCTTCTCCTCCTCCTTCTAGATTTCTTCATCTTGCTCGACTCTCATTGCGTTTGTGCAGTTTTTTTTGCAGATCGTCTGGTCAAGGAGGACGCCATGGATAAGCCCGATGCCATGGAAACCTCGCACGCAGCACATGAGGAAGCCAGACATGGCGACAACCGCCAGCCTTTCAGATCTCGACGACTTCCACCCACGATGGAGGACTGGGGTGAGCTCCTCCCCCTCCCCCTATCTCTCTCCCACCCGTGCCTCGTTCCCCTTCTTCGTCCTCTATTTTCGCGCCGTGATCTGCGTGTATGAAGCCTGGCTAGTAAACAACCAGAGACGCCGACAATAATTCCAACAGTTTGCTTTTGAGATGTGAGCTAGTACTAGTGCTACTGGTCTAGTAAATTACTTGTGTGGAAAATGATTAGTGTTCAACTACTAGGATGAACATACCAAATGTCCACACAACTACTGCAATCATCAACCAGATGCTGATATGGCTGTAAGTGGTGGATTTGGGTGATTGATACATAATCGCATAGTTAATTCAGGTTGTGAACATTTCTTAGGAGTTATGTTAAGAAACATACATGTTTCACAACACTTCGTTGAAACCAATTGGAAAACAATGGAATAGCCGAACAGGTCTTGTTTGATAGTTTTTTAACATATAACATTACTTAGGGATATACGTAACTGTTTTGGTTACTATTTTGTACTCTAGTTTCCGCTTCTCAGTTTCAATGAAGCAGCATTGATAATTTTATAATTTATTTATGCCTGAACACTAGGATATTGATTCTGCCCTGATCTGTTGACTCACAGTTTGATTCATGGCGTGCTTGATCGCTTGTGTATTGTTATAGGTGAGGAAGAACCATTTGCCGACGGCGAGGGCATGGGGTACTGGAGGCCAAGCACCACCGCTCTTGAGCATTGAGTTCAATCCATTATGAGGATTCTTGTTGTTTGTCTTTGAACAATGCTTGCGTTTTAGCTACTGCCACTTTGAGCTGTTGTAGCTTGTAGTTATCAATTCCAGCTGGGTTTACATATTGCATTTCTGGAGTAGTAGATCGACATTTCTAAGTTCTTTTGTTATATAAGATGAACAAATGTTATGTTTAAAGTGTGAGCTGACTAGTAATCCTAGAGAGAACCAGCTCCATTTTTGCAAGAGTTAGCTAATATAATTAATTAGATACTATTGTATTAGTTAGCTAATATAATTTGCAGCATTAGTTAGGTACTGATGTAGTCTTTTTTAGACTTCTCTTGTATGAGTACTCTTTGATGATGCTTGCTTTAGAAAAAGAAATCATGGATAGATAGAGTAGGGAAACAGTGGGCTTCCTTTCAAGTTAAATTAACTAATCATCATTTGGCTCATCAATTTTTCATTTCTTGTGTGACATTTGTACCCTGTTAATTATCATCTGTTCCCTTCTATTTTGAATTATTCGCACATGATTGGGTTGTGCTTCCTCCGTTACATTCAGAATAGTTTGATGTTATAGTGATGATATACTAGGAACATTGCTTTCACCTACAATAATTGTCTCAGTTTAATAAAGTATAACCAGCAAAACATCTACAATTGCACTCAAGGTTTACTACTAATAGTATAATGTATGTGATTGCTCTGTGCTGTTAAGATCAAAGACTCTCATTTTGACATAGTGTCTTTTTTTGTTTAAACATGCTTGCTAAGTTGTTTACTAATGTTGCTAAGTTGTTTAAACATGCTTGCTGCTAGCTTTGAAGTTGATCTGAAGAACCATTCATGCATTTACACATTCATGCCCCGACCCGACCCCTTGCTCGTCTCCCATCTCGTTTCGGTGGTTGCTACTGTTTCGCGTTGGATTTTGATTCTGTTTGGTTTGCTGATGTTGTTTCTGTGGTGGCGGCGCAGGCTCGCGGTGAAGAAGAGCAAGGCCAAGCACCCTCCGAGCGCCTTCATCGTCTTCATGTGAGTTCTCTGATTCCATTCGTGGTTCGTCTTCATGTGCTGATAGTTTGTGTGCTCTGACTAGTAATGTTAGATCTTGCGTGTTGATTGGATGGCTGTTGTAGTATAATGATATTGTTGTTTCAGCACAATGTGTTGAAGTTAAGTAGCAGGACATGCACTTGTGCCATGCATATGCACATTATATCTGTTGTCTTGTATGAATACCTCATTTTAACTTGTACTAGCTGAAATGTGTTTATCATTCTATAAAAAATTGTCCTTTACTCCTTTACTCCTTTTTTTGAATGGAATGTTCATAATATATTGGCTCTAGTTTTTCTAATTCTTCAAAGCTGATTCATGTAACAGGGCGACTTTGGAAGGCATGTTGTATTTCTGTCAGCCCAGTCCTGACTATGTCTGTCCGTGAGTCCGACGTTTGATCGCTGTTGAAGGAGCTCCATGCTGAAGAAGAAAACACTTGTAGAGCTTGTAACATTACTTGGAGAGCTTGTAAAGTATTGTAGAGCTTTGCATTTATAGAGCTTGTAAAGCATTGTATAGCTTGTAGAGCTTGTTAGAGCTTGTATTACGTGTCATTTGTAGAGCTTGTAGTGAATCTGGCTATTGTTATTTGAATAATTATGTGTGTTTTCTGCTTGCCTATTTAAATACTGGTTATTTTCTTACTATGAAATTCAAATATGATGTCAAATTGAAATATGAAGAATCTGAGCCTAATAGCTGGGACCCATTTATCAGAACCTGACAAGTGGGACCTGTTTGACTAATGGACCCATTTTATAAAAAAAGAAAACTAAAACTGCTGGTACAAAAAGGCCATGGCCCAAAAAATAAAAAGGCCAAATTGTAGGGCTTGGCCCGTGTAGTTCACCAAAATTAGCAGCAAAAAAAACATAAATGGGCTGAATTGTTGGGCTAGGCCCATGTAGAAAATCGAATTGGACCAGGCTGAATCTTGTGCCACATCAGCTTGCCACGCTGGATGCATAGCGTGGCCTGGGGAGGTTGCTAGTGACCAAAACGCCACAGTAGGAATATTTTGGTCATAAACGTCCACGACCTTCTCACAGAGAAGGTCGCTATAGTCGATTCTGACGGCCACTTTTGACCTTACATTTTTGGTCACAAAAAGGTCATAAATGGAAATTTGTGACCTTTCAGTGACCAATAGTGGTGGTCATAAGCTGACATATTTCTTGTAGTGTGACTATAGACTTGCAAGATAGGATCAAGAACACACATATATTCATGAAAACATAATAGGTTTAGATCTGAAATCATGGCACTCGGGCCCTAGTGACAAGCATTAAGCATAGCAAAGTCATAGCAACATCAATATCAAAACATAGTGGATACTAGGGATCAAACCCTAACAAAACTAACTTGATTACATGGTAAATCTGTTGGGGAACGTAGTAATTTAAAAAAATTCCTACACACACGCAAGATCATGGTGATGCATAGCAACGAGAGGGGAGAGTGTTGTCTCACGCACCCTCGTGAGACCAAGCGAAGCGATCACAACGTAGAGGAAGTAGTCAGACGTTCTCCTCGCGATCCAACCGATCCCAGCGCCGTTACTCGGCGCCCCGAGTTCTTGACACACGACAGCTCGGTGACGCTCCTCGGGCTCCAATCCAGCAGAGCTTGGGGGAGGAGAGTTCCACAAGACGACGGCGTGGTGACGATCTTGATGTTCTACCGACGCAGGCTTCGCCTAAGCACCGCTACGATATTACCAAGGTGGATTATGGTGGAGGGGGCACCGACACGGCTAAGGAACGATCTCAAGGATCAACTTGTGTGTCTATGGGGTGCCCCTGCCCCAGATATAAAGGAGGGAGGGAGGAGGAGGCCGGCTAGGAGGAGGCGCCATAGGGGAGTCCTACTCCCACCGGGAGTTGGATTCCCCTTTCCTAGTCCAACTAGGATCCTTCCATGTATTAGGAGTAGGAGACTAGGAAGGGAAGAGAGAAGGAAGGAAGGAGGGTGCGGCCCTCCCCTAGCCCATTCGGACTAGGGAAAGGGGCGCTGCCTGCCTAGGGCAGCCCTCTCTCTTTCCCGTATGGCCCATAAGGCCCAATACTTCTCCCGGCGAATTCCGTAACCCTCCCAGACTCGATAAATACCGAATGACTCGGAACCTTTCCGAACTCGAATATAGTCGTCCAATATATCGATCTTTACGTCTCGACCATTTCGAGACTCCTCGTCATGTCCCCGATCTCATCCGAGACTCCGAACTCCTTCGGTACATCAAAACTCATAAACTCATAATATAAGCATCATCGAAACCTTAAGCGTGCGGACCCTACGGTTCGAGAACAATGTAGGCATGACCGAGACATGTCTCGGTCAATAACCAATAGCGGGACCTGGATGCCCATATTGGTTCCTACATATTCTACGAAGATCTTTATCGGTCGAGCGCATAACAACATCGTTGTTCCCTTCGTCATCGGTATGTTACTTGCCCGAGATTCGATCGTCGGTATCCAATACCTAGTTCAATCTCGTTATCGCAAGTCTCTTTACTCGTTCCGTAATACATCATCTCGCAACTAACTCATTAGTTGCAATGCTTGCAAGGCTTAATTGATGTGCATTACCGAGAGGGCCCAGAGATACCTCTCCGACATTCGGAGTGACAAATCCTAATCTCGAAATACGCCAACCCAACAAGTACCTTTGGAGACACTTGTAGAGCACCTTTATAATCACCCAGTTACGTTGTGACGTTTGGTAGCACACAAAGTGTTCCTCCGGTAAACGGGAGTTGCATAATCTCATAGTCATAGGAACATGTATAAGTCATGAAGGAAGCAATAGCAACATACTAAACGATCGTGTGCTAAGCTAACGGAATGGGTCATGTCAATCAGATCATTCAACTAATGATGTGACCTTGTTAATCAAATGACAACTCCTTTGTCTATGGTTAGGAAACTTAACCATCTTTGATTAACAAGCTAGTCTAGTAGAGGCATACTAGTGACACTCTGTTTGTCTATATATTCACACATGTATTATGTTTCCGGTTAATACAATTCTAGCATGAATAATAAACATTTATCATGATATAAGGAAATAAATAATAACTTTATTATTGCCTCTAGGGCATATTTCCTTCAGTCTCCCACTTGCACTAGAGTCAATAATCTAGATCACATCACCATGTGATTAACATCGATAGTTCACATCATCATGTGATTAACACCCATAGTTCACATCGCCATGTGACCAACACCCAAAGGGTTTCCTAGATTCAGTAATCTAGTTCACACCGCTATGTGATTAACACCCAAAGAGTACTAAGGTGTGATCATGTTTTGCTTGTGAGAGAATCTTAGTCAACGGGTCTTTCACATTCAGATCCGTTATGTATTTTGCAATTTTCTATGTCTACAATGCTCTGCACGGAGCTACTTTAGCTAATTGCTCCCACTTTCAATATGTATCTAGATCGAGACTTAGAGTCATCTAGATCGGTGTCAAAAACTTGCATCGACGTAACCCTTTACGCATTTAACCTTTTGTCACTTCCATAATCGAGAAACATATCCTTATTCCACTAAGGATAATTTTGACCGCTGTCGATGATCTACTCCTAGATCACTATTGTACTCCTTGCCAAAAGTCAAGCAGGGTATACAATAGATCTGGTACACAACATGGCATGCTTTATAGAACCTATGGCCAAGGCATAGGGAATGACTTTCATTCTCTTTCTATCTTACGCCGTGGTCGGGTTTTGAGTCTTACTCAATTTCACACCTTGTAACACGTGCAAGAACTCTTTCTTTGACTGTTCCATTTTGAACTACTTCAAAATCTTGTCAAGGTATGTACTCATTGAAAAACTTATCAAGCATCTTGATCTATCTCTATAGATCTTGATGCTCAATATGTAAGCAGCTTCACCGAGGTCTTTCTTTGAAAAACTTCTTTCAAACACTCCTTTATGCTTTGCAGAATAATTCTACATTATTTCCGATCTACAATATGTCATTCACATATACTTATCAGAAATGATGTAGTGCTCCCACTCACTTTCTAGTAAATACAGGCTTCACCATAAGTGCATATAAAACTATATGCTTTGATCAACTCATCAAAGCGTATATTCCAACTCCGAGATGCTTGCACCAGTCCATAGATGGATCGCTGGAGCTTGCACACTTTGTTAGCTTCCTTTGGATCGAAAAAACCTTCTGGTTGCATCATATACAACTCTTCCTCCAGAAAACCATTCAGGAATGCAGTTTTTACATCCATTTGCCAAATTTCACAAATTGTGGCAATTGCTAACATGATTCGGACAGACTTTTAAGCATCGATACGAGTGAGAAAATCTCATTGTATTCAACATCTTGAACTTTGTCAAAAAACCTTTTTCGACAAGTCTAGCTTTGTAGATAGTAACACTACTATCAGCGTCCGTCTTCCTCTTGAAGATCCATTTATTTTCTATGGTTTGCCGATCATCGGGCAAATCCATCAAAGTCCATACTTTGTTCTCATACATGGATCATATCTCAGATTTCATGGCCTCAAACCATTTTGCGGGATCTGGGCTCATCATCGCTTCCTCATAGTTCGTAGGTTTGTCATGGTCAAGTAACACGACCTCCAGAACAGGATTACCGTACCACTCTAGTGCGGATCTCACTCTGTTTTACCTAAGAGGTTTGGTAGTAACTTGATCTGAAGTTACATGATCATCATCATTAGCTTCCTCACTAATTGGTATAGTAGTCACAAGAACAGATTTCTGTGATGAACTACTTTCCAATAGGGAGCAGTACTGATTACCTCATCAAGTTCTACTTTCCTCCCACTCACTTCTTTCGAGAGAAACTCCTTCTCTAGAAAGGATCCATCTTAAGCAACGAATATCTTGCCTTCGGATCTGTGATAGAAGGTGTACCCAACAATTTCCTTTGGGTATTCTATGAAGACGCACTTCTCCGATTTGGGTTCGAGCTTATCAGGATGAAACTTTTTCACATAAGCATCGCAACTCCAAACTTTAAGAAACGACAACTTGGGTTTCTTGCTAAACCACAGTTCATATAGTGTCGTCTCAACGGATTTAGATGGTGCCCAATTTAACGTGAATGCAGCTGTCTCTAATGCATGATCCCAAAACGATATTGCTAAATCAGTAAGAAACATCATAGATTGCACTATATCCAATAAAGTGCGGTTACGATGTTTGGACACACCATAACATTGTGGTGTTCCAGGTGGCGTGAGCTGTGAAACTATTCCACATTGTTTTAATTGAAGACCAAACTCGTAACTCAAATATTTGTCTCCGCGATCAGATCGCAGAAACTTCATTTTCTTGTTACGATGATTTTTCCACTTCACTCTGAAATTCTTTGAACCTTTCAACTATTTCAGACTTATGTTTCATCAAGTAGATATACCCATATCTGCTCAAATCATCTTGTGAAGGTCAGAAAATAACGATACTTGCCACGAGCATCAACACTCATTGGATCGCATACATCGGTATGTATTATTTCCAATAAGTCAGTAGCTTGTTCCATTGTTTCGGAGAACGGAGTTTTAGTCATCTTGCCCAAAAGGCACGGTTCGCAAGCATCAAGTGATTCATAATCAAGTGATTCCAAAATCCCATCAGCATGGAGTTTCTTCATGCGCTTTACACCAATATGACCTAAACGGCAGTGCCACAAATAAGTTGCACTATCATTATTAACTTTGCATCTTTTGGTTTCAATATTATGAATATGTGTATCACTACGATCGAGATCCAATGAACCATTTTTCATTGGGTGTGTAACCATATAAGGTTTTATTCATGTAAACAGAATAACAGTTTATTCTCTTATTTAAATGAATAACCGTATTGCAATAAACATGATCAAATCATATTCATGCTCAACGCAAACACCAAATAATATTTAGGTTCAACACTAATCCCGAAAGTATAGGGAGTGTGCGATGATGATCATATCAATCTTGAAACTACTTTCAACACACATCGTCACTTCACCCTTAACTAGTTTCATTTATTACGCAACTCCTGTTTGAGTTACTACTCTTAGCAACCGAACCAGTACCAAATACCGAGGGGTTGCTATAAACACTAGTAAAGTACACATCAATAACATGTATATCAAATATACCTTTGTTTACTTTGCCATCCTTCTTATCCACCAAATATTTCAGGGCATTTCCACTTCCAAAGGACCATTTCCTTTGCGATTGTAAGCACTTCGGTTTCAGGCTTTGGTCCAGCTTGGAGCTTCTTCGGGAGTGACAACTTGCTTGTCTTTCCACTTGAAGTTCCCTTTCTTTCCTTTGCCCTTTTCTTGAAACTAGTGGTCTTGTCAATCATCAACACTTGATGCTCTTTCTTGATTTCTACATTAAATCGATTTCAACATCACGAAGAACTCGGGAATCATTTTCATCATCCCTTGCATACTATAGTTCATCACGAAGTTCTACTAACTTGGTGATGGTGACTAGAGAATTTGTCAATCACTATCTTATCCGGAAGATTAACTCCCACTTGATTCAAGCAATTGAAGTACCTGCACAATTTGAGCACATGCTCACTAGTTGAGCGATTCTCCTCCATCTTTTAGCTATAGAACTTGTTGAAGACTTCATATCTCTCAACTCGGTATTTGTTTGAAATATTAACTTCAACTCTGGAACATCTCATATGGTCCATGACGTTCAAAACGTCTTTGAAGTCCCGATTCTAAGCTGTTAAGCATGGTGCATAAACTATCAAGTAGTCATCATATTGAGCTAGCCAAACGCTCATAACGCCAGATCGCATCCGCTCCTGCAATAGGTCTGTCACCTAGCGGTGCATCAAGGACATAATTCTTACGTGCAGCAATGAGGATAAACCTCGGATCACGGATCAAATCCGCATCATTGCTACTAACATTTTTCAACACAATTTTCTCTAGGAACATATCAAAATAAACATATGAAAGCAACAACGCAAGCTATTGATCTTTACAACATAATTTGCAAAATACTACCGGGACTAAGTTCATGATAAATTTAAGTTCAATTAATCATATTACTTAAGAACTCCCACTTAGATAGACATCTCTCTAGTCATCTAAGTGATCACGTGATCCAAATCAACTAAACCATAACCGATCATCACGTGAGATGGAGTAGTTTTCAATGGTGAACATCTTATGTTGATCATATCTACTATATGATTCACGCCGACCTTTCGGTCTCCGTGTTCCGAGGCCATATCTCGCATATGCTAGGCTCGTCAAGTATAACTCGAGTATTCTGCGTGTGCAAAAAACTGGCTTGCACCCGTTGTAGATGGACGTAGAGCTTATCACACCCGATCATCACGTGGTGTCTGGGCACGACGAACTTTGGCAACGGTGCATACTCAGGGAGAACACTACTTGATAATTTTTAGTGAGAGATCATCTTAAAATGCTACCGTCAATCAAAGCAAGATAAGATGCATAAAAGATAAACATCACATGCAATCAATATAAGTGATATGATATGGCCATCATCTTCTTGTGCTGTGATCTCCATCTCCAAGCACCATCATGACCACCATCGCCACCGGCGCGACACCTTGATCTCCATCGTAGCATCGTTGTCGTTACGCCATCTATTGCTTCTCGACTATCGCTACCGCTTAGTGATAAAGTAAAGCAATTATGTATGCGTTGCATTTCATACAATAAAGCGACAACCATATGGCTCCGCCATTGCCGATAACTTAGGTTACAAAACATGATCATCTCATACAATAAAATATAGCATCACGTCTTGGCCATATCACATCACAACATGCCCTGCAAAAACAAGTTAGACGTCCTCTACTTTGTTGTTGCAAATTTTACGTGGCTGCTACGGGCTGAAGCAAGAACCAATCTCACCTACGCATCAAAACCACAAAGATAGTTTGTCAAATAGACTCCGTTTTAACCTTCACAAGGACCGGGCGTAGCCACACTCGGTTCAATTAAAGTGAGAGAGACAGACACCCGCCAGTCACCTTTAAGCACGAGTTCTCGTAACGGTGAAACCAGTCTCGCGTAAGCGTACGCGTAATGTCGGTCCGGGCCGCTTCATCTCACAATACCGCTGAACCAAAGTATGACATGCTGGTAGGTAGTATGACTTATATCGTCCACAACTCACTTGTGTTCTACTCGTGCATATAACATCAACGCATAAAACCTAGGCTCGGATGCCACTGTTGGGGAACGTAGTAATTTAAAAAATTTCCTACACACATGCAAGATCATGGTGATGCATAGCAACGAGGGGGGAGAGTGTTGTCTCGTACCCTCAGAGACCAAGCGAAGCGATCACAACGTAGAGGAAGTAGTCGACGTTCTCCTCGCGATCCAACCGATCAGCGCCGTTATTCCGGCGCCTCCGAGTTCTCGACACACGACAGCTCGGTGACGCTCCTCGGCTCCAATCCAGCAGAGCTTCGGGAGGAGAGTTCCACAAGACGACGGCGTGGTGACGATCTTGATGTTCTACCGACGCAGGCTTTGCCTAAGCACCGCCACGATATTACCGAGGTGGATTATGGTGGAGGGGGCACCGACACGGCTAAGGAACGATCTCAAGGATCAACTTGTGTGTCTATGGGGTGCCCCTGCCCCGAGATATAAAGGAGGGAGGGAGGAGGAGGCCGGCCTAGGGAGGAGGCGCCATAGGGGAGTCCTACTCCCACCGGGAGTAGGATTCCCCCTTTCCTAGTCCAACTAGGGATCCTTCCATGTATTAGGAGTAGGAGACTAGGAAGGGGAAGAGAGAAGGGAAGGAAGGAGGGGGTGCGGCCCCTCCCCTAGCCCAATTCGGACTAGGGAAAGGGGGGGGGGGCGGCCTGCCTAGGGCAGCCCCTCTCTCTTTCCCGTATGGCCCATAAGGCCCAATACTTCTCCCCAGCGAATTCCCGTAACTCTCCGGTACTCCGATAAATACCCGAATGACTCGGAACCTTTCCGAACTCCGAATATAGTCGTCCAATATATCGATCTTTACGTCTCGACCATTTCGAGACTCCTCGTCATGTCCCCGATCTCATCCGGGACTCCGAACTCCTTCGGTACATCAAAACTCATAAACTCATAATATAAGCATCATCGAAACCTTAAGCGTGCGGACCCTACGGTTCGAGAACAATGTAGACATGACCGAGACATGTCTCCGGTCAATAACCAATAGCGGGACCTGGATGCCCATATTGGTTCCTACATATTCTACGAAGATCTTTATCGGTCAGAGCGCATAACAACATACGTTGTTCCCTTCGTCATCGGTATGTTACTTGCCCGAGATTCGATCGTCGGTATCCAATACCTAGTTCAATCTCGTTACCGGCAAGTCTCTTTACTCGTTCCGTAATACATCATCTCGCAACTAACTCATTAGTTGCAATGCTTGCAAGGCTTAATTGATGTGCATTACCAAGAGGGCCCAGAGATACCTCTCCGACATTCGGAGTGACAAATCCTAATCTCGAAATACGTCAACCCAACAAGTACCTTTGGAGACACCTGTAGAGCACCTTTATAATCACCCAGTTACGTTGTGACGTTTGGTAGCACACAAAGTGTTCCTCCGATAAACGGGAGTTGCATAATCTCATAGTCGTAGGAACATGTATAAGTCATGAAGGAAGCTATAGCAACATACTAAACGATCGTGTGCTAAGCTAACGGAATGGGTCATGTCAATCAGATCATTCAACTAATGATGTGACCTTGTTAATCAAATGACAACTCCTTTGTCTATGGTTAGGAAACTTAACCATCTTTGATTAACAAGCTAGTCTAGTAGAGGCATACTAGTGACACTCTGTTTGTCTATATATTCACACATGTATTATGTTTCCGGTTAATACAATTCTAGCATGAATAATAAACATTTATCATGATATAAGGAAATAAATAATAACTTTATTATTGCCTCTAGGGCATATTTCCTTCAAAATCTCATCCAACCCATCACCGTCCAGCAAGCCTACGATGGAATTACTCACGCACGGCGGTGAGCATCATGAAATTGGTGATGGAGGATGGTTGGTAATGATGACAGCGATGAATCCCCCTCTCCGGAGCCCCGAACGGACTCCAGATCAGCCCTCCCGAGAGAGATTGGGGCTTGGCGGCGGCTCCGTGTCGTAAAATGCGATGAAACTTTCTCCTTGATTTTTTTTCTCCCCGAGACGGAATATATGGAGTTGGAGTTGAGGTCGGAGGAGGTCCAGGGGGCCCACGAGATAGGAGGGCGCGCCCTGTCTCATGGACAGCCTGTGGGCCCCCTGGCCTTGATTCTTTCGCCAAAAATTCTTATTAATTCTGAAAAGTGCCTCCGTGGATTTCCAGGACATTCCGAGAACTTTTCTTTTCAACACATAAAACAACATCATGGCAGTTCTGCTGAAAACATCGTCAGTTCGGGTTAGTTTCATTCAAATCATGCAAGTTAGAGTCCAAAACAAGGGCAAAAGTGTTTGGAAAAGTAGATATGTTGGAGACGTATCATTAATCACTATTGCAATTTTATTTGAGGGAGAGGCATAAGCTAACATACTTTCTATTCTTGGATCATATGCACTTATGATTGGAACTCTTGCAAGCATCCGCAACTACTAAAGATCATTAAGGTAAAACCCAACCATAGCATTAAAGCATCAAGTCCCCTTTATCCCATACGCAAACAACCTACTTACTCGGGTCTGTGCTTCTGACACTCACGCCACCCACCATAAGCAAATCATGAACATATTGCAAACCCTACAGTGGGGATCCCTCACACTTGCGCAACACGGAGAGCACCATAGGACAACACCAATAATAAAACATGCAACTCAAACCAATCACGATCATCAATTAACCTAGAGGACAAAACGTTTCTACTCAAACATCATAAGATAGCCATACATCATTGGGAAATAATATATAGCATTGAGCACCATGTTTAAGTAGAGATTACAGCGGGTAAGAGAGGGGTTACACCACTACATAGAGGGGGAAAGAGTTGGTGATGAAGGCGGTGAAGTTGGTGAAGATCGCGGTGATGATGATGGCCCCCGGCAGCGTTCCGGCGCCATCGGAAGCAAGAGGGGAGAGCCCCCCTTCTTCTTCTTCTTCTTCTTCTTCTTCCTTGACCTTCTCCCTAGATGGGAAAAGGGTTTCCCCTCTGGTCCTTGGCTCCCATGGCGTGGGAGGGGCGAGAGCCCCTCCGAGATTGGATCTGTCTCTCTATCTCTCTCTGTTTCTGTGTTCCCTGATTCTGCCCTTTCACCGTTTCTTTTATATCCGGAGATCCGTAACTCCGATTGGGTTGAAACCTTCGCCCAGATTTTTTTCTCCGAAAATTAGCTTTCTTGCGGCAAAAGAAGTGCGTCAACCGCCTTATGGGGTGCCCACGAGGGTCAGGGGCGTGCCCCCTGCCTCGTGGCCCCCTCGGGCACCGTCTCGCGTTGATTTTTCTTCCCAAAAATCATAAATATTTCAAAAATAATCTCCGTCCGTTTTTATCCTGTTTGGACTCCGTTTGGTATTGGGTTTCTGCGAAACATAAAACATGCAACAAACAGGAACTGGCACTGGGCACTGGATCAATATGTTAGTCCCAAAAATAGTATGAAAAGTTGCCAAAAGTATATGAAAGTTGAATAACATTGGCATGGAACAATCAAAAATTATAGATACGACGGAGACGTATCAACACCTTATAAGACTTTCAATGAGTACATACCTTGACAAGATTTTGAAGGAGTTCAAAATGGATCAGTCAAAGAAAGAGTTCTTGCATGTATTGTAAGGTGTGAAGTTGAGTAAGATTCAAAGCTCGACCACGGCAGAAGAAAGAGAAAGGACGAAGGTCGTCCCCTTTGCCCGAGCCATAGGCTCTATATGATATGCCATGCTGTGTACCACACCTAATGTGTGCCTTGCCACGTGTCTGGCAAAGGAGGTACAAGAGTGATCCAGGAGTGGATCATTGGACAACAGTCAAAATTACACTTAGTAGCTAGAGGACTAAAAATATGTTTTCTCAATTATGGAAGTGATAAAGAGTTCTTCGTAAAGGGCTACGTCGATGCAAGTTTTGACACCTATATGGATAACTCTGAATAGCAAACCGGATACGTATAATGGAGCAGTCATTTGGAATAGCTCCAAGTAAAGCGTAATAGCAACATCTATAGTATGACATAAAGATTTGTAAAGTACACACGATATAAATGTTGCAGACCCGTTGACTAAAACCTTTCTCACAAGCAAAACATGGCTACACCTTAGAATTCTCTGAGTGTTAATTACATGGCGATGTGAACTAGATTATTGACTCTAGTGAACTCTTTGGGTGTTAACCACATGGCGATGTGAACTAGATTATTAACTCTAGTGAACTCTTTGGCTGTTAATCACATGGCAATGTGAACTAGATTATTGACTCTAGTGCAAGTGGGAGATTGTTGGAAATATGTCCTATAGGCAATAATAAATTGGTTATTATCATATTTCCCTGTTCATGATAAATGTCTATTATCCATGCTATAATTGCATTGATTGGAAACTCAAATACAGGTGTGGATACATAGACAACGATGTATCCCTAGTGAACCTCTACTAGACTAGCTCGTTGATCAAAGATGGCTAAGGTTTCCTAACCATAGAATGAGTTGTCATTTGATAACGGGATCACATCATTAGGAGAATGATGTGATGGATAAGACCCAACCGTTAGCATAGCATATGATCATTCAGTTTATTGCTATTGCTTTCTTAATGTCAAATACATGTTTCTTTGACCATGAGATCATGCAACTCCTGGACTCCGGAGGAATGCCTTGTGTGCCATCAAACGTCACAACGTAATTGGGTGATCATAAAGGTGCTCTACATGTATCTCTGAAGGTGTTTGTTGGATTGTCATAAACCGAGACTGGGATTTGTCACTTTGTATGACGGAGAGGTATCTCTGGGCCATCTCGGTAATAAAACATCACAAGAAGCTTGCAAGAAAAGTGACTAAGGAGTTAGTTACATGATGATGTATTACAGAACGAGTAAAGAGACTTGCCGGTAACGAGATTGAACTAGGTATGGAGATACTGACGATCGAATCTCGGGCAAGTAACATACCGACAAACAAGGGGAACTACATATGTTGTCATAAAGGTTCGACCGATAAAATTCTTCATGGAATATGTAGGAACCAGTATGGGCATCCTGGTCCCACTATTGGTTATTGACTTAAGAAGCGTCTCGGTCATGTCTACATCATTCTCGAACCCACAAGGTCCGCACGCTTAACGTTCGTTGACGATATAGTATTATATGAGTTATGTATGTTGGAGACCGAATGTTGTTCAGAGTCCCGGATGAGATCATGGACATGACGAGGAGTTCCAGAATAATGCGAAGGTAAAGATTGATATATGGGATAATAGTGTTTAGTCTCGGGAAGGGTTCTGGAACTCACCGGAAGGGGTTTCAGATGTTTCCCGAAATGTTCGGGTATGAGAACACTTTATTTGGGCCAAGGGGTAAAGCCCACGAGGCTTTTGGGAAGTGCAAAAGGCCATTTTGTGAAGGCCATGGGCCAGCCGCCGAGGACCCTGGCGTCAGGTCCTGGATTCCGAGAAGGACTCTTGCCTTGCGTGCCAAACCGAGTTCAGGGAGGCCCTTTCTCCAAGTTACGACCCCAGGGATCAACATATAAATAGAGGGGCGGGGCTAGCACCCGGAACACATCAAGAATCACCAAGTCGTGTGCCAGCAACCCCGCCCCCTCTAGTTTATCCTCCGTCATAGTTTCCATTGTGCTTAGTGAAGCCCTGCGGAGATTGTTCTTCACCGCCACTGTCACCACGCCGTCGTGCTGCCAGAACTCATCTACTACTTCGCCCCTCTTGTTGGATCAAGAAGGCGAGGACGTCATTGAGCTGAACGTGTGCTGAACGCGGAGGTGTCGTTGTTCGGTACTTGATCGAGACAGATCGTGAAGGTGTACGACCATATCAACCGCGTTGATAAACGCTTCCGCTTAGTCATCTTCAAGGGTATGAAGATGCTCTCCCCTCTCGTAGCTATGCATCTCCATGGATAGATCTTGTGTGTGCGTAAAATATTTTTTGTTTTCCATGCAACATTCCCCCAAAAAGAGGGCTTTCATCAAAGAGGAAAAAGCCATGCTCGAGGAGAAGAAGGTGATGTCCAAGGAAAAGAAGGTGAAGATCGTAGCTAGCGCGGAGGACGCCAAGGTGTTGTTCTTGAAGGTGTTGTCTTTGGATGCCGACACGGCGGCGATGACACCTTGAGCGTGGAGGAGGCTCGGATTGCCGGTCCGGCGGGGCAAAAATGTCAATTTTGACTGCCGGACTAATATTTCTTTTGTGATCGGGCATGTAAAAACCTTAAGCATACTTACCTCCTTTTGTTGTGATCGGGCATATCATCGAGCGCTAGTGTGATCCGGCGCTGTGGATTGGATTTTTTATTTGCATTTAAATTGTCTTTTACTTACTGACAGGCATATACCAGATACGTAGGATGGTTGGCTTCCAAATCCATGTCTACGGATTGTCTTCCAAATCCTTAAACTATGAGAACACATAATTTTATTAGCGTTAAATTGAAAGGAAATAAAAGTTGTTCACTTTACTCCATGCTTTGATGTTTTCCTTATGGGATTTGTCTGCAAGCGTTGAATGGATCGGTTATGTAGAAACCTGTTTTAGGCGAACGCCGGCTGACAGGGCAGCCTGTCAATTTGTGGCTGTGTAAGTTACATTGTGCAACTGAGGTCAACCGGCAACATATTGATCTCTGATTCTCTGAAACTTGATCCTTATAACTGTCTATCCGTCAATATCGTTCAGGGCCCAAATTCTTGATTGAACTTTTGTCAGTTTCAAATATTCGTTCACGATATTCAGGTCCAAACATAAGTAACGACCTATTTGAGCAAGTTGGTAACACATTCGGATCAGGAGTAGTAGAAATTCTTAAGGGCCTTTGGATGTTGAACTGCAGGTATTGAAGTATGTGTTGACTGAACCCTCTTTCTGGTTTTGGAACTGTTGACAGACAAACGTGCTCATAGGCGGATGACATTCTGACATAAAAACACCAATATATTGTGTATAGGGATGTCTTGCAGTGATAGCTCAGGTTTGTTCTCCATTCATGCTAATCCATCTTAATATTTTACCCTTTCAGGCATACTTCTCATCTCCTTTTAATACTGATTCTTTTTATATATTTTTTATTTATGTTCATGTTATGCAAGCTGGACTCGGCAGTTTTGTTTGGCTAAAAGTCAATTGACATGTCAATATACGCGAGCCGCAAGGCGCCCGTCCTGCTGCTGGGGAATGCTTGCAAAATCCGGAACCGCCGACCCCTTCATCTCACCATGTAGGCATGGGATGCGCCATCCATCGTGTACCTGCAGTGTGATGGTGCTTATAGGATTAATTGAGGTAAATTTAATATGACTCGATATGGAATCTCCTAATTATGCCTATAGTATATACTTTTCACATCTCTTCCGGTGAGGCCAATATTTGAAAAAATATATATTGTTGCGTTTCAGTAAACATAAATATGAGCGATCTTGATCTCTTCCCTCTATCATCAAGCCCTAAGCTTGGTGATATAGATTTTACCGTCTGTCCCCTCTTTTGCAATCTGCCTTGTCATATATTTTAGCTAAAAATAATCTGTCTAATACCCTCTTACGATATTGCGATCTCTTAGTCATTTTCTGTATTTGAATTTCTCTACTTGATAGCCAACATTTAGATATGTGTGATCTGGTAATTTGTACAAATGTATTTTACTTATTTGCTTTTACAAGTTCCTGAGGTAACGTTTACATTTTTGTACACATTCAGCTAGCTCAAGGGAATGAGTTGCCCTTTTGAGATAAAGAAGCGAGTAGTCTGTAAATAAAACAACAATCATGATATTACTTCGGAATTTCGCATTGTACAGGGGAAATTGGTTGATTAGAGCTGAATTTGATATCGTATCTCAGTTCAGGTAATCTGCTAAAAATGGGCATTCTAGGAGGAATTATGGGTAAGATATTTTGTAATGAAAATAGTTATATAATTATTGCAGTATCAGCTACCATGGGATTGTTGTACTCCCATGGCAACGGCGTCTGGGGCCGCGACTCCCACGGCAACGACGGGTGCGGCGGCGACTCCCACGGCAACGACAATGGCAGCGACTCCGACAACGACGACTCCCACTCCGACAACGCCTCATCGGCCGCACCAACTCGGCCGAATCAGAGGCCACCATACAATTACTGGCGTAGCCAGGATATTGTTCAACTTCTGAAAACCGCTACAAGGCTGCGCGAGGATTACGGCGAAGCGTGCGTACCTGCATCCACACTTCTAAAGGAGTTCCTGAAGAGTGGGAAGCCGATCAGCCGTGGCAAGCTCATATCGCGCAACATCACCGACAAGATGAGGTATTCGCGGAAGATATTTTTTGATATGTGCATGGAAGATCATGAGCGTAAGTTTGGAAACTTACGCTTGGGTTTAAAAAGAATTCTTTGAATGTTGCAAAGAGTTGTGGCCCCACCTGAATTCTTGCAACATTGCGCGATATGAGCTTGCCACGGCGATCGACTTCCCAACTCTTTGCAACATTCAAGAAGTTTTTTCAGACACTGGCGCGCCGTAATCCTCGATCTTCCTGCTTTCTAGCGGTTTTCAGAAGCTAAACAATATCCTGGTTACGCCAGTAATTGTACGATGGCCGCTGCTTCGACCGAGTTGGTGTGGCCGATGAGGCGTTATCGGAGTCGCTGTCGTTGTCGTTGCCGTGGGAGTCGCCGCCCAACCGCCGGTACCGCGGGAGTCGCCATCGTTGGTGCTACCAGCAACGAACGAATCGGCCGTGGACACAGCCTTGGCATAGGAGGCGCCATTGCCTTGGTCATCCTCATATTCGGAGTCAATGACTACAATCTCCTTGGGGCGCTCTCATCATCAGAGATTTCTATACGACCAGGGGAGGAGACAAAAAGAGGTAGACGGGGATCCATGGAATTGCTTTGTTATGTTAGGCTGATGATGGTTGTGTGTCGATCGGACGTGTGCGCGCATATATACAACACACAGTGACGGGAAACAAACACGTGGTGACGCGAGAATGTTTGCCCGCCAAATGCTAATTCCCTCCTTTGCTACTATTAAGCAAACAAGGAAGGATGGCAATTAATCAGACCGAATCATCAAATAAAAGGTGTTACATAACAATCAGCGGCCGGTTATTCAAGGCACCAGATTACTTATTTCCATGTATCGAAAGTAATCAGGCGAATGCATCATACATGCGTCAGCTCTGGAAAGATCCTCTTTCCTTCACTTTTCACGGGAAGAGAAACATCCAGCCTGAGCTGTTAGTCTAAATAAAATAATAAACTATATACGTGCGTAAATGACTACAGTCAATAAAGCATACAGTATTTGTGCCAGATTGTGGGCCTCAACCAGTTAAAATATTTGAAAGACTACCTCCCGCTAGAAAAGCTTCCTCTACTTCACAGGCATAGCCGAGCGTAGGCCTTCGTATGTTTCAGTTACTCTGTTTCGTAGCTAGCTGTTTTTTCTTTTCCTGAGAATTTTGCTTTCCGGTGTTTTACAAAACTGTGCTTCGAACGGAGCCTTACCGCATCTATAACCGGACCTCTTAAACCCAGTTTCAGTTACTCTGTTTCGTAGCTAGCTGTTTTTACTATTCCTGAGGATTTTGCTTTCCGGTGTTTTACAAAACTGTGTTTCGAACGGAGCCTTACCGCATCTATAACCGGACCTCTTAAACCCAGTTTCAGTTACTTTGTTTCGTGACTAGCTGTTTTTCTATTCCTGAGGATTTTGCTTTCCGGTGTTTTACAAAAATGTGCTTCGAACGGAGCCTTACCGCATCTATAACCGGACCTCTTAAACCGCCTCATATGTTCGGACAGGTTGCCCGGTCACTGCCTGGTCACGGTTTTTTTACCCAGACGGGCCACTCAAACGGCCCTCAAACGTGACTGGCCGGCACCCCCCATATCCAGCCCAAATATGGGATGGATATGGGGCGCCTGGGCACGTCCGCCACGTCGGACCCGACAACCCCACCCCACCCCAAATTACACCAAATCCACCCCGAGCTGCCGGATCCATTTGCTCTCTCCTCTCTTCTTCCTCCTTCGTGTCGTCCGGCTCGCAGCTCCACCGCCGCGTCCGCTCCGTAGCCGTTCCCAGGCTCTCCGCCGCCAGCTCCGGAAAAGCGCTCCCGTCCTCGCCGCGGGGACATTGTCGTCTGCCCGGACGCCACCGTGGTACGGCCGGCAACTCTCCGCCTCCATCTTGCGCTTGATGTGTTCGACATATTGACCAATCAAAATTATTGTGATTTTATTAGGTAAATGATGGATTCCGATGCTTAGTCGGACGAGAAGTATGGCCTGATGGAGCTTGACCAGATGATTCAAGATGAGTTCTTCGATTCGTTGGATTCAGACGAAGAAGTTGACATGATCATGCTCATGAGCATGCAAGAGGAAATGGACCGGCAAGTGGAGCATATTCTCAACATCATGGGCTCAATCAAAGGGAGAAGAGTGATCAACCAGGACAGGGTGTCCGGAGCAAAGCTACTGCACAATGACTATTTTGCTCCCACACCTGCTCTCTCAGATAATCCATGGTTTCGTCACCGTTTTCGCATGCAAAAATCATTGTTTTTACGTATTGTGGAGGGAGTGGAGGCACACGACGACTACTTCAAGCTGAGAAGGGATTGCCGCAGCCAACTCTCTTTCTCGGCCAAGCAAAAGTGCACGGCTACTCTGAGGATGCTTGCACTTGGTACTGCTGCAGACGCCGTTGGTGAGATGATCAGGATGGGGAAGAGCATGTGCCTGAAGACTACTGTCAAATTTTCTCGCGATGTGGTTGAGGTGTTTGGACCGGAGTATCTCAGAGAACCAAATACGCAAGACACGGAAAGTTTGCTGGCTATTGGAGAGGGAAGGGGGTTTCCAGGAATGCTCGGATCAATTGATTGCATGCATTGGCAATGGAAAAACTGCCCCAATGGTCTGCGGGGATGTGTCAAGGTCACACCAAAGAGGCCACCATCGTACTAGAAGCGGTGGCATCACATGACTTATGGATTTGGCATGCTTTCTTTGGAATGCACGGTTCTCACAACGACATCAACATCCTTCAAGGATCTCCGGTGTTTAGGAGGCTTTGCAATGGGGAATCACCGCTGTGCAACTATATCGTCAACCGCCGGGACTACAACATGGGGTACTATCTTGCCGATGGTATCTATCCTTGTGGGCGGCGTTTGTGAGATCATATCCGAGCCGCGTGGCAATAAACAAAGCCACTTTGCGACGATGTAGGAAGTGGCTAGGAAGAACGTGGAGAGGGCATTTAGTGTGCTTCAAGCTCGTTGGGAAATTGTGCGGAGCGCTGCAATGATGTGAGAATCGGAAACTTGGTGGCAGCTGACGACATGTTCTGTTATTCTGCACAATATGATTGTCGAGGATGAGGGTGATTGTGTAGTCCAAACCCATGATTTCGAAGCACCCGGAGAACAAGTTGAAATTCCGAAAGATCAAGATGCGGCTCGGCTTATAATCTTTTTACAGATGCATCAGAATCTTCGAGATCAACAGGTGCACACGCAGCTACTCAATGATCTTGTGGAGCACATGTGGATCCACAATGACAACCAAGGAGGCAATGCTTGAGTTTGGCACTTCAAATAATTTTTATGTAAACGCTATGTATGCTTCATACCAACAATTGCTATTTACGTGCGACATTGTGTTGCATGATCGACGTGCATGGATTTGCATGGATTTGAGAATCCGGAGGAGATATGGGGATGCACGGAACAAAATATGAGGGTCCGCCCGGACGCGCCTGTTGGCGTGCCTGGACGCGTCGGCGGGCGTTTGAGTGGCCGGATTTGCCAAGTCCAGTTGTAGATGCTCTTAGAGGATCATCCCCGGCTCAAGTTCGTTCATTGATCAAGACTTCCCATCTTTTTGATGGGCGACTCACGGCGCTTTCAGAAACCATTATTGGTTGTTCGTGCGTGTAAAAGAATGACAACATTGCTGCTCCAGTCCAATTGCAGGCTCTTTACCAAAATCTTTGGAGTAATTTTTTGAGCAAAAATTGATACCACGAAGAAGGTGTTTTCAAGAGATTTTATTATAATTATTATTCATGGAAATTACTTTGTATTTTCTTCGAGTTTCGGTCCAAATCGATGTACCTGTAATTGTTATGCTTATGAATAAAGTTGCATGTATTTTTAAAAATAAAAACTAACCATCGACAAATGGAACGGCGAGTTAAATAGCGTTACTACGGCTTAGCGGTCGGCAGCCGGCACTTGCAGTACTGAATTAATTAGTGATAATTTACCTATGGAATCTTTAGTTTTACCGGTTGACGCTGGGATTAAGTTAAATTACAGAGAAGTAGCACCGCGCTAGAGGCAAGACCTACTTACGTCTCGCAATGGGCAAAGAATAGCATTTGTTGGCATCAGATGCATCATAGAGTTTTTCTAAGACCAACTAGTTAACGAGCGCTCCTTCGGGAGCCTCGCAATGATCAGCGCCACTTGGCGCGCTCTCAGTCATTCGCCATATGTCGCGCTCTGACGCTCCGTTGGATTTTGATTTTTTATTTATTTTGCGCACTTGTTTTCGGCTTTTTCTGGTTTTTTTTTACGTTTTGGTTTTCCACCAGTCTTCCTTAGCTTTTTGATAAAAAAATGTTTTCAAAAAAAATTGCGCAAAAAACACATTTTTTTTTCTTTCGCGAGAAGCGCGATTTTCCTTTTGCGAGAGTCACGGTCGTGCCTCTCAAAAACGGGAAAAAACGTGCTTTTTTTCACGAGAGTCACGGTTTTGCTTCCCGCGAAAGGCACGGTTGTGCTTTCGCGAGAGTCATGGTCGTGCCTCTCAGAAACAGAAAAAACGAGTTTTCTATTTTTATTTTCTTTCACCAGAGTCACGGTTTTGCCTCCGCGAGAGGCATGGTTGTGCTTTCGCAAGACTCACGGCCGTGCCTCTCGGAAACGAAAAAAAAATGTGTTTTCTGTTTTTTTTTCTTTCGCGAGAGTCACGGTTTTGCTTCCGTGAGAGGCACGGTTGTGCTTTCGCGGAAGTCACGACCGTGCCTCCTCGAAAACGTAAAAAAAAATGTGTTTTTTTTTTCTTCTACGAGAGTCATGGTTTTGCTTCCACAAGAGGCACGGTTGTGATTTCGTAAGAGGCATGGGCGTGCCTCTTTTGAAAAAGGGAAAAACCCATGCTCCCTGTGCTGTTTTTTCGTCCGGTTTTTTTGTGAAAAAAAAGTTTGTCAAACCTATCAACATGGGATCTAATTTTAAATATCTCGACGTGAGGAATACAATGGTGAAAGCGGTTCGAGATTTAAACGCACGGTTAAAAGATAAAACATTTTGAATAAATGGATCTACGAAAAAAGGGAAAACTTCCATGTTGCGACAAGTGACGCGCATGCAGCGCGCCACTTGTCGCAATCTAGGGAGGTTGAAGTGATCTTTGCAACGAGTACTTTTTAACTAGTGATTTCGAGATTTTCAGGCTCGCGGCCGAGGCATACGAGTGGGCTCTTGGCCCACGCGCGCTGATGGTCGAGGCAGACGGCCTGGCTAGCACTAGGCAAACTTAAGATGCTAATAATTCTCTTAAAAATAGAACAAATTAATAGTACCACATTGATGGCTGAGCCCGGCGTACACCGGCATATAAACCTACACCCGCCGTTTGCAACCACCGGACGTAGTGGCGAGCGCTTGTAACTCCAGCCAAGGAGGGCTGAAGGGGCTGGCATGGGTGTAGTTTCATGGGCTGAAGGGGCAGGCACCAGCAGGAAGGACTTAGGCACATTAGGCCAACTCCGTTTGGGGTAAAACGGACAAACCGGGCGGCCCAGCGCGCGGGAGCAAACGGACTTTTGTCGGTTTTGTGTCCGCTTTCGACCCATCTGCGGTCCAAGTTTGCGCCGCTTTTGGGGCGAAACGGACAGCGCGCGGACGGGCGGGACGTGCGCGCTTGTCCGCCCCTAGCCCGCGTGTCGGTGACACAAAGCAAACCCCCGCGGCCCCTTTGGCGCCATTCCCCCAACCCCTCCCACATCTCGCCCGTCCCAGTCCCTCCCCCGTCCATGGCCGACGCCCAGCCAAACTCCGGCGGGCTGGCCGTCGACCCGCCCGGAATGGCCAAGAAGAAGGGCAAGGCGCCAAGGAAGCCGCGGTCGGAGTGCATGCCAGAGGAGATCGCCAAGTTGGACGCGGAATCGGCGAAGAGGAGGAGCCGGAGGGCGGTCGCCAAGACCAACAACGACGCGGCCAAGAGAGCCGCCGAGCGCGCTGCGATTGAGGCCGCGCGGCACAATGCCGAGGTCGAGGAGAAGGAGGCCATCGTCAGCAAAGCGCACGCCCTTGTCATGGTCTGCGTTTGTCGCCCGCCCGGTTTCTCTGGAGGGGCCGACGGTCCGGCGAGCACAGGGTCGTCGGTCGCCCGGCCTCCGCGCTGCCAGTCGCGGACCACGCCCTTGTCGCCCGACTTTCCTCCGCCAAGGCACGACGACCAGACCTGTTTCGGGGGTCGCCAGACGTGAGCGTGATCGCGCCGTCCACACCACGCCCCTCGGCCATCATCGACCTCAACGTCACCCCTGGGTCCAGCAGCGCCGGCCGGCCGTCCGTCGAGATGCAAAGAAAGCAAGCACGGCCGCCGTTTACCGGCACCATGCCGTCCCCCCGTGTCTTGTTTGACGGAATGCCAACACCAACGGCACCGGTCGACGACCCCTACTGCGACCTGTTCATGAAGGAAGTGATCTACGAGGGTGGCCACGTCCCTGTCTACGACCCCGAGGAGACCCAAAGTCAGGATGGTCGCGGCCAGTTCACTACCGATGAAGAGGCCGACGACCGTGCTGACTACGACCATGGTGACTCGTGGCATGAAGACGATGACATCTATGTCGAAGGTGATGGTGATGAAGAAGAAAGCAATGACGTTGACATTAGTGGCGAGCCATTGTTCATCTACGAGCTGACACAAAGAGCGGAAGCACAAACGAAGAGGAAGAGCATTCACACGGGTTCATATACACAAGATTAGGACAAGTTGATTTGCCAAGCTTGGATGGAGATTAGCCAAGATCCAAGGACCGGCGCGCAATAAAAGGGTATTGTTTTCTGGACGAGAGTCCACAAAACATTCCATGAAAGGAAGTTGTTTGAGCCCTACCAATTTAAAAGCAACCGTGGCGTCGGCTCAATTCAAAAGAGATGGTTGTTCATCCAACAAGAGTGCAACAAGTATCAAGCCGCATTTGAGAGCGTTCAAGCACGGCCCATGAGTGATACCGGCGTTGGGGACATGGTATGCTCTCCTTCTTTGCCCTTTGCTTGCTACGGCCATGAGACTTCGGCCTTGTACATGTTTGCATGGTCACTTGCTGTTCATCGTATGGTGTAGGCATTTCAATCTTTGAAGGCATTCAAGGCCCGACACAATGACAAGCCGTTCACTCTTATTCATTGTTGGACTATGATCAACAATTGCCCTAAGTTCAAGGACCAATACCGTGAACTCCAAAGGAATAGAGGCCTGAAGACGGCCAAGTTCGCCGGAGGTGGAGATGGCGAGGCGTTGAAGAGGCCGAGGGGCAAGACCAACTCCAAGGTTGATGGCATTCGTGATGCCTCATCCATGGCATTGCATGACACTTTGCATGGCATAATGTCGCAAAAGGATGTGAGGGACGAGAAGAAGCGGCAAAGCAAGGACGAGCAAATGAATCAATACCTAGAGCTTCAAACGAAGAAGCTTGAGATGGAGGAGGCGGCCCGGCAAAGGCAACTCGACATCGAGGCCGAGAACGTCAAGGCCAGGCAAAGGCAACTCGACATCGAGGCCACCAATGCCGCAACCAAAGCGAAGGAGGTGGCCCTCGCGATCATGAGCGTGGACTTGTCGAAGATGGCGAAGTCGAGGGCATGGTTCGAGGCGAGCGAATGAGATGCTCGGCGCCGACGGCCTGAACTAGGTCGTCCGATCGGCCGTGACCGTTTTTTTGGAGGCTGGCATGGGTGCCGCCCGTCATTGGGCGGCGGCCGTGTGCGGCGAAAAACATTCATTTTGAAGGCCGGTTGTGTTGCCGGCCGCTGACTGTGTTACCGGCGAGGACAACCATTCATTTTGGAGGCTGGCTGTGTTGCAAGCCGCTGGCTTTGTTGCCGGCGTGCGTGATGTACTGGGGCCGTAGGGCTTGGCATTTGAAACGTTTCTCTTTTTTTTTTAGATGGACGCGGACAGGATGGGGTAACGGATGCGTCCGCGCGCTGGGCGCACGGCAACCGCATCTCAGGACAGGCCCGGACACGACCCCATCTCCCTGTCTAAACGGACATAATCCGGACAAAACGGACGTCCGTTTGGGATCGCGCAGTGGAGTTGCCCTCATACCAATGGCTGTTCCAGCTCTACGCGAGCATGAGCGGAAGCCGTTTCCGGGCCAAAAAGCTTGGACGGGCACATTGCGCTGTGGGGTTTTGCGCCCCCGGCCGTGGCCCATTGCCCAGCTTAACTAGGCGGCCCACCCAGGCCAACTCTCTTTTTTTCACATCCCTTGGACATTACGGTTTGAGGTGTCGGCAGTTTTCTGCCCTCGTTATGTTGCGGTGGTAGAAGAAATACACTGCGGCCATTCTCATTCATATATCGATGTTTACTTCTCTTTGTGAAACCGTTTTCCTGCAGAAATTTTAAATGTTTTTTTGTTTTTCAAAAACATGCATGAGCGCTGCATGTCTTGTCTATTAAGATAGAGCCATGTCTGTCATTACAAGGTGTTGGCCGAACGACCGTACAAAATGCAAAACCACTCGGAGAAAAAAATTAGCGCACATGAAACGGGTGCCCGCCCACAACTCTAGCCGAAACCCACAGCGCTAGCTCTGCCTTTGTATGAGAAACGACGATGTCTGGCAAGGTGGCGTTGTGGTAAAAAAAACTACTGTTACGCTCGAGCCAGATGAACCTGAAGGTTGCAGCGATCAATGTGTTGAGGCCCCTACACGGCTACACCGGCACCTCGGTGTCGTAGCGACCGTCGTCGGCCACCAGTCTGCTAAGGATATAGAGCCATCGGGTATGAGGCAATGCAGGCGCAGGATACCAGACCTCCCTGGCAAAGGGGCATCCCAGCAGCATATGCGTCGTGTCTTCTTTCATTTCGCAACAAAGTTTTTTGAACACGGTACAAATGCAAGCGCTCATATACACGCGCATACAGTCATCTCTATGAACGCACACACGCACACCCTATTATGAGCACCTCCGAAAGACTGAGCCAATATATCATCTTGAAAATTACGAAGTCACCGTAGGCACCTCGTCGTTGACGAAAACGTCTCCTCCACAGAATGCGCATCGCCGAAAATTCTGAAATAATACAGAAATAAATGCGAGCATCAGGACTTAAACCCTGGTGGTCTGGAGATACCACAGTCCCTCTAACCATCCAACCACAGGTTGGATCGCCACTTGGCAACATAGTTGACACTGCTTGGTATGAGGTACTTACATTTTGTGGTGTAGCGGTACTGTTGGTAACGGTGCGTTGGTCATTATACTTACATTTTCATTTTATGCTAAGAGTGTATGTCATGCCAACACTTCTTTTTCTTTGCATGCTGTTCTTTTTCTTTTGAACAGAATATTTCTTTCATTCTGTTGCGCTTTCCTCAGTCTTTCATATTCCTCTGTGCAGAGGTCCAAGCATTTTGAGGATTGGTGGAGGGAAGAATGGAACATCCCTCTTCTTCTGAGTTGCTTTCTCCTGCTAAATTTTGAATAGATCTCTGTTGCTGGTTTTTTGTCCGCCCAGCTAGCCGGCATGTCAGATAAGACCGCATGGCCCATGAGTTAGAGCATTTCTAACCGATCCTTTAAAAGTTTTTTTTAGGATAAACACGAGTATGTGTATTATGTATTAAAGAATGAGAGGGAAAAAAGAGCCCCATCCATGAGTGTCTCGCATGCGGTTACATGCGATGTGTGTCTACTACAAACCTACATAGGACTAACTACCCGTCGGCTACCCACCTAGCCAAAGACCCGAGGAAGGGCATAATGTCGCCCTACAACAGACCTGATGTCTTCCATGCTTGAGCCTCGCTTTCCACCCTCGCAATTACACCATAAGCCAAGGGTGTCGCACTCTCAAAGACTACTGCATTCTGGTGTTTCCAAAGTTCCCACATAACTAGAAAAGGCTTAGTGGAGTATATAAACTTCACTAAAATTTCATCGGACCTAGCTGATTCTTTATATTTAACGAAGTAATTTTTTTCATTTGCATTTCTTTTTCGGCCACCGAAACACATATCTTTACTTCTTTATTTCATTCAACGACATTGGCGTACATAATAGTTCGCAAATTCTTTGCTACAAAAGCAATATCAAATAAATCAAGAACCACAATTAAACATTTTAGAAGATATCGAAGTTCCCTAACTGCTCCCACTAGTTGGATTAATATTTTCTCTATGTCTTCATTGTTTATCTGCTGATTCTCGAGCTTGCCCACTTCCACTACTAGGGAAAACCCTAGTAGTAACGCTTGAAATATGCATAGTAGTAGCGGTGGGTCAAGCGCTACCGCTATCATGCTACGGCTAAACCCTAGTAGTAGCCTGGTATGGGCAGCGCTACTGGTAAGTATTGTTAGCAGTAGCGCTTCCCGGACCAACGCTACTAATAACTATCTATAGCGCTTGTTCAGATCACGCGCTGTTGCTAAGCCAGCGCTACTGCTATATTCCTGCTTTCACATATTTGCACCCTCTACGTATTTGTGATGTATTTTTACAGGCTCTATACAATAGTTTCATCACATCATACTAAAAATACACTATTCTCACATATCATAGACATGCAGTAGTCTCGTCATACCATCATCATCATCATCATCATCATTCAACACAAATATCATCACATCTCGAAAATAGCGATACACAAGTGCGATCATGTCATGTCTCGAATAAGTGCAACTGCATGGTCATGGCACACACACACAAGTTTCATCATCTCTATCTAAACCATGATGTAGAAGAGAAGAGCGATCAACATGAGCAAGAGCGTGACTATGTAGTAATGGCGGTCCTGCCCCTGCTCATGCTGGAGTGTCCACCTCAAGTAACTACTTTCCGCTTCGGCTCTGGTATCAAACCCTCTGAGGCTAGCACCCAGGTACCTGTGCACCTGGGCCTGAGCGGCTGGCCAGTGGTCGTAGACTCCAGGAACCCTCCCAACGTACATGGCGTAGTAGTCCTTCGCCATCTCTGATCTATGTACCTGCATCGTGAGTTGATGAATTGAATGATAATATGCAACATAATGTACTTAAGAAAACAAAGAGACATGATTAGCAAAATAAAAGCAACCAATAGTAAATATAAATGACGAAGTTCCTCATACCCAAACTAATTAACTAGAGCGATCTACACTATTTCAGGACCACGGTTTAGTTACATCACATAGTTTCGCCGTGCATAATTTCAAATTTTTGCCATAGAAAGACAGTAGTGATAAGGCACGCTAGTTCAGGACCACGGTTTAGTTACATCACATTGTCATTGACAATAAGTCCTCCATGTCGGCGTTCCAATCTTCATAGTCAGGGAGGAAGCACCCGAGCTTCGTGAAAGGCTTCAGGTCCAGATGCTGAGCGACTAGCAATGCTCGGACATCAACCCGCATGATTGGCCCATGGTAGAACATCCCTGTTGGTTCGACGACTTGCTTCATGATCACTTGGGTAAGTTCACATTGTATAAAACTCACTCGGATTCGATGATCCGGTGTCTTTCCTATGCTTGTGGCCCAGCTGACAATCTGGACATCTTCGGTAGTAGCTGACATGCGAAGGCGTTGATTATCCCTTCTGTACTCAATCAGGTGATGCATGAGGTAGAATCCATCAGCCCTATTGGTGTGCGGTTGCTGGGTGCAGCAGAAGTCGGTCTTATATGGCGGAAAACCAACCCGTTCTTCATGTGCATTTTCACCTTGATATATCCACCAGACAGATTGAAGGTTAACAGGGCACTATCGAGAACACTCTTTACGTGCGTGTAATCATTTTTCTTAAGGTTCTTCGATTAGTCCAAGTACATCGCATTGGAGTATTCCTGGTACAGAACGATGAGGACGGCACCGCCCCGCTACACAAATTAAGTACACCTCAAATTAGCCTCCATGCTTGCAAAGGAATGATTAACACGTACAAAAGGATATGTGCGGATGACTTACTTGGGATGATAAGGCAAGAGAATCTCTTCCTTGTCCTTATTAGCGATCATGAATTCACCGAGGTACTTGCTCGCATAGTCACGGTGCTCTTTGCAAACTGCCAAGAAGCTCTCGTGCATATAGTACGGGTCCGCAACGCAAATATATTTTATGTTCTCGATCCTGATGAAGTAGTTGAGATACAGCGCATACATGCGGATGAACTGGAAATCCAGCTTGGTCATGTGGAACATGTCGTAGATGTAGTCAAATCGCAAAATGAACTGATTCGCGGGCCGGGTCTCGACGTACAACTTCCCATCCGGCACCTGAGCCGCATAAAGTAGGTATCCTGGTTCTTTTGCGATCAGAAGCTTTTCTCTCTGGCCAGCACATCTTCATGGAGTCTCTTTAGATCATTGTTCGGTATGTGATCTAGCGCTTTGGCAGGTAGGATCAGCTCGCCGGTGACATGGAAACGCGTCTTACCTTCGACAGGTATTCTGTCTACCACCTGGGGCTTCAGAGGCGGTTGGCTGCTTGAAGTACCTATGGCGCCTTTAGGGCCTTTCCTGGGCGGCCTCTTCCTTTGCTTCTTGGCGGGTGGCAGTAGTGAGCCCACCATACCCTCCCTAACCACCACCGCTAGTGTTGTCGGGCTAATTAGTGGACGGGCCTCGGGGGGTTGCTGGGTAGAGGCAGCATCTGGAGGTGTCTCCTGCGAGGATGGCTTGAAGAGAGACTTTTTGCATTCCGCCTTAGGACGTTCCGGCTTTGGAAAATCAGGCAGCATCAAGTCATCGTCTCCACGCTCATAGCCTGAGTCTTCGTCGTCCTGAGCCATCAATCCTGTTGGGGAACGTAGTAATTTCAAAAAATTTCCTACGCACACGCAAGATCATGGTGATGGCATAGCAACGAGAGGGGAGAGTGTTCGTCCACGCTCGTGAGACCGTAGCGAAGCGTTATGACAACGCGGTTGATGTAGTCGTACGTCTTCACGATCCGACCGATCCAAGCACCGAACGTACGGCACCTCCGAGTTCAGCACACGTTCAGCTCGATGACGATCTCCGGCCTCCGATCCAGCAAAGCTCCGGAGATGAGTTCCATCGGCACGACGGCGTGGTGACGGTGATGATGTTCTACCAGCGCAGGGCTTCGCCTAAACTCCGCGACGATACGACCGAGGTGGAATATGGTGGAGGGGGGCACCGCACACGGCTAAGGAACGATCCGTAGATCAACTTGTGTGTCTCTGGGGTGCCCCCCGCCCCCGTATATAAAGGAGCCATGGGGGAGGAGGTGGCCGACCAAGGAGGGCGCGCCAAGGGGGGAGTCCTACTCCCACCGGGAGTAGGACTCCCTTCTTTCCTAGTTGGAATAGGAGAAGGGGGGAAAGAGGAGGAAGAGGGGAAGGAAAGGGGGGGGGCGCCGCCCCCTTTCCCTTGTCCTATTCGGACTAGGAAGGGGAGGGGCGCGCGGCCCCCTCCTGCCTCCTTCCCTCTTCCCCCTCGAGGCCCATGTAGGCCCAATAACCCCCCGGGGGGTTCCGGTAACCTCCCGGTACTCCGGTAAAATGCCGATTTCACCCGGAACGATTCCGATGTCCAAATATAGGCTTCCAATATATAGATCTTTATGTCGCGACCATTTAGAGACTCCTCGTCATGTCCGTGATCGCATCCGGGACTCCGAACAAACTTCGGTACATCAAAACTTATAAACTCATAATAAAACTGTCATCGTAACGTTAAGCGTGCGGACCCTACGGGTTCGAGAACTATATAGACATGACCTAGATCTATTCTCGGTCAATAACCAATAGCAGAACCTGGATGCCCATATTGGTTCCTACATATTCTACGAAGATCTTTATCGGTCAAACCGCATAACAACATACGTTGTTCCCTTTGTCATCGGTATGTTACTTGCCCGAGATTCGATCGTCGGTATCCAATACCTAGTTCAATCTCGTCACTGGCAAGTCTCTTTACTCGCTTAGTAATGCATCATCCCGTAACCAACTCATTGGTCACATTGCTTGCAAGGCTTATAATGATGTGCATTACCGAGAGGGCCCAGAGATACCTCTCCGACAATCGGAGTGATAAAACCTAATCTCAAAATACGCCAACTCAACATGTACCTTCGGAGACACCTGTAGTACTCCTTTATAATCACCTAGTAACGTTGTGACGTTTGGTAGTACCCAAAGTGTTCCTCCGGTAAACGGGAGTTGCATAATCTCATAGTTACATGAACATGTATAAGTCATGAAGAAAGCAATAGCAACATACTAAATGATCAAGTGCTAAGCTAACGGAATGGGTCAAGTCAATCACATCATTCTCCTAATGATGTGACCCCGTTAATCAAATGACAACTCTTTTGTCCATGGCTAGGAAACATAACCATCTTTGATAAACGAGCTAGTCAAGTAGAGGCATACTAGTGACACTATGTTTGTCTATGTATTCACACATGTATTATGTTTCCGGTTAATACAATTCTAGCATGAATAATAAACATTTATCATGAAATAAGGAAATAAATAATAACTTTATTATTGCCTCTAGGGCATATTTCCTTGATCTCCCACTTGCACTAGAGTCAATAATCTAGTTCACATCGTCATGTGATTTAACACCAATATTCATATCTGTATATGATTAACACCCATAGTTCACATCATCATGTGACCAACACCCAAAGGGTTTACTAGAGTAAATAATCTAGTTCACATCGCTATGTGATTAACACCCAAAGAGTACTAAGGTGTGATCATGTTTTGCTCGTGAAAGAAGCTTAGTCAACGGGTCTGTCACATTCAGAGCTGTATGTATTTTGCAAATATTTTATGTCCACAATGCTCTGCACGGAGCTACTCTAGCTGTAATAGCCTGGCTTATTAGGGATGATAGACTACTCATATCAATAAGGAATTCCTTCTTTTCCGGGATCCCATTCGTACAGAACTCCAAAGTTAAGCGTGCTCAGCTTGGAGTAGTTTCAGATGGGTGACCGACCGAAGTTGCTCCTGCGTGCACGAGTGAGGACAAAGTCTTGCAGAAAAGACTAGTATTGATCTGTGGGGCGATCTAGATCCCGCCAGAGTAATGCGACCACCGGCGGTGTGTCCGGGGCATTATAAGTTGGTATCGAGCCGACCCTCGCGTTACACGGATGGTTGCGACAGGTCTTGGTCATGTTGTTCATGACGTTTGTGACCCGTCGTGGCACACGGCATGGCACATGTATCGGCTGGATGCACAGACGGTTGTGCCAAGAGGGAACGTTCTCGTGGCCCGACGAGGACGTCGATTCCTCCGAGTGGGGGTGTATGTAATAGCACGGCTTATTAGGGATGATAGACTACTCATATCAATAAGGAATTCCTTCTTTTCCGGGATCCCATTCGCATGAACTCCAAAGTTAAGCGTGCTCAGCTTGGAGTAGTTTGAGGATGGGTGACCGACCGAAGTTGCTCCGGTGCGCACGAGTGAGGACAAAGTCGCAGAAAAGACTAGTATTGATCTGTGGGGCAGTCTAGATCCCGCCAGAGTAACGACCACCGGCGGGTGTGTCCGGGCGTTACACTAGCTAATTGCTCCCACTTTCAATATGTATCCGAGGTTGAGACTTAGAGTCATTCGGATCGGTGTAAAGTTTGCCTTGATGTAACTTTTACAACAAACTCTTTTATCACCTCCATAATCGAGAAACATCTCCTTAGTCCTTACTAAGGATATTATTGACCAATGTCCAAATGATCTACTCCTAGATCACTATTGTACTCCTTGCCAAATTTAGAGCAAGGTATACAATAGGTGCGGTACATAGCATAGCATACTTTATAGAACCTATGGTGAGGCATAGGGAATGACTTTTCATTCTCTTTCTATTTTCTGCCTTTGGTCGGGATTTGAGTCTTACTCAATTTCATACCTTTGCAACACAAGCAAGAACTCTTTCTTTGACTGTTCCATTTTGAACTATTTCAAAATCTTGCCAAGGTATGTACTCATTGAAAATCTTATCAAGCGTCTTGATCTATCTCAATAGATCTTGATGCTCAATATGTAAGTAGCTTTTCTTGAGGTCTTTTCTTTTAAAGAACGCCTTTAAAACACTCCTTTATGCTTTGTAGAAAAATTCTACATCATTTCGATCAACAATATGTCACTCACATATACTAATCAGAAAGGCTGTAGTGCTCCCACTCACTTTATTGTAAATACAGGCTTCATCGTAAGTCCATATAAAACTATATGCTTTGATAAACTTATCAAAGCATATATTCCAACTCCGAGATGCTTGCAATAGTCCATAGATGGATCGCTGGAGCTTGCACATTTTGTTAGCACCTTTAGGATTGACAAAACCTTCTGGTCGCATCACATATAACTCTTCTTTAATAAATCCATTAAGGAATGCAGTTTTGACATCCATTTGCCAGATTTCATAAAATGTGGCAATTGCTAACATGATTCGGACAGACATAAGCATCGACACGAGTGAGAAAATCTCATTGTATTCAACACCTTGAACTTGTCGAAAAACCTTTTTGCGACAAGTCGAGCTTTGTAGATAGTAACACTACTATCAAGATCATCATCTTCCTCTTGAAGATCCATTTATACAATATGGCTTTCCGATCATCGGGCAACTCCACCAAAGTCCACACTTTGTTCTCATACATGGATCCCATCTCAGATTTCATGGCCTCCAGCCATTTCGCGGAATCTAGGCTCATCATCGCTTCCTCATAGTTCGTAGGTTCATCATGGTCTAGTAATATGACTTCGAACATGATTACCGTACCACTCGTGCGGATCTTACTCGAAGACCACGAGGTTTGGTAGCAACTTGATCTGAAGTTTCATGATCATCATCATTAACTTCCTCACTAATTGGCGAGGAATCTTTGGAACTGATTTACGTGATGAACTACTTTCCAATAAGGGAGAAGGTACAATTACCTCATCAAGTTCTACTTTCCTCCCACTCACTTCTTTCGAGAGAAACTCCTTCTCTAGAAAGGATCCATTTTTAGCAACGAACATCTTGCCTTCGGATAAGTGATAGAAGGTGTACCCAACAATTTCCTTTGGGTATTCTATGAAGACGCACTTCTCCGACTTGGGTTTGAGCTTTATCAGGATGAAACTTTTTCACATAAGCATCGCAGCCCCAAACTTTAAGAAACGACAACTTGGGTTTCTTGCTAAACCACAGTTCATATGGTGTCGTCTCAACGGATTTAGACGGTGCCCTTTTAACGTGAATGCAGCTGTCTCTAATGCATAACCTCAAAAACGATAGTGGTAAACCGATAAGAGACATCATAGATCGCACCATATCTAGTAAAGTACGATTACGACGTTCGGACACACCATTACATTGTGGTGTTCCAGGTGGCGTGAGTTTGTGAAACTATTCCACATTGTTTTAATTGAAGACCAAACTCGTAACTCAAATATTTGTCTCCGCGATCAAATCACAGAAACTTTTATTTTCTTGCTATGATGATTCTCCACTTCACTCTGAAATTCTTTGAACCTTTCAACTATTTCAGACATATGTTTCATCAAGTAGATATACCCATATCTGCTCAAATCATCTTGTGAAGGTCAGAAAATAACGATACTTGCCACGAGCCTTCATACTCATTGGTCTGCATACATCAGTATGTATTATTTCCCGGAGAACGGAGTTTTAGTCATCTCGCCCAAAAGGCACGGTTTGCAAGCATCAAATGATTCATAACCAAGTGATTCCAAAAATCCATCTTTATGGAGTTTCTTCATGCGCTTTACACCGATATGACCTAAACGGCAGTGCCACAAATAAGTTGCACTATCATTATTAACTTTGCATCTTTTGGCTTCAATATTACGAATATGTGTATCACACGATCGAGATCCAACAAACCATTTTCATTGGGTGTATGACCATAGAAGGTTTTATTCATGTAAATAGAACAACAATTATTCTCTAACTTACATGAATAACCGTATTGCAATAAACGTGATCAAATCATATTCATGCTCAACGCAAACACCAAATAACACTTATTTAGGTTTAACACTAATCCCGAAAGTATAGGGAGTGTGCAATGATGATCATATCAATCTTGGAACTATTTCCAACACACATCGTCACTTCACCCTTTAACTAGTCTCTGTTTATTCCGCAACTCCCATTTCGAGTTACTAATCTTAGCAACTGAACTAGTATCAAATACTGAGGGGTTGCTATAAACACTAGTAAAGTACACATCAATAACATGTATATCAAATATACTTATGTTCACTTTGCCATCCTTCTTATCCGCCAATCACTTGGGGTAGTACCTCTTCCAGTGACCAGTCTCTTTGCGGTAGAAGCACTTAGTCTCGTGCTTAAGACCAGACTTGGGTTTCTTCACTTGAGCAACAACTTGCTTGCCGCTCTTCTTGAAGTTCCCTTCCTTTCCTTTGCCTTTTCTTGAAACTAGTGATCTTGTTAACCATCAACACTTGATGCTCTTTTCTTGATTTCTACCTTCGCCGATCTCAACATCGCGAAGAGCTCAGGAATCGTTTTCGTCATCCCTTGCATACTACTCCCTCCGTTCCTTAATGTAAGGTGTATTAGTTTTTCAAAAAGTCAACCATTGTCTATGTTTGACCAACTTTATAGCAAAATCTATAAATATTTACAATATTGAATATTTAAAATATAGAAATATGTTTCATGGTGAATCTAGTGATAATGATTTGGTATTCTAGACATTGATATTTTTGTCTAAAAACTTGGTCAAAGTTAGAGAAGTTTGACTTTTTGAAAAAATAACACACCTTATATTTAGAAACGGAGGGAGTATAGTTCATCACGAAGTTCTAGTAACTTAGTGATGGTGACTAGAGAATTCTGTCAATCACTATCTTATCTGGAAGATTAACTCCCACTTGATTCAAGCGATTGAAGTACCTGCACAATCGAGCACATGCTCACTAGTTGAGCGATTCTCCTCCATCTTTTAGCTTTAGAACTTGTTGGAGACTTCATATCTCTCAACTCGGGTATTTGCTTGAAATATTAACTTCAACTCCTGGAACATCTTATATGGTCCATGACTTTCAAAAACGTCTTTGAAGTCCCGATTCTAAGCCGTCAAGCATGGTGCACAAAACTATCAAGTAGTCATCATATTGAGCTATCCAAACGTTCATAACGTCTGCATTTGCTCCTGCAATAGGTCTGTCACCTAGTGGTGCATTAAGGACATAATTCTTCTGTGCAGCAATGAGGATAAACCTCAGATCGCGGATCAAATCCGCATCATTGCTACTAACATTTTTCAACATAATTTTCTCTAGGAACATATCAAAATAAACATATGAAAGCAACAACGCAAGCTATTGATCTACAACATAATTTGCAAAATACTACCAGGACTAATGATAAATTTAAGTTCAATTAATCATATTACTTAAGAACTCCCACTTAGACAGACATCTCTCTAGTCATCTAAGTGATCACGTGATCCAAATAAACTAAACCATAACCGATCATCACGTGAGATGGAGTAGTTTTCAATGGTGAACATCACTATGTTGATCATATCTACTATATGATTCACGCCGACCTTTCGGTCTCCGTGCTCGAGGCCATATCTGCATATGCTAGGCTCGTCAAGTTTAACTCGAGTATTCGCGTGTGCAAAACTGGCTTGCACCCGTTGTAGATGGACGAGAGCTTATCACACCCGATCATCACGTGGTGTCCGGGCACGACGAACTTTGGCAACGGTGCATACTCAGGAGAACACTTCTTGATAATTAGTGAGAGATCATCTTAAAATGCTACCGTCAATCAAAGCAAGAATAAGATGTATAATAGATAAACATCATATGCAATCAAAATATGTGACATGATATGGCCATGATCATCTTGCGCCTTTGATCTCCATCTCCAAAGTACTGTCATGATCTCTATCGTCACCGGCACGACACCATGATCTTCATCATCTTGATCTATATCAATGTGTCATCACATGGTTGTCTCGCCAACTATTATTCTTGCAACTATTGCTATCGCATAGCGATAAAGTAAAGCAATTATTTGCCACTTGCATCTTATGCAACAAAGAGACAACCATAGGGCTTCTGCCAGTTGCCGATAACTTCAACAAAACATGATCATCTCATACAACAACTTATATCTCATCACGTCTTGACCATATCACATCACAACATGCCCTGCAAAAATAAGTTAGACGTCCTCTACTTTGTTGTTGCAAATTTTACGTGTGGCTGCTACGGGCTTAGCAAGAACCGTTCTTACCTACGCATCAAAACCACAACGATAGTTTGTCAAATAGACTCCGTTTTAACCTTCACAAGGACCGGGCGTAGCCACACTCGGTTCAACTAAAGTGAGAGAGACAGACACCCGCCAGCCACCTTTAAGCATGAGTGCTCGTAATGGTGAAACCAGTCTCGCGTAAGCGTACGCGTAATGTTGGTCTGGGCCGCTTCATCTCACAATACCGCTGAACCAAAGTATGACATGCTGGTAGGCAGTATGACTTATATCGTCCACAACTCACTTGTGTTCTACTCGTGCATATAACATCAACGCATAAAACCTAGGCTCGGATGCCACTGTTGGGGAACATAGTAATTTCAAAAAATTTCCTACGCACACGAAAGATCATGGTGATGGCATAGCAACGAGAGGGGAGAGTGTATGTCCACGTACCCTCGTAGACCGTAAGCGGAAGCGTTAGCACAACGCGGTTGATGTAGTCGTACGTCTTCACGATCCGACCGATCCAAGCACCGAACGTCACGGAGCCTCCGAGTTCAGCACACGCTTGGTCGATGGCGTCCCTCGAACTCCGATCCAGCCGAGTGTCGAGGGAGAGTTCGTCGACAAGACGACGGGTGGTGACGATCTTGATGTTCTATCGGCGCAGGCTTCGCCTAAGCTTTATGACGATATGACCGAGGTGGAATATGGTGGAAGGTGGCACCACACACGGCTAAGGAACGATCCGTAGATCAACTTGTGTGTCTATGGGGTGCCCCTGCCCCCCAGATATAAAGGAGGGAGGGAGGAGGAGGCGGCTATAGGAGGGCGCGCCATGGGGAGTCCTACTCCCACCGGAGTAGGATTCCCCTTCCTAGTCCAACTAGGGGTCCTTCCATGTAGTAGGAGTAGGAGACTAGGAAGGGAAGAGAGAAGGAAGGAAGGAGGGTGCGGCCTCCCCTAGTCCAATTCGGACTAGGCCATGGGGCGCGCCTGCCCTAGGCAGCCCTCTCTCTTTCCCTGAGGGCCCAATAAGGCCCAATACTTCTCCCGGCGAATTCCGTAACTCTCCGGTACTTCAAAAATACCGAATCACTCGGAACCTTTCCGAACTCGAATATAGTCGTCCAATATATCGATCTTTACGTCTCGACCATTTCGAGACTCCTCGTCATGTCCCCGATCTCATCCGGGACTCGAACTCCTTCGGTACATCAAAACTCATAAACTCATAATATAACATCATCAAAACCTGTTGCGTGCGGACCCTACGGGTTCGAGAACTATGTAGACATGACCTAGAACTATTCTTGGTCAATAACCAATAGTGGGACCTGGATGCCCATATTGGCTCCTACATATTCTACAAAGATCTTTATCGGTCAAACCGCATAACAACATCGTTGTTCCTTTGTCATCGGTATGTTACTTGCCCGAGATTCGATCGTCGGTATCCAATACCTAGTTCAATCTCGTCACCGCAAGTCTCTTTACTCGCTCAGTAATGCATCATCCCGTAACCAACTCATTGGTCACATTGCTTGCAAGGCTTATAATGATGTGCATTACCGAGAGGGCCCAGAGATACCTCTCCGACAATCGGAGTGACAAAACCTAATCTCGAAATACGCCATTCAACATGTACCTTCGGAGACACCTGTAGTACTCCTTTATAATCACCCTGTTACGTTGTGACGTTTGGTAGTACCCAAAGTGTTCCTCCGGTAAACGGGAGTTGCATAATCTCATAGTTACAGGAACATGTATAAGTCATGAAGAGAGCAATAGCAACATACTAAACGATCATGTGCTAAGCTAACGGAATGGGTCAAGTCAAACACATCATTCTCCTAATGATGTGACCCCGTTAATCAAATGACAACTCTTTTGTCCATGGCTAGGAAACATAACCATCTTTGATAAACGAGCTAGTCAAGTAGAGGCATACTAGTGACACTATGTTTGTCTATGTATTCACACATGTATTATGTTTCCAGTTAATACAATTCTAGCATGAATAATAAACATTTATCATGAAATAAGGAAATAAATAATAACTTTATTATTGCCTCTAGGGCATATTTCCTTCAATTCTAGCATGAATAATAAACATTTATCATGATATGAGGAAATAAATAATAACTTTATTATTGCCTCTAGGGCATATTTCCTTCAAATCCTCCATCATCATAGGCGATATTGAAATACTTGTCTGGATGATAATCATCATCGGCTTTTGCTTCTTCGACAGCGGGGGTAACATGATCTGGCATTAATGGAGGCTCTCCCTCGTGTCGTACACTACCACCCGCCATGACAGGTGCAGGTAATTTGGTAGGTGGGGTGGTGTTCATACCTTCTTGAGAAGGTGGTGTTGGCGTGATACTGGGCACCTTGAGACGAAGAAGAGACTTCGGCCATGTTAACCTTGAAGACGACATCGGGCATCTCTCGGTTGTGGAACATGTGGTCCTTCGGCTTCACGATCGTTGCCTTTCCCACAGCCACCTTCTGGCCCTTTATGTCATAGAGTAGGCTGCACGGGGTGTCGCCGGCCTACGAAGGATACATATCTGCAACGTGAAACATCTGAAAGGCAACTGAATTGAAAGACTATAAACATGCTGGTGAAAAGGGTATGGAGCATAATTACCGTGAGGGCATCGAGCTCAGCCAACGACGAAGGCCTGCCGAGCATGCCAGAGACGGAGGTCGGGCTGCTATGAACAGGAACGAGACCTTTTGCGGTTGTTTGGCAGGTGTTGGTGCTGTGGTGTTCACCGAATTGCTCCCGACAAAGCTGGGAAGGGGAAAGTCCTCCGGCCGTGCATTTGGATTGCTCTTCGACTAATCGAAAATTGCCAGAATCAAGCTGGCCACCGCGTCAGTGACCAACCCACTAACTACCCCGAGCAACTCTTCTTTGGTCTCAGCTTTGGTCTTATTGACCGCAATCGCGACCTTCTCGTTGATGCTCTGCTGAGTGACGACCAACCGTCTCTTCCTTCTTTCCTTTGGCTCCTCGGGGTAGCACATCTTCCACAAGGCACCATCTCCGACGCCGTGCACACGTCCATAGGATGTCGGCTTTGTTGAGTAACGTGATTGTATTAGGAAACTTTGGTTAGACTAGGAAATATTCTGGCTTGCCTTGTACTCCAAGTAGATCATGTACTCCTATATATATGCCCACAAGGCTCAAGCAATACAACAAAACTATTCCACCAATCTCATCTCCCTTCTAACATGGTATCTATCGCAAGTCGATCCTAAACCCTAGCCGCCGCCGCTTCCGCACCTGCGCGCCGCCCCCGGGGCGGGCAGCCTCCATGACCGCCGCCGCTTCAACTTTTCTGCGCCGCCCGGGCGGGCAGCCTCCATGACCGCCGCCGGGGGCCGCGCCGCCCGTACCTAGGGTTCGTCCGCCGGCCGTGTTGGCCGGCTGCCCTAGAGAGTCTTTTTTCCCGATCCTTTGATCTGGGTTTTCTCTCTCTCGCCGGTCGCTTTGATCGGAGTCTACTTTTTGGTTTTCTTGTCTTTGTGATCCGGTTTGCGTCGCCCACCACCGCCGTCGACCCCATGCGCCTCTACTCCGACTTCAGCGTCGACTACACCGGCTTCACCGACACGGCGGCCTCGCGCCATGCGGCGGCCAATCATAGCCGTCGGCTTCATCTCGGACTCTGCCGCCACCACGCCTTCACCGAGCAGCGTCCCCGACCTCGCGCGCGATCGGCTTGATCACCTGCTCGCCGCCGCGACCCGCCTCATCTACGCCGCGCGACCGACCTGGCCCGTCGGTTACGCGCGCATCCGCAGGTCCCGTGAAGATCGTCCCCGAGTTCAGCGCGCCTCTCCACCGATCGAGCATCGGGCTGCCGCTGCGTCTCCCCGTCGGGCTGCAGCGCCGCCGCCCCGTGGTTCTTCTCCGGCTGCACCGACCAGCGTCACGCTCGTCGCCTTCTTCGGGTCAGTAGTGCCGCGGACCGCGGTCCACCGCCGCCCGAGGCCGTCCGCTCGAGCCGTCTCCGTGGCCGCACCGACCCTCGCGCCGCCGCTGCGTCGCCCGTCGGGTCAGAGCGGCGTGGCACGTGGTCACGCCGCCGCCCCGAGGCCATCCCGCGTTGCACCGACTCGCGAACCGCCGTTCGTCGCCGCGCCGGGCCACAAGATCGCGCCCGCAGATCCCCGCCGCCGCCCGAGGTCTTCGCCGTCGCCCGACCCGCTTTGCCGCTGCTGCGTCGCTTCGCCGGGCAGAAGCGCCGCGCCGCGGTTCGCTCGCCGTCACCCGCGTCGACCTCACGTGGTATGCGCCGCGCCGTCTTCCTTGGCGCGAACGCCACCGTCTGCGCTGGTTCGCCATCCGCTGTCAGGGTTCTTCGCCTACTTCGAGCACCGCCGCCGTACTCCTAACCTAGCCGCCGCCGCCGCCGTCAGGCCGCCACTGCCGCTCTTCTTTGGCCGCCGCCGCTGCTACCTTTGTAGCCGCCGCCGCCCGTCCACCCCCTTCGTCTTCGTCCATCACCAGCTCGTCGCCAGCGTCGCCGTCATCTACCCCGACCGCTTCATCTACTCCGACAACCGCGGTCGACATTGGCCCCGCGCCGATTGGCGCCGCAACCGTCGTCGAGTCCTTCTCTGCTGGCCTCTCCGACTTCTTCGACATGGCGTACAGCTTGTGCAGGTCCCAGTCTACGCATGCCCGGTGCTGGCAACACCGCCGCATGCCTTCGTCCACGACGTGTCCCCGGGCCTGGCAAGCCTGGCCCGGCGCTTCGTCAACTTTGTCTTCGTCCGTCTAAGCATGCCCGGTGCTGGCAACACCGGTGCGTGCCTTTGTCCATGATGTGTCCCCGGGCTTGGCAAACCCGCCACGACGCGTCGTCAACAACATTTTCTTCCAGGCGCACCCCTATTTCGACACCACTGCGCCCATGCTAACTCGGTGCCCTCTTGCGCCCGCGGCTCCATGGCAACTTCCTCGACACCGGCCACCTCGACTCGACATCGACCCCGGCATTCTTTGCACGGCTACCTCGACCATGGCTCCACCACACACGCTCTCGGCTACCTCGACAAACGGCACAAAGGGCTACCGCCTTGCTTGAGAAACCTTGTCGGTTGCCACTCCAGCCATAACTCTGTGATGCGTCGACCGTTACGACTATGGGGGGGTGTCCGTCGGCTTGCCTTTGGATTCTTCTCCAGTCTCACCATCTGCGTCGCTACCGTTGTGACTGCGGGGGGATGTTGAGTAACGTGATTGTATTAGGAAACTTTGGTTAGACTAGGAAATATTCTGGCTTGCCTTGTACTCCAAGTAGATCATGTACTCCTATATATATTCCCACGAGGCTCAAGCAATACAACAAAACTATTCCACCAAATCCCTTTCTCCCTTCTAACAGGCTTGTCCACTGGGACCTTTTTTCAGTATGTTCAGGGCCCGGTTGAATGGGGTGGCCCACTTGGGCCTCGCCGATGACTGTGAAGACTCGTCGCTTTGTGCTGCCTTTTGGTGCTGCTCTTTCTGCAAAAGGGACGTGGATGGTTTACTAATGTGACAAAACTTGCAGTCGAATTGATTGGAAGCTAATATGATAATGTGGTAATACAACAATTACAATAAGTCTCATGAACTCCATCGTGTTCGGGTCCGTGTAAAAGATCTTTCTAACATTGTCCCACTTGTACTGAGCCCTGATCCAGTCATGCTCCAGCGGGTCGGTGAACTCCGCCAAGGGGTCTGGGATTACGAGACTTTCACGTTCGACATCCTCCTTGGCGCATATGTGTCTCTTCCCCTCGTAACCACGGCTTCCGAGGTGGTGGGGAGGCGTGGTCCTGGCCTGGAGCGCCTTCATTTTGTCCGACTTTTCCTTGAATTCTGCTTTACCGCAACTCTCCTTGAATTTTGCAAAGTCCTCTGTCGTTATTGTCGGAATATTAGCATGAATCTTGGACCACGGTTCATTCTTCGCAATCGCTTTTTTCACCCGAACTTTCCAGGAGGACAAGTCATTGGTGAATGTCACCATCACCTTGTCGTTTATCTTTGTGATGGCGATGTCGTACCATGGCTCTTTATATTTGCCTTCATCCCGGCCGAGGAACAGGAACCTATTGTGCAACTTCTTTAGGAGCATGTGCTCCATATGTGGTATCTGCTTCAACCTCTCGTCGTTGATGTTGGCGGTTTCCCTGAGGATGCATCCAAGTTGATTGCCCCAATACTTGCACGCTTCCTCCGGCGCCGTTGATTCTAACTTCTCGGGGTGCATCTCCGTCCGATGCCAAGCTCATTTGGTCTTCGTGTCCTCTTCTTCTTCGGTGCTTTACCAGCTACGACAACATTGTTGCCAGTCTCGGGGGTGGTGACGATGTCGGTGCCAGTGCCAGTGTCACCATCGGTGTCGGGATTGGGCCAATGCCGCCACCATGCAACCACATCTGGTGTTCGTCCAGGTAATCGAAATGGTGATTTGCTGCCTCGATGGGGTCTGCGAGGCGAGCAAAACCACCCATGACTTCGGCGTCGGTAGACATGTTTCCTATTCAACAATTGTAAATAAAATATATAATGAAGAGAAAAAAGGGGCCTATATTTGGTCGGAATGTTGATTCATTCCCCTTCCGGCAAATCCCGGGTACTCCATATGTCCTAGTTTCTAGCATGAAATTTTCGGCATGACCTTTGCTAAAAAGTGGACAATGGAGCGCTTGAAATTTGTCGGAACGGAAATGAATCAACATTCCGACAAACATAGGCCACTCGGATATTTTTCGACATTCAACCAACATATAACATCAATGACATATATCATTCAAGCAAAAGCATGTTTCTACTTAAATACACAAAAATGACAAAAATGGCTACAAACTTGCTCCTAGGGTTCATACATAGCTAGCTTGCTCAAAAATTTGCCAACTTTGCTAAATTTGCTACTATTAATTTTATTTGCTACTGTTTTTATACCTAATTTTTTTGCTACTATTTTTTTAAAATTGCTACTGTTTTTTAAATTTTTTTGCTACTGTTTTCTTAATTTGCTACTATTTTTTTGCTACTGTTTTTATACCTAATTTTTTGGCTACTGTTTTTTAAAACTGCTACAGTTTTTTAAACTTTGCTACTGTTTTTTTTAAAATTGCTACTGTTTTTTAATTTGCTACTGTTTTTATACCTAAATTTTTGCTACTATTTTTTAAAATTGCTACTGTCTTTGCTACTGCCCTAATTAGCCCTAAATTTGCCCTAAAATTTGCTAACTTTGCTACTGCATTTGCTAACTTTGCTAAATTTCCCTAAATTGAAAACCCAGATGTGGACAAGGGGGAGGAGGAGGCCGGAGGGGGAGGGGGAGGTGGGGTCCGTACCTGAGGAGGAGGAGGAGGAAGCCGGAGGGACGAGGAGGAGGAGGCCGGAGCGAACGAGGAGGAGGTCGAAGCGGCGGCGGCGCAGACGAGGAGGAGGTCGGAGCGGCGCGGACGAGGACGAGGAGAAGGCCGGCATCGAGGCCAAGGGCGGGCAGGGGTGACGGGCCAGCGTCGAGGTCCAGGTTGAGGGGCGATGGCCGGCGAGCAGGGGCGACAATAGCAGAGGAGGGGGAGAGGTGGGAGAGTGGGGGGAATTGGCACTTTGCAAAATTTTGAGCCCACGCGGGCGGTGGTTAACTCAAAATAGCAGTAGCGCTGGTTTAGGAACCAGCGCTATAGCTAACTTAGCTATAGCGCTGGTTCCTAGACCAGCGCTACTGCTAAGTTTTCCAATTTTACTATTTTTATTTCTAAAATACAAGTAGCAGTAGTGCTGGGTTAGGAACCAGCACTATAGCTAACTTAGCTATAGCGCTTACTATTTTTATTTCTAAAATACAAGTAGCAGTAGCGCTGGACTGGGAACCAGCACTATAGCTAACTTAGCTATAGCGCTTTTTTCTAACCCATCGCTACTGCTACATTTCTTTTCTTTTTATTATTTTCTGTTTACTTCTCTTTTTATTTTTTTTTGCTTTATCCCTTTTCTTTTCTCTTTACTTTTCTTTTCTTTTGTATTGCTTTATCCATTTTCTTTTCTGTTTAGTTTTCTTTTCTTTTGTATTGCTTTATCCCTAGGGCGTCTCCCTCCCACATCTTTCTGACTAATGTGAGTCCATGGATTATACGCACTCTTACCTTTCCCTAATTTGCTAGCCTCTACGGTATCGTGCATTGCCCTTTCTCACCTCGAGACATGGTGCAAACTTCGCAGGTGCATCCAAACCCCGTGATATGATACGCTCTATCACACATAAGCCTTATTATATCTTCCTCAAAACAGCCACCATACCTACCTATTATGGCTTTTCCATGGACATTCCGAGATATATTGCCATGAAACTTCCACCGCTTCTGTTTGATGACTTGAGCATTCATTGTCATATTGCTTTGCATGATCATATAGCTAACATAGTAGTTGTGGCTCAGCCACCGTGCATCATTTTTCATAGATGTTACACTAGATCATCTGTCAAAGGCATTCATATAGAGTCATATTTTGTTACAGGTATCGAGTTGTAATTTTAATTCCTTTCGAGTTATAAGTAAATAGAAGTGTGATGATCATCATTTCTAGAACAGTGCCCCAGTGAGGAAAGGATGATGGAGACTATGATTCCCCCACAAGTCGGGATGAGACTCCGGATAATGAGAGAAAAAAGGAAAGGAAAGAAAGGAAAAAGAAAAAGGGAAAAATAAAAAAAGAAAAAGGAAAAGAAAAGAAAAGAAAAAATATAAATAAAGAGAGAAGAGACATTGTTAGTATCCTTTACCACACCTGTGCTTCAAAGTAGCACCATGTTTTTCATATGGAGAGTCTCCTATGTTGTCTCTTTCATATACTAGTGGGAATTTTTTTATTATAGGATTAGATGCACACCCATTAGTTTTCATATGGAGCTTCCGTACACTTATAGCTCTTAGTGCATTCATTGCATGGCATTCCCTACTCCTTGCATTGATATCAATTAATGGGCATCTCCATGGCCCATTGGTTAGCCGCGTTGATGTGAGACTTTCTTAATTTTTTGTCTTCTTTATATTTACGCCTATCATCATACTCTATTCCACCCGTAGTGCTATATCCATGGCTTGCGCTCATGTATTTCGTGAAGGTTGAAAAAGCTGAAGCGCGTTAAAAAGTATGAACCGATTGCTCGACTTGTCATCGGGGTTGTACTATATGATTTTTTAGGGATAGCTTTCTTTAATGTTGATTTTTTGAAAGACATGATTGTTTATTGCGATGTCTGAGTATTGATATCTTTATGTCAAATTATAGACTATTGCTTTGAATCACTTATGTCTTAATATCCATGCCATGACATATGATCAAGTTTATGTTAGGTAGCATTCCACATCCAAAATTATCTTTTTTACCATTTACCTACTCGAGGACGAGCAGGAATTAAGCTTGGGGATGCTGATACATCTCTGTCGTATCTATAATTTCTGATTGTTTCATGCCAATATTATTCAACTTTTACATACTTTTGGCAACTTTTTATATGATTTATTTGGACTAACTTACTTATCTAGTGCCCAGTGCCAGCTCCTGTTTGTTGCCTGTTTTTGTATCTACATCAACAATCTTGGTACCGTCAGCACCAACTTTCTCCCCCTTTATGCAGCGGTGTAACACCTCTTCTTCCCGCTGTAATCTCTACTTAAAAATGGTGCTCAACTCCATATATTATTTCCCAATGATATTTGTTTATCCTATGATGTTTGAGTAGATCTGCTTTGTCCAATGGGTTAATCGTGATCTTGGTTGGTATGATTGTATATTTTATTTATGGTGCTGTCCTACGGTGCCCTCCGTTCTCGCGCAAACGTGAGGGCCCCCCGCTGTAGGGCATTGCAATATGTTCATGGTTCGCTTATGGTGGGTTGCGAGAGTGACAGAAGCTTAAACCCGAGTAAGTGGGGTATGGCGTATGGGAGTAAAGAGGACTTCATACTTAATGCTATGGTTGGGTTTCACGACCTTAATGATCTTTAGTAGTTGCGGGTGCTTGCTAGAGTTCCAATCATAAGTGCATATGATCCAGGTAGAGAAAGTATGTTAGCTCATGCCTCTCCCTCATATAAAATTACAAGAATGATTACCGGTACTTGTTATCGATTGCCTAGAGACAAATAACTTTCTTCTTGACACAAACCCTTTTACTAAACACCTAACTTTTATTATCTTGCAAAGTACTTCTAGTTTTATTCTTGCAAAGTAGTTCTAGCATCACACCTTCAGAATAGTTTCATACTTGTTTCCGGTAAAAGCAAACATCAAGCGTGCGTAGAGTTGTATCGGTGGTCGATAGAACTTGAGGGAATATTTGTTCTGCCTTTAGGTCCTCGTTGGGTTCGACACTCTTATTTATCTAAGAAGGATCCAAACAATCCCCTATACTTGTGTGTTATCATGAGGTAATTGTACCTCCTCTCGAATTGGAAAGTAACACATCAGAGAAAACCGTCCCCGTGATGCCTACACCAACTAGAGAGGAAGCTATGATAATGATCATGAAACTTCAGATCAAGTTGCTACTGAATTTCGTGGGTCGAGCAGAACACGATCCGCACCAGAGTGGTACGGCAATCCTGTCTTGGAAGTCATGTTACTAGACCAACGCGAACCTACGAACTATGAAGAAGCTATGATGAGCCCAGATTTCGATAAATGGCTTGAGGCCATAAAATTTGAGATAGGATCCATGTATGAGAACAAAGTGTGGACTTTGGTGAATTTGCCCGATGATTGGCGAACCATAGAGAATAAATGGATCTTCAAGAAGACTGACGCTGATGGTAATGTTACTGTCTACAAAGCTTGACTTGTCGCAAAAGGTTTTCGATAAGTTCAAGGAGTTGACTATGATGAGACTTTCTCACCCTTAGCGATGCTCAAGTCTGTCTGAATCATGTTGGCAATTGCCGCATTTTATGATTATGAAATCTGGCAAATGGACATCAAAACTGCATTCCTTAATGGATTTCTTAAATAAGAGTTGTATATGATGCAACCAGAAGGTTTTGTCGATCCTAAAGGTGCTAACAAAGTGTGCAAGCTCCAGGGATCCATCTATGGACTGGTGCAAGCATCTAGGAGTTGGAATATATGCTTTGATGAGGTGATCAAAGCATATGGTTTTATACAGACTTACGGTAAAGCCTGTATTTACAAGAAAGTGAATGGGAACTATGTAGCATTTCTGATATTATATGTGGATGACATCTTATTGATTGGAAATGATACAGAATTTCTGAATAGCATAAAAGGATACTTGAATAAGAATTTTTCAATGAAAGACCTCGATGAAGCTAGTTACATATTGGGCATCAAGATCTATAAAGATAGATCAAAACGCTTGATAAGACTTTCAATGAGCACATACCTTGACAAGATTTTGAAGGAGTTCAAAATGGATCAGTCAAAGAAGGAGTTCTTGCCTATATTGTAAGGTGTGAAGTTGAGTAAAGACTCAAAACCCGACCACGACAAAAGATAAAGAGAGAATGAAAGTCATTCCCTATGCCTTAGCCATACGTTCTATAAAGTATGCCATGCTGTGTACCAAACATGTTATGTACCTTGCCATGAGTTTGGCAAGGGGGTACAATAGTGATCCGGGAATAGATCACTGGATAGCGGTCAAAATTATCCTTAGTTACCTTAAAGAGGACTAAGTAAATGTTTCTCGGTTATGGAGGTGAAAAAGAGTTTGTCGTAAAGAGTTATGTCGATGCAAGCTTTGACACTAATCTAGATGACTCTAAGTCTCAATCTAGATACATATTGAATGTGGGAGCAATTAGCTAGAGTAGCTCCATGCAGACCATTGTAGACATAGTAATTTGCAAAATACATAAGGATCTGAATGTGGCAGACCCGTTGACTAAACTTCTCTCATAAGCAAAACATGATCACACCTAAGTACTCTTTGGGTGTTAATCACATAGCGATGTGAACAAGATTGTTGACTCTAGTAAACCCTTTGTGTGTTGGTCACATGGCGATGTGATCTATGGGTGTTAATCACATAAAGATGTGAACTATTGGTGTTAAATCACATGGCGATGTGAACTAGATTATTGACTCTAGTGCAAGTGGGAGACTGAAGGAAATATGCCCTAGAGGCAATAATAAAGTTGTTATTTAATATTTCCTTATTTAATGATAAATGTTTATTATTCATGCTAGAACTGTATTAATCGGAAACTTGATACATGTGTGGGTACATAGACAAAACACCGTGTCCCTAGTAAGCCTCTACTAGACTAGCTCGTTAATCAAAGATGGTTAAGTTTCCTAACCATAGAAATGTGTTGTCATTTGATGAACGGGATCACATCACTAGGAGAATGATGTGATGGAAAAGACCCATTCGTTAGCTTAGAATTATGATCGTTCAGTTTTATTGCTATTGCTTTCTTCATGTCAAATACATATTCCTTCGACTATGAGATTATGCAACTCTCGGATACCGGAGGAATGCCTTATGTGCTATCAAATGTTACAACGTAACTGGGTGATTATAAAGATGCTCTACAGATATCTCCGAAGGTGTTTGTTGGGTTGGCATAGATCGAGATTAGGATTTGTCACTCCGAGTATCGGAGAGGTATCTCTGGGCCCTCTCGGTAATACACATCATAAGAAGCCTTGCAAGCAAAGTAACTAATGAGTTAGTTGCAGGATAATGTATTACAGAACGAGTAAAGAGACTTGTCGGTAACGAGATTGAACTAGGTATGAAGATACCGACGATCGAATCTCGGGGAAATAACATACCGATACAAAGGAAATAACGTATGTTGTCATAACAGTTCGACCGATAAAGATCTTCGTAGAATATGTGGCAGCCAATATGAGCATCCAGGTTCCGCTATTGGTTATTGACAGGAGAGGTGTCTCAGTTATCTCTACATAGTTCTCAAACCCGTAGGGTCCACAAGCTTAACGTTCGATGACGATATTGTGTTATATGAGTTATGAGATTTGGTGACTGAATTTTGTTTGGAGTCCCGGATGATATCACGGGCATGACGAGGAGTCTCAAAATGGTCAAGTGGTAAAGATTGATATATACAGGACGATAGTATTCGGACACCGAAAGTGTTCCGAAGGGTACCAGGTACATATCAGAGTACCGGAGGGGTTACCGGAACCCCCGAGGAGAATATATGGGCCATATGGGCCATGAGAGAGGAGCACTGAAGGAAAAATGCCCTATAGGCAATAATAAAGTTGTTATTTTATGTTTCCTTATTCATGATAAATGTTTATTATTCATGCTAGAATTGTATTAACGGGAAACTTGATACATGTGTGAATACATAGACAAAACTACGTGTCCCTAGTATGCCTCTACTAGACTAGCTCGTTGATAAAAGATCGTTAAGTTTCCTAGCCATGGACATGAGTTGTCATTTGATAACGGGATCACATCATTAGTAGAATGATGTGATGGACAAGACCCATCCGTTAGCTTAGCATAACGATCGTTCAGTTTTATTGTTGCTGCTTTCTTCGTGTCAAATATATGAGTTATGTGTTGATGGTTAGAAAGACCACCCGTTTTAGGAAAAAGGGCAAGGGAAATAAAGGGAACTTCAAGAAGAACGGCAGGCAAGTTGCCGCTCCTGTGAAGAAACCCAAAGTTGGACCCAAGCCTAAAACTGAGTGCTTTTACTGCAAAGGAAATGGTCACTGGAAGCGGAACTACCCCAAATACTTGGCAAATACTCCCTCCGTCCGGGAAAAGTTGTCCACAGTGTAGTGTAATGCCAGTTTCTCAAAAACACCCTCATAACTTCAAATTTCTTACAAACAGGTCGCCATACAGGTCGCGTCTCCTTCCTTCTTCCTCCGCCCATCGCCGGCGCGCGTCGCAGGGGCCAGTCGTCAGCCCAGGACCTGCGCCGCCCATTTGCTTGCTCTGCCGCCGCACTGGATGTGATCCTTCGCGGCCCAGGATCTGCGCCGCCCTGCTTGCTCCGTCGCTGCACAAGGTGTGCTCCTCCGTCGCCAAGGACCTGCGCCGCCCTGCTTGCTCCGTCGCCGCACAGGCTGTGCTCCTCCGCCGCCCAGGACCTGCGCCGACGATATCCCCCTTCCTCGCAGGGCCTGTGCCGCTGCCGCCCAGGACCCGCGCGCGCCTGGGTCTCGAGCGCCTGGACCACGAGCTCTCGCCGCGCCTGGAACACGAGCTCCCTCAAGCTCATCCTCAAGTTCTTTCGCGGTCCTGGACCTCAAACTGGATCCTTTTGCTGCTTCTCCGCAACTTGCTGCTCCTCCCCTGCTCGTGCTACCGCCCGGAGCTCCCCTTCTCATGTTCTGCCGCCTGAGCCCCCTGCTCGTGTTGCTCCTCGTGAGAAGAAGTACAGGGCTCTGTAATTTTTTCATCTCAAGTGCCTTGCTTGCTTGCTCTGTAGTTTGAAACACAACTGATCTATGTACATTGCTTGCTTGCTTGCTCTGTAATTTAAAAAAAAATCAGTTAACATTCATGTTGTTTTCTGATGGACCAATCTTTAGTACTGCCAAAAAAATGTTACAGAGGGGCAGAATCATTCATGGGAGTAAAAAATAAGTCATGGGCAGAATCATGAGATGATGAGAAAGGTTATAGAGGGGCAGAATCATTGACAAAAGAAGGAAAAACTAATGTACTAAATTGCGGCAAATTCAGGCCAGATTTAGCCAAATTGGAAACATTATTTGGAATTCTTCTTCTTCTACTCTTGCTTGCAGTGAGCCGTGAGATGGGAAGACAGATTATCTTCTTAGTTGAAAGCATTTTATTCACATAATCCTAAAATTTATAAGATGAAAATACAAGCTTCTTCTACTAATTCTTTGAACTTTGATTAGTCCTAGTCTGAACATGTCACATCATTTCTGTCAAAATCTCAGACTTGACAATAAATCTCAGATTATTTAAGAACACACTATTAACTGAATTTACACTAAGATTTCTTGTACTGAATTTACACTAAGATTTCTCACTCCATTACATAATTCTGATTGTTAACTGAATTTACAGAATAATAATTTCATTTGCATAATTATAGTGAAGTTTCAGTAACTACAGTAACTGAATTTATAGTAAGATTTCTCACTCCATTACTCTGCTATTAACTGCATTATTCTGCTGTTAACAATCAGAATTGACACTATATTATTCAGTCAAGTTGATGTTCAGATCCTATCATTTCGTTCCAAAACCTGTCAATTTCTATCAGGTTTTGATCTGTCAAGTTGATGTTCATTCAAGTTGATGTCCAACTTGACACATAAATAAAATTTGACATCAATGAAATTTAGACAGTGAATACAGTTTGGACAGTACTCCACTGTCATATTTTCAGTGAGTAAAATTCAATTTTCACAAATTGAAGCCTACTCCATTCTACAGAAAATGTTGTAGAGGATGTTATTAACTTTTCTGATGTTGTAGAGGGAGTAATAGATATTCATAGTTCTATAAATACTGCCATGGTCTACTAACAGATGATAATTTCAATATTCAGAATGTGTACCTACACTAGTTGTCAACAAGAAATACAGTAAAAGTTGAGATGTACTCCTGGCCCCTACTTTTGTTTGCTTTTTAATTCCTGGCCCTGGTCCCTGCAAAAAAAAAGAGAGATGTAGTGGGACCTGTAGTTGCTTATGAACAAGGAGTACTTTTAATATCTACTTTTCCCTTTCTTGGTTTCTTTGCTTTTTGTCTAGGATTCTTCATGGTTTTCTTGTTATGATTATATGCTCACCATTCATCTTTTGTATACTCTTGTTATGAGATCAGACAGGAGCACACAACTATGGATTTGAATTTGATGCCGGAAGAGGAGGACGAAGCTCAAGAAGAAGAACAAGCTTAGCAGGGTAACGCTATTGATTTGAACTTGATGCCGGAAGATGAGGACGAAGCTCAAGAAGAAGAGCAAGCTCAGCAGGGTGATGCTATTGATTTGAACTTGATGCCGGAAGATGAGGACGAAGCTCAAGAAGAAGAACAAGCTCAATAGGGTGACACTATTGATTTGAACTTGATGCCGGAAGATGAGGATGAAGACATTGAATTGAATTGGTTTCCTGAAGAGGAAGAAGCTCAAGAGGCACAAGAAGATGTTGAATTGGAAGAAGCTCAAGAGGCACAAGAAGATGCAGAATTGGAAGAAGCTCAAGATGCACAAGAAGATGCAGAAGTGCAAGAAGCTCAAGAGGCACAAGAAGATGCAGAAGTGCAAGAAGCTTATGCACATGGCAATCGAAGAGGGAAGGACTTGACTGACAAGGAGAGACATGGTGTTTACTTTGCGAGTAATCGAGCTTAGAAATGGACAGGTTCACGTGTATGACAAGCTGCTCATATTGACTATGTTGAATGTTCACCTGCGAACAATTACAAGAATATGGAATCTAGCCAAATGACAACTTGAAGCAGGCCAAGAAGTTGATGTTTCAAGCAAGAAGAACAAAAGTGGTAGGAAGAGAAAAGAACTAGATCTGTCGAGAACAACAACAATCCCTTTGAACAAAAGAAGAACAATCCTTTCTCTAGCAAGGTGTTTAGGTGTGCCCCGATCAACCCTACATGACAGATTTCAATTGCAAGAGCTGAAACGCATCACAAGCACCATCAAACCCACCCTCAAGCCACAAAACAAGATGGCGAGACTAAATTTCTGCCTATGCATGATGGATGAAAGATGGATATCAAGTCACTGGCCCAGTTTCAAGCCAATGACAAATATGGTCCACATCAATGAGAAAAGGTATGACATGACCCGAGTGAAGAGTAGCTAGTACGTACTGCCTGGAGAGGAAGAACCAAATCGTATTGTGCACACTCATAGCATTGGGGAGGTAATGTTTCTAACAGCTGTGGCCAAACCTCGCTACAATGAAGATGGGGAGATGACATTTGATGGAAAACTTGGCATTTGGCCGTTCGTGGTAGAGACCGAGGCACAACGAACAAGCCAGAACAAAGATAGGGGGACAATAGAGTTGAAGACGGTCAAAGTTACTAGACCTGTGTGCAGAGATTACCTCATCAATAAAGTAATCCCTGTCATTCAAGACAAATGGCCTGACGGTGACGAGGACACAACGATCTTCATTCAACAATATAATGCAACACCGCATGTCCTCCCTAATGATGCTGGTTTTCTAGAAGCCGTGGCACAGACAGATCTGGATATTCAATTATTGCAACAACCACCAAACAGCCCTGAGCTCAATGTTCTAGATCTTTGTTTCCACTGCTCCCTCCAATCCCTAACCGACTACAGAGCGCCTATGAATATACAGGAACTGGTATAGGGTGTAGAGGAGGAGTTTGAGAACTACAATCCCTATAAGCTATTCAAAAGCTTTATGACGTTGCAAGCAGTCATGGTGGAAGTGATGAAAGATCAAGGAGGAAACAACTACAAGATGCCGCATCTACATAAGGAACGTCTACAGAATGCTGGAGAGGAAATAACCGGTGTATACTGTAGTCCGGAGCTAATTACTAACACCAAGGCCATTATAGAACAAGGAAATGAGTAGATAGAGAAAGCTCAAAAAGAATAGGAGTATGTGATGTGTCATGTGTCATGTGTATGTCTTGTGTCATGTGTATGTCTTGTGTCATGTGTATGTCTAGTGTCATGTGTATGGCTTGTGCCATGTGTATGGCTTTGTGTCATGTCTATGTATTGTGTCATGTGTTCAATGAGAAAGGATAGGAAAAGAAAGGATAGAAGTATTTGGATTTATTTGGATCATTTGAATTTATTTGATTTATTTGGATTTATACACCATTTGTCCAATTACAAACATGCCTAAAGTTTCACAACAAGAACAAGATTTTAGAAATTGATAAACATAGTCCAATAATCATCTTCTTACTTGAAAGCATTTTATTCACATGGTCCTAAAATTTACCGCATGACTATATAGGAGGTCTATATATTCGGATTACATGAACATAAATGCAACATCCGTTCTTTATCAGATTGGAAAAGAAAATGATTGATAAAGAAATGCTTCTATATATTCAGATTATATATAGAAGGTCTATATATAAAAAATAACTTAATAACTTGGATTATATATAGAAATGCTTCAGTGAGCGTAAAAAATAACTTGTTCCTAAATAACCTAAATCTTGGACATTTTGTTGTTCTAAACAAATTAAATTTGGTTGATGCCAGCTTACCGGTATAGAAGCAACATATTGATGTACCTAAACCCATGCATGATATGACAAACTTGCAAATAGGCAAAAACCTACTACACCTACATTCTACCCATGGACATTTTTCAGAAATTGTGATGTTTTCAAACATGAGAAGTTTATTTGCAATAGTAATTTCGGTTCGCTTAATTTTGTCTGGGAGCTACAGCCAAGAGTAATTAGACTCAGTAAGAGAACTCAGTACACTGTGTACTCCAAATTTTCTACTCCTGTCAGTCCAACAACGCAAATTGCAATTTTGCTTGCAAAATTAAGTTAGCATGTTAACAAGATCAGTTAACCGCACAACCAAGAAAAGGCTTGCCAAAGAATAAGAAAATGCTACTGATACCCTAGACTTAGTAGACTAGTGAATACCCTTACCTATAAATCTTAGGTTCATCAGGAAAAATTCCTGGAAGTAGGATGATAAAGGATGCTCCGACGCTGCGCATTCCCCGACTTACAAGTGGGTCCCGCAGGTCAATCCTACCTCCCCAGGCCGGTCAGCTTAGATTTCCTCGCCCGATGCCTCGGTTTCCCTTGCAGCTAGCCAAGTTGGGTCTTTACCCAGTCCCATCACGCCTGCAACACCATCGCTTCCGCCATTGCTTGCCGAGCCACCACCCATCACGCCACCACCACCTACCTCGCCACCATCACCCAGCTTAGCCTCGCCATTATCCACCGCGGCACCTACACTGCCATCAGCTTCTCCGCCACATCCAACAATGGCTACCTTGCCCTCGCCCCGACGCCTCTCGTCCCGCCGGGCTTCGAGATCATCGACGGTGGTCCGCGGTGGCTTCCGCGCACCTTCTTCTCTCCTGCAGTGGCTCCTGATCGTCAGCATGAGGAATACGCCATTGCCATCATCGAGCCTGCTACCCTGCCTAAAGAAGTTGCTATCTTCAGAAATATGGTCAGTGATTTTATTATCAACAATCTTGGCTGCGCCGTTCTTGATGCTCAGCCTTGGATCTAAGGAGTTGGACTCTTTCGTTTCCGTAGTCCAGTTGCTAGGCAGGCTCTGGTATATCATCCTCCGTTTGAGCTGGACATTGATAGATTTGTTAGATTTGTGCCACATGATGAGGGTATCAATTTCAGAGCTATCCAGGGTTTTCGTAGGGGTTGGGTTATGATTGTTGGAATACCCCTAGATTATAGGCGTACACGGTATATTGCACATGCGATCAGTACCTTTGGCCGTTTCCATCACTGGCACCAGGATGATCTGCTGCTTGTTCGTACCTTGGCGTACATTTGTGTTCCGGCAACTACATTAGTGCCGCGTGATGTGGTCTATCAGGATTTTGCTGACTTTGGAGGTTCACGCATTTCTTGGTCTGCTCCCATATACATTTTCTCTGCTGATTTTGCTGATATATTGCCACCTGATGAGGATCCGATGCCCTTCGATGGCAACCCTCACCCACTCCCTAGGCATTTGCAGTTTCATAACCACAATTGGGTTATGCCTGAATTTCCTGAGATTGGTTGGGATGAGCTGCCACCTCCAGCGCAGGAGAATGAACCACACCACCAGGAGGCTCCTCATGATGATCTGAATATGCGACAGGAGATTGTGGAGGAAAATCAGGTTGATGTGAACCAGTCCCAGGAATCTATCATTCTCCAGGTTTCGGATGATTCTGTTAATGTTCAGCCAGTTGAGGATTTGGTGATCTTGCAGCAACCAGCTGTCCCGATGCAGCCTCCTCTTCATGTTGGCCAAGTTCTCACTGTTTTGGGCCCTGTTCTGCCACCTGTGATTCAATGGCAGCCAACTTTCCAAAAGTTTATGCCGGCTATTTTCTCTGCTAATATCCCAAAGTGTGTGTTCAAGACTGATTTTGGTTCTCTGCTACTGTCTAAGAGCTCTTGGGATATTTGTTTCAATGGGGCAGATGTCAGCTTCTCTTTGCAGCCTGCGCCAGAACTCTCACTCTGCCTTCACGCCAGGTTTCTCCAGTTAAGCGACCAGTTGCAAGGGTGCTTTGCTTTGATGATCTCTCTGAACCTGTTAGTGAGTCATTTGAGTTCTCTGCTATACCTGAGGTTACTACCAAGCGTGGCCGGAAACCAAGATCTGATAAGATTTTGGTTGACACTGAGGTGCACCACAGTGCACGCCTAGGTGCGCTACGCGATGGCTATCATAGATCTCCAAGCAGAGGCCCCCAGCAGGTCAAGACCCAGCGTTCTTTCAAGAGGCGTCGAACCAGCTCATCTCAGCCGGAGGAGAACCAGCCAGTGCCTCCACCAACGCCTGTTTCTGATCTTCAGCGTATCGGGGCACGTTTGTACATTGCTCCTGAGATGATCTCCAAGGAAAAGCTTGAGGCTGATCCTTCTACCTCCACCAGCAGCAAGGGTTCTGATGATTAGTTGCACCGGACGGCTTTATGGTTCATGGCGTACCGATTTAAACGCCATCTATCTGTTCTTATGTTTTCTGCTTGGGTTCTATCTCCCCTGTTTAGTTGGTCAGTGTAGGTCATTGCATGATCTACTTTTGTTGCTTTCTATTATGGTTTGTAATGAATCAGTCCGGGTTTAGAGACTGGAAGGTTTTATGTTGGAACGTGCGTGGTCTTAATTCTGAAGCACGACAATTAGCAGTTAAGCAAAAGATTGATGAAAGTGGTTGTTCGGTTGTCTGTCTGCAAGAAACGAAGTGCATGCATATTGATCATAGGTTTATTAGGAAATTCTGTCCATGGCATTTTGATAATTTTTCCTATGTGCCTTAGGTGGGTGCCTTGGCTGGTATGATCATCATTTGGAATTCTTCTTTCTTTGAAGGAAAACTAATTGAGGCAAGACATTTTGGTATTATTATGGAATTTCGCTCTAAGCATACTTCTGAAGTTTGGACTCTAGTGTCAGTCTATGGTCCATGTCAGGGTCCGGCCCGGGATTATTTTGTTCAATGGTTATATAACCTTGATATCAACTGTGATGATAATTGGCTACTTTTTGGTGACTTCAATTTTATGCGGTCGTTGGAAAATCGAAACCTACCTGGGGGTAATGTCAGCGATATCTTTTTGTTTAATGAAGTGATTGGCCATCTAGGTCTTGTTGAGCTACCAATTAAGGGACGGCAAATTACTTGGTCGAGTATGCAAACTAAACCTTTACTTGAACAGATGGTTTTTTACTTCAGTTGCATGTACCACGGTTCATCCAAACACGCTAGTTTTGCCCCTTGCACGCACGGCCTCCGACCATGTTCCGTGCGTGGTCTCGATTGCTACTGCTATCCCTAAGGCTAAAATCTTTCGTTTTGAAAATTATTGGATTGACTTGCCTGGCTTTTATGACTGTGTAGCCCAAGTTTGGAACAAATCAGTGGCCAGACCCTCGGCTGCCCTAACTATTTCCTCTAAATTCAAAGCGCTATGGTATGCACTAAAGAAATGGCACATGAATTTGTCCGCAATTAAGGCGCTCATTTCTGATTGCAACAAAGCGATTCTCTTCTTTGATGGACTGGAGGAGATTAGGCCTTTGTCTAGGCCGGAGTTTAATTTCAGGCGAATTGTGAAATTGCATCTGGAGGATATTTTACATTGGCAATTTGTATATTGGAAGCAATGTTGTACTATACGCAACATTAAAGTGGGTGAGGAAAACTCGAAGTTTTTCCATGCCATGGCCACAGAAAGGTATAGGAGAAACACAATTTCTTCAGTTAAGAATGTTGATGGTGATGTGGTCTCGGATCACCAACAACTTGCGGGTAAGTTTTTGAAGGAAATATGCCCTAGAGGCAATAATAAAGTTATTATTTATTTCCTTATTTCATGATAAATGTTTATCATTCATGCTAGAATTGTATTAACCGGAAACATGATACATGTGTGAATGCATAGACAAACAATATGTCACTAGTATGCCTCTACTAGACTAGCTTGTTAATCAAAGATGGTTATGTTTCCTAACCATAAACAAAGAGTTGTTATTTGATTAACAAGGTCACATCATTAGTAGAATGATCTGATTGACATGACCCATTCCATTAGCTTAGCACACGATCGTTTAGTATGTTGCTCTGCTTTTATCCATGACATATACATGTTCACGTAACTATGAGATTATGCAACTCCGTTTACGGAGGAACACTTTGGGTGCTACCAAATGTCACAACGTAACTGGGTGATTATAAAGGAGTACTACAGGTGTCTCCAAAGGCAGATGTTGGGTTGGCGTATTTCGAGATTAGGTTTTGTCACTCCGATTGTCGGAGAGGTATCTCTGGGCCCTCTCGGTAATACACATCATGAAGCCTTGCAAGCATTACAACTAATGAGTTAGCTGTGAGATGATGTATTATGGAGCGAGTAAAGAGACTTACCGTAGCGAGATTGAACTAGGTATTGGATGCCGACGATCGAATCTCGGGCAAGTACCATACCGATGACAAAGGAACAATGTATGTTGTTATGCGGTCGACCGATAAAGATCTTCGTAGAATATGTAGGAACCAATATGGGCATCCAGGTCCCGCTATTGGTTATTGACCGAGACGTGTCTCGGTCATGTCTACATTGTTCTCGAACCGTAGGGTCCGCACGCTTAAGGTTTCGATGGCGGTTATATTATGAGTTTGTGTATTTTGATGTACCGAAGAAGTTGAGTCCGGATGTGATCACGGACATGATGAGGAGTCTCGAAATGGTCGAGACATAAAGATTGATATATTGGAAGTCTATATTTGGAGTTGGAATGGTTCGGGTGAAATCGATTTTCTAGGAACACCGGGGTTACGGAACCCTCCGGAGGCTATTGGGCCTTAGTGGGCCACGAGGGAGAAGAGGAAGGGCGGCCGGGGCAGGCGCGCGCCCCTCCCCTAGTCCGAATAGGACAAGGAGAGGCGGCGCCCCTTCCCTCTTCCCTCCCCAATCCTACTCCAACTAGGAAGGGGGAGTCCTACTCGGTGGGAGTAGGACTCCTCGGCGCCTCCCTTGGGCGGCCGCACCTCCCCTTGCTCCTTTATATACGGGGCAGGGGGCACCCTAGAACACACAAGTTTGATCTACGGATCGTTCCTTAGCCGTGTGCGGTGCCCCCTCCACCATATTCCACCTCGGTCATATCGTCGAAGCTTAAGCGGCTCTGCGCGGTAGAACATCAAGATCGTCACCACGCCATCGTCTTGTGAAACTCTCCCTCCCCAAGCTCTCTGGATTGGAGCCGAGGATCGTCATCGAGCTGTACGTGTGTCAAGAACTCGGGGCGCCGGAGTAACGGCGCGGGATCGGTCGGATCGCGAGGAGATCGTCGACTACTACCTCTACGTTGTGATCGCTTCGCCCGGTCACGAGGGTGCGAGACAACACTCTCCCTCTCGTTGCTATGCATCGCCATGATCTTGCGTGTGCGTAGGAAATTTTTGAAATTACTCGTTACCCAACAAATGGCATCCGAGCCTAGGTTTTTATGGTTTGATGTTTTGCACGAGTAGAACACAAGTGAGTTGTGGGCGATACAAGTCATACTACGTACCAGCATGTCATACTTTGGTTCAGCGGTATTGTGAGATGAAGCGGCCCGAACCGACATTACGCGTACGCTTACGCGAGACTGGTTTCACCGCTACGAGCACTCGTTGCTTAAAGGTGACTGGCGGGTGTCTGTCTCTCTCACTTTAGTTGAACCGAGTGTGGCTCGCCGGTCCTTGAGAAGGTTAAATGGAGTCTATTTGACGAAGTATCGTTGTGGTTTTGATGCGTAGGTGAGATTGGTTCTTGCTTAAGCCCGTAGCAGCCACGTAAAATTTGCAACAACAATGTAGAGGACGTCTAACTTGTTTTTGCAGGGCATGTTGTGATGTGATATGGTCAAGGCGTGATGCTATATTTTATTGTATGAGATGATCATGTTTTGTAACCGGTTATCGGCAATCGGCAGGAGCCATATGGTTGTCGCTTTATTGTATGAAATGCAATCATACTGTAATGCTTTACTTTATCACTAAGCGGTAGCGACGATCGTAGAAGCATAAGATTGGCGAGGCGACAACGATGCTACGATGGAGATCAAGGTGTCGCGCCGGTGGCGATGGTGATCATGGTGGTGCTGCGAGATGGAGATCACGAAGCACAAGATGATGATGACCATATCATATCACTTATATTGATTTGCATGTGATGTTTATCTTTTATGCATCTTATCTTGCTTTGATTGACGATAGCATTATAAGATGATCTCTCACTAAATTATCAAGAAGTGTTCTCCCTGAGTATGCACCGTTGCCAAAGTTCGTCGTGCCCAGACACCACGTGATGATCGGGTGTGATAAGCTCTACGTCCATCTACAATGGGTGCAAGCCAGTTTTGCACACGCAGAATACTCAGGTTATACTTGACGAGCCTAGCATATGCAGATATGGCCTCGGAACACGGAGACCGAAAGTTCGAGCGTGAATCATATAGTAGATATGATCAACATAAGATGTTCACCATTGAAAACTACTCCATTTCACGTGATGATCGGTTATGGTTTAGTTGATTTGGATTACGTGATCACTTAGGTGACTAGAGAGATGTCTGTCTAAGTGGGAGTTCTTTAGTAATATGATTAATTGAACTTAAATTTATCATGAACTTAGTACCTGATAGTATCTTGCTTGTTTATGTTTGATTGTAGATAGATGGCTCGTGCTGTTGTTCCGTTGAATTTTAATGCGTTCCTTGAGAAAGCAAAGTTGAAAGATGATGGTAGAAATTACACGGACTGGGTCCGTAACTTGAGATTATCCTCATTGCTGCACGAAGAGTTACGTCTGGATGCACCGCTAGGTGCCAGACCTGCTGCAGGAGCAACACGGATGTTGTGAGCGTCTGGCGAGCAAAGCTGATGACTACTCTATAGTTCGATGTGCCATGCTTTACGGCTTAGAACCGGGACTTCAACGACGTTTTGAGCGTCATGGAGCATATGAGATGTTCCAGAGTTGAAGTTGATATTCCAACAGAATGCTCGGATTGAGAGATATGAAGTCTCCAATAAGTTCTATAGCTGCAAGATGGAGGAGAATAGTTACATTAGTGAGCACATACTCGGAATGTGCGGGTACTACAATCACTTGACACAATTGGGAGTTAACCTTCCGGATGATTGTGTCATTGATGTAATTCTTCAATCACCGCCACCAAGCTACAAAGGCTTCGTGATGAACTATAATATGCAAGGGTTAGTAAAGACTATACCTGAGCTCTTCGCAATGCTAAAGGCTGCGGAGGTAGAAATCAAGAAGGAGCATCAAGTGTTGATGGTCAATAAAACCACTAGTTTCAAGAAGAAAGGCAAAGGGAAGAAGAAGGGGAACTTCAAGAAGAACAGCAAGCAAGTTGCTGCTCCGGAGAAGAAACCCAAGTCTGGACCCAAACCTGAAACTAAGTGCTTCTACTGCAAGCAGACTGGTCACTGGAAGCGGAACTGCCCCAAGTATTTGGCGGATAAGAAGGATGGCAAGGTGAACAAAGGTATATGTGATATATATGTTATTGATGTGTACCTTACTAGAGCTCGCAGATAGCACTGGTATTTGATACTGGTTACATTGCTAATATTTGCAACTCGAAGCAGGGACTACGGATTGCGAACAACGGCAAAGGGCGAGGTGACGATCGGCGTGGGAAATGGTTCCAAAGTCGATGTGATCGCGGTCGGCACACTACCTCTACATCTACCTTGGGATTAGTTTTAGACCTAAATAATTGTTATTTGGTGCTGCGTTGAGCATGAACATTATATCTGGATCTTGTTTGATGCAAGGCGGTTATTCATTTAAATCAGAGAATAATGGTTGTTCTATTTACATGAGTAATATCTTTTATGGTCATGCACCCTTGAAGAGTGGTCTATTTTTGATGAATCTCGATAGTAGTGATACACATATTCATAATGTTGAAACCAAAAGATGCAGAGTTGATAATGATAGTGCAACTTATTTGTGGCACTGCCGTTTAGGTCATATCGGTGTAAAGCGCATGAAGAAACTCCATACTGATGGACTTTTGGAGTCACTTGATTATGAATCACTTGGCACTTGCGAACCATGCCTCATGGGCAAGATGACTAAAACCCCGTTCTCGGTACTATGGAGAGAGCAACAGATTTGTTGGAAATCATACATACTGAGATGTATGTGGTCCGATGAATGTTGAGGCTCGTGGCGGATATCGTTATTTTCTCACCTTCACAGATGATTTAAGCAGATATGGGTATATCTACTTAATGAAACATAAGTCTGAAACATTTGAAAAGTTCAAAGAATTTGAGTGAAGTTGAAAATCATCGTAATAAGAAAATTAAATTTCTACGATCCGATCGTGGAGGTGAATATTTGAGTTCGAGTTTGGTCTACATTTGAAACAATGCGAATAGTTTACGCAACTCACGCCACCCGAACACCACAACAGTAATGGTGTGTCCGAACGTCGTAATCGTGCTTTACTAGATATGGTGCGATCTATGATGTCTCTTACAGATTTACCGCTATCGTTTTGGGGTTATGCTCTAGAGACGGCGCATTCACCTGAATAGAACACCGTCAAAATCCGTTGAGGCGACACCTTATGAACTATGGTTTAGCAAGAAACCAAAGTTGTCGTTTCTTAAAGTTTGGGGATGCGATGCTTATGTGAAAAAGCTTCAACCTGATAAGCTCGAACCCAAATCGGAGAAATGTGTCTTCATAGGATACCCAAAGGACACAGTTGGGTACACCTTCTATCACAGATCCGAAGGCAAGACATTTGTTGCCAAGAATGGATCCTTTCTAGAGAAGGAGTTTCTCTCGAAAGAAGTGAGTGGGCGGAAAGTAGAACTTGATGAGGCAATTGTACCTTCTCCCTTACTTGAAAGTAGTTTGTCGCAGAAACCGGTTTCTGAGACATCTACACCAAGTAGTGAGGAAGTCGATGATATTGATCATGAAACTTCAGATCAAGTTACTACAGAACCTCGTAGATCAACCAGAATAAGATTCGCACCAGAGTGATACGGTAATCCTGTTCTGGAAATCATGCTACTAGATCATGATGAACCTACGAACTATGAAGAAGCGATGGTGAGCCCAGATTCCGCAAAATGGCTTGAGGCCATGAAATCTGAGATGGGATCCATGTATGAAAACAAAGTATGGACTTTGGTTGACTTGCCGAGGGTCGGCAAGCAATAGAAAACAAGTGGATCTTCAAGAAGAAGGTGGCGACGGTAATATTATCGTCTACAAAGCTCGACTTGTCGCAAAGGGTTTTCGACAAGTTCAAGGGATTGACTACGATGAGACCTTCTCACCCGTAGCGATGCTTAAGTCTGTCCGAATCATGTTAGCGATTGCCACATTTTATGATTATGAAATTTGGCAAATGGATGTAAAGACGCATTCTGAATGGATTTACGGAAGAAGAGTTGTATATGATGCAACCGAAGGTTTTATCGATCCAAAGGAGCTAACAAAGTGTGCAAGCTCCAGCGATCCATTTATGGACTGGTGCAAGCATCTCGGAGTTGGAATAAGCGCTTTGATAGTGTGATCAAAGCATTTGGGTTCATCTGAGACTTTTGGAGAAGCTTTGTATTTACAAGAAAGTGAGTGGGAGCTCTGTAGCATTTACGATATTATATGTAGATGACATATTGCTGATCGGAAATGATATAGAATTCTGGATAGCATAAAGGGATACTTGAATAAGAGTTTTTCAATGAAAGACCTCGGTGAAGCTGCTTACATATTGGGCATTAAGATCTATAGAGATAGATCAAGGCGCTTAATTGGACTTTCACAAAGCACATACCTTGACAAAATTTTGAAGAAGTTCAAAATGGATCAAGCAAAGAAAGGGTTCTTTGCTGTGTTACAAGGTGTGAAGTTGAGTAAGACTCAATGCCCGACCAACGCAGAAGATAGAGAGAAAATGAAAGATGTTCCTATGCTTCAGCCATAGGCTCTATCATGTATGCAATGTTGTGTACCGGACTGATGTGTGTCTTGCTATAAGCTTAGCAGGAAGGTACCAAAGTAATCGAGAATGGATCATGGACAGCGGTCAAGAACATCTGAAATACGAAAAGGACTAAGGATATGTTTTCGTATATGGAGGTGACAAAGAGCTCATCGTGGCGGTTACGTTGATGCAAGCTTTGACACCGATCGAGACGATTCTAAATCGCAGACCGGATCGTATTTACACTAAGCGGAGGAGTTGTCGGTTGGTGTAGTTCTAAACAAAGCATCGTGGCGGGATCTACATGTGAAGCGGAATACATAGCAGCCGGAAGCAGCTAATGAAGGAGTGCGGATAAAGGAGTTCATATCCGATCTAGGTGTCATACCTAGTGCATCGGGTCCAATGAAAATCTTACGTGACAATCTTGGAGCAATTGCCTTAGCGAAGGAATCCAGATTTCACAAGAGGACCAAGCACATCAAAAGACGCTTCAATTCCATCCGGGATTTAGTCCAGGTGGGAGACATAGAGATTTGCAAGATACATACGGATCTGAATGTAGCAGACCCGTTGACTAAGCCTCTTCCACGAGCAAAACCACTACAAGAAATATGCTATCTTGTGACCTCCACTATTGGTCACTGAAAGGTCATAGTTTTTCATTTGTGACCTTTTTGTGACCAAAAACAGAAGGTCAAAAGCTGAGGGTCATTAACTGACTATAGCGACCTTCTGTGTGATATGTAAAAGGTCGTTGGTTCTTTGACCAAATTTTTGGTCACTAGCAACCTCCCGAGCCACGTAGGCATCCAGCGTGGCAAGTCGATGTGGCACAAGATTCAGCCCGGTCCAATTCGGTTTTCTACATGGGCCTAGCCCAACAATTCGGCCTTTTATATATATTTTCTTGATTAATTTTGGTCAACTACATGGGCCAGGCCCAACATTTAAGCCATTTTATTTTTGGGCCGTAGCCTTTTTAGCCATTGATTTTATAGTTTCAGCCATTATACATTGGGGTACCACTAGTAAGCCAGCCCCACATGTCATGCTTATCTCAAAATATGTCCCACATGTCAGAAATTTCGAAATTTGTCAAACAACCATTATAACTTGGACCCTCTTGTCATGTTTCCATTTCACGGGTATTCATATCACATACACAATCATTGTTTTGAACATACTAGAGAGCAAATGAAATTCGTCCAAAACAAGACTACATTAGTCTATTACAATTCAGTATACTACAACCCAGATATGCGTACAATTACAACACATAATATGCTCCTCTTTGTTGATATGATTCACAGCTTCGGCATTGGATTCACACTTCACCTGTGCAAAGAATAAGAATGAAAATATAAGAATAAGAATGTGTTCATGGAGTGATCCAATAACTTATAAGCAAGAATTGACATCAAATGCCATGTAGATAAATAGTATGACTAACACTAACCAGTACGTGTTCATGGAGTGACAAATGTTCTAACTAGCTAGGATTTTTTTGGTATATAGTATACTGACATGTGCAACTCTAACTAAATTGATCATAGAAACGAAAAGAACTGTAAGCATGTTTTTTTGGGTATATAGTATACTGACATGTTCATTCAGAATCCAGGCAACAACAGATACACACCAGCAGATACACATTCAGAATCCAGTCAAATTTTAAGCAACAGGAGAACAGATCTAACAGACCAGACCATAATCAGCATGCATCAGGATTTATGGTTCTAGCAAAAAAGTGGCTGACTAACAAACTAGATATGCTTCTGCAGACTAACAAAATGGCAGCAAACATACTAATCAGATTGATTCATTCAATTAGGGCTTGTTATAGGTTATGCCCATCTAATTTATACAAAATGGCAGCAAACATACTAATCAGATTTATATTAACAAACTAGATATATTCCCATCTAATTTATTCCAATGGATTAGGCCATGTTAGTACTGAACCTACAACATTCTAATTACCTGCAACTAATCAGTAGCATACATGACATCAAAGGGATGCAAACTAGATAATTTAGTAGTCATCTACAGCACAGAACAGTAGGCATTCTAACTTGCAGCAGAAAATCAGTAGCTAGATGACCACCAACAACACAAATCAGCTCAAACACTCGGTCCTCGGCGTGGCATACAACAAGTAATAAGCCATGGAACCGAGGCCAAACTATAGCATCACGAAAACAGAGGGGAACAAAGGGGTGGAGGGCTCACCATGGGGTGCTGCTGCTGCTCATCCATGGTCGGTCGTCCTACATCCATCCGCGACAACTGCTCATTCATGGCAGGAAACCACATCACATCTCAGTCAAAGGAATGGAGGGTAAGGGAAGAAGAAGAAGCTGAAGGTAAGAAGACACGGATGGCGTCGCAAAGCGGTGGTGGAGGGCGTCCTCCATGGGCGCCGCCTCGCATCCACCACCGGAACATCTCGTTCAGTCCTTGGCCTTGCAGCGCTTTGACGCACAGATTAGATCTGGCGGTGTCAAAGCTAGAGATCGATGCAACTTCAATTCAAAACTGGATATCAAAGAACAATGTACAGAAGAACTTGCCATTTAGTTCTGCATGATCATCACGATCTACAATAACAATACAACATGGCCTTCTGCTTCTGTAGCTAATTAGCGCCAAGAGTAGATCTCCGAGGTAATTGCAGTGCCTTGCAATGCCCCTAAATGCAACAAAGAAGGGCTTGTTAAAGTATTTTTACATTCATTCAGGACAGCAGCTTTTCTTTTTCTTGCAAAAGGACAGCAGTTAACAAGTATAATTACTCCGAATAAAAGGTTTGAAAAACCCAACATGTCTAGGAAACAACTGTTCAGTAAAGTGCAGCGGCTGGATAAATCTGTCATGCACATCATTTAAGTGAAAAGTGTTCCAACTAGTATGGAACCACATATTTGTTATCTGTGTATCTACACACCTTTTGGTGTCCTTGCATTTTTTCTTCGTTCGACTAAACAGACGGGCTGAATGTTCGTAAAAGATGCAAGTGTATGTGGGCTCTTATTTTGTTTACACTCCATAAGTAAAGAGGTTCTTGGCAACTACTCCATGGCTAATTAACCCTTCCCTACAGCACTTATACATGCATGCCCATAACTATGTACTCTCGGATCAGATGTTGCCTAGCTAGCTTGTTTTAAGGATCCTTTCAACCTTGCTATGGAAGATACCATACTTGTAGCAGACATCATGTATATGCATGGCTGGCTTGATTGCCATGGGAAGTTGATCAGGACGGTGGTCCGATTGATGGACAACTAGTACATTCTATGAAGTTTTGTGATCAAATACGGCTTGGTTTGAGCTGTACAAAATGCAAAACCATAGACTTCTATAGGAAAATGAATAGTGCGCATGCATCCACCCCATGCGTGTCTCTCACAGTCTCACAGAAAACGTCTGCGTCCTCACTTGGTCCTAGTGTTAATTCTACTGCTAAGATATCAGGATTCCTTTTCTAAAAAAAGATATCCAGATTACGTGGTCTCCTTCAGAAGCTAGCTAGCCACACGCTCTACCGGTCTCTCTCGGCGCTTAGCACTGATCGAGTCATCGGAAGCTAGCTAGCTAAGTCAAATTCTCCGGCCATGTACCCAGAAATAACGTATCTCTCGACACCAAACACGCAAGCGATGGCGAGCCTAATGCAAAACAAATAGGGAGCCCTCTAGTGGATCTGATGATGTATCTATCATAACACTGGGAAGGGACAGAAGAAAAATGAGGGGATTTGGGCTGTGCGAATCGGGTCAACCTTGAAGGCCGCCGGTGAGCTTGACTGGACGCCCTTGTCGACGAACTTGCTGGTCGGCGCCGTCTCCTTGCGCCTGCACGAGTAAAAAACAAACAAACATCACATCATCAGCGGGGACTTTCGTACCAACACGAATCGAATCATCGAACCAGCCCGCAGCACCAGCTTACCATCTCGTGGGGCCGAGGGGGAGCTCGGGCGGACCAAGGAGGAAGACGTCGGCGCTGGGCGTTGAAGATCTAGCGGCACACGAGAGTAGTCGGGGCTCCTCTTCTCACTTGTCTATGAATCTCGCCCGATCGCTCATGGGCGGCGTCTTCGTTGGAGCAGCGAGGCGAACGGAGTAGTTGGTGTGTTCGTTGATGGTGAGGCGGTGACGCCGATGGCGAAGATGGCTGGAGCAGCGAGGCGACGGGTGGGGCGGCGGTGGTGGATGGGCGGCAAGGTGGGGATGGGAGGTGCAGACGGCGGCGAGGGGAGATGGCGGCGGATCTAGATCGGGGAGCAGCGGTGGATCTGGATCGGGGAGCAGCGGTGGGAGGCGGCTGCAAGCGCTAGGGTTGAGAGGGGTTTGCTGCAAGAGAGAGCGAGAGAGAGAAGCTAGATCGGGAAGGGGGCGGTGGCGAGGAGATGGGGACGAGGGACGAAGGGGGCGACGGGGAGGGGTCGATCTGAGCTAGGGTTTGGGCTGCGGGTGGTGGGTATCTCTTTTTCTTTTCTTTTTTTTCTTTTCTATAGATAGATGGATGGATGGATGTGGGATGGAGAGATGGATGGATGGATCGATGGACGCCATGTCATCGATCCGTGGATGAGAGTTATGATTGGTTGTAAAATCAGTGATGTAGAATAGTTTTAAGTACTAAAGATAAAGAGATTTTATGAAGTAGCTATCAAAATATTTTGCAAAAGGGCACCACACAAATTTTCACTAGAGTTAGACCACATTTTATGGATTAGGACCAATTTGTATGCATTTTTCATATTTCTAGCTATTTTAAATCATTTTTTGAGTGCTCAAAATGGATTTTTTTTGTGAAGGAACTACCAAATAATTGTTGCAAAATTGGACCAAATCATTTTTCTAAAATATTAGGCCATATTTAATGCACAATTGACCAAATGGTTGGGTGTCAAAAGCTTTTATCCACCTCTCGTGAAAAAGACAAATTTCATCGATTCAGTAGGAAGCGAGTCAAATTTGAACTGCAGCTACCTCGTAGTTTCCTCTTTATTTTAAAAAAAATCATTTCTAGGTACATAAGTATCTATTTAATCAGAGAAACACCAAAAAAATTCCAAGATTCAACCACTAGCTAGGAACGGTCATTCCCGCCGTTTTGACCGCATTTTGAAACGGGCATAAACAATTCAAAAAATCAAAAATTGGGAAACCTTCGCATTGTTTCATTATATGTGGCCAAGTTCCCAAGAAAATAACAAACTTGTAATACGGCAATTATTTTTAAAAAGTGTTCTCAGAAATGAGCTATCATCTCTCAAGATTCAAGACTTTCAAGGCAAATGATCAAACTTATGGCCACATTCGTGGCATAGTTTGTTCAAATGATCTCATATTGTGCACAAGGGTGCATATTGGAATGGCAAACAATGTTGCCTAAGGAAGTTTTCATTTTCTTTGGACGAAAAACCATTTTCCATTTTTCGAGTGCGAAAGGAGGTTTTTTGTGAAGGAACTACCAAATAATTGTTGCAAAATTGGACCGAATCATTTTATAAAATACTAGGACATATTTAATGCACAATTGACAAAATGGTTGGGTGTAAATTTTTTGATCCACCTCGATGAAAAAGACAAATTGTAAATCGATTCGCTTGGAAGCAGGTCAAATTTGAATTGCAGCTGCCTCATTGTTTGCTCTTTATTTTTCCAAAATCATTTCTAGGTACATAAGTATCTATTTAATCATAGAAACACCAAAAAATTCCAAGATTCAACCACTAGCTAGGGCGGTCAAGCCCGCCGTTTTGACCGCATTTTGAAACGGGCATAAAAAATTCAAAAAAAATCAAAAAATTGGAAAACCTTCACATTGTGTCATTATATGTGACCAAGTTTGCAGGAAAAATAATAAACTTGTAATACGGTAATTATTTTAAAAAAGTGTTCTCAGAAATGAGCTATCAAGTGTGAAGATTCATGGCTTTCAAGCCAAATGATCAATCTTATGGCCACATTCATGGCATAGTTTGTTCAAATGGTCTTATATTGTGCACAAGGGTGCATATTGGAATGGCAAACAATGTTGCCTAAGGAAGTTTTCATTTTCGTTGGACGAAAAAACCATTTTCCATTTTTCGAGTGCCCGAAAGGAGGTTTTTTTGTGAAGGAACTACCAAATAATTGTTGCAAAATTGGACCAAATCATTTTTATAAAATATTAGGCCATATTTAATGCACAATTGACAAAATGGTCTGGTGTAAAATTTTGATCCACCTCTCGTGAAAAAGACAAATTTCACGATTCAATTTGGAGCGGGTCAAATTTGAACTGCAGCTGCCTCATAGTTTGCTATGTATTTTTCCAAAAATCATTTCTAGTTACATAAGGACCTATTTAATCATAAATACATGGTTTGGTGGCGATCGTCGAGGTTTGGGCGGTGGCGAGGGCCCCAACTCTAGAGCGCCAGACACTCGCATGCCCTTGGCGTGGTCACCAGCGTGACCGTGGCGTTGCCATGTGTTCAGGCGGCCTAGGCATGTCTAGTGGGTTGGGCACTCCCAGGTTGGTGCTAGGAAGAAAATTACAACATAAGATTCTCATGAGGAGACCAATCGATGCTCAAACATGAATTAGCGACCAAGTGTTTGATTAGTGGTGCGGAAATGTACATGGATAATGGGCGTGAGTTTTGGCTGAGGATGATCAGTTACTAAGAAGACCGTTTTCACAAATTTTCAGCTCAAAAGGAGGAGCCTAGGTGGTACTTGCTTTGCAAACCACCACCTTTGGACATAAATCTGAATGTTGAAGCTCGGCTCAAAATAATGAATGGATTGAGCTGGCATTTGGTGGAGGATGGTTATTTGGGCATAGGAAAGCACTGTAGAAAATGGATACTATTTGGACATGCCAAAGTGGTACTTCCTTCACAAACTGTTACTCTGAACAAAATAGGAAAATGAATATTTTGAATTATTTTTGAACTAGGCAAGGAAGGTTTTTACATATTTGACGAAGATATGACCCAAAGAATTTATGAGATTTTTTGGGAATTTTGGGAATGATAGAAATATAGGTTGCTTCACAACCTAGGGCAAAAAGCAGCACATGGACATGACACATAGGCAAAATCGATGAGGTGGCGCCTAGTCATAGCAACCCACCACAATTTACAAGGCTATGACCATCTATATTGGTCATTAACAACTAGAAATAAGGCAGCGGACTAGCACTATTTGCTTTGTGACCATTTCGTGTAAGGAAATTACGACCTTCGACCAAAATGGTCGCAATGGTTCAGGTTTGGAGCCCCAGAACAGCTTTTGACCAATTGGTCTGAAATGGTCATAAATTTATGACCAATTCTTCGAGGGTCACTGACAGAAGGTCATAAGTTGACATATTTCTTGTAGTGAACATGATCAACACCAAGACTCCATGGGTGTTAAAATCATTACTATGTAATCTATATTATTGACTCTAGTGCAAGTGGGAGACTGAAGGAAATATGCCCTAGAGGCAATAATAAAGTTATTATTTATTTCCTTATTTCATGATAAATGTTTATCATTCATGCTAGAATTGTATTAACCGGAAACATGATACATGTGTGAATGCATAGACAAACAATATGTCACTAGTATGCCTCTACTAGACTAGCTTGTTAATCAAAGATGGTTATGTTTCCTAACCATAAACAAAGAGTTGTTATTTGATTAACAAGGTCACATCATTAGTAGAATGATCGATTGACATGACCCATTCCATTAGCTTAGCACACGATCGTTTAGTATGTTGCTCTTGCTTTTATCCATGACATATACATGTTCCTGTAACTATGAGATTATGCAACTCCGTTTACGGAGGAACACTTTGGTGCTACCAAGCGTCACAACGTAATCGGGTGATTATAAAGGAGTACTACAGTGTCTCCAAAGGCAGATGTTGGGTTGGCGTATTTGAGATTAGGTTTTGTCACTCCGATTGTCGGAGAGGTATCTCTGGGCCCTCTCGGTAATACACATCATGAAGCCTTGCAAGCATTACAACTAATGAGTTAGCTGTGAGATGATGTATTACGGAACGAGTAAAGAGACTTACCGTAACGAGATTGAACTAGGTATTGGATACCGACGATCGAATCTCGGGCAAGTAACATACCGATGACAAAGGGAACAACGTATGTTGTTATGCGGTCGACCGATAAAGATCTTCGTAGAATATGTAGGAACCAATATGGGCATCAGGTCCCGCTATTGGTTATTGACGGAGACGTGTCTCGGTCATGTCTACATTGTTCTCGAACCGTAGGGTCCGCACGCTTAAGGTTTTGATAGCGGTTATATTATGAGTTTGTGTATTTTGATGTACCGAAGAAGTTCGAGTCCGGATGTGATCACGGACATGACGAGGAGTCTCGAAATGGTCGAGACATAAAGATTGATATATTGGAAGTCTATATTTGGAGTTCGAATGGTTCGGGTGAAATCGGATTTTCTAGGAACACCGGGGTTACGGAACCTCCCGGAGGCTATTGGGCCTTAGTGGGCCACGAGGAGAAGAGGAAGGGCCGTCCGGGGCAGGCGCGCGCCCCTCCCCTAGTCCGAATAGGACAAGGAGAGGCGGCGCCCCTTCCCTCTTCCCTCCCCCAATCCTACTCCAACTAGGAAGGGGGAGTCCTACTCGGTGGGAGTAGGACTCCTCGGCCACGCCTCCCTTGGGCCGGCCGCACCTCCCCTTGCTCCTTTATATACGGGGCAGGGGCACGCTAGAACACACAAGTTTGATCTACGGATCGTTCCTTAGCCGTGTCGGTGCCCCCTCCACCATATTCCACCTCGGTCATATCGTCATGAAGCTTAGCGAAGCTTTCGCCGATAGAACATCAAGATCGTCACCACGCCGTCGTGCTAACGAAACTCTCCTCCCGAAGCTCTCTTGGATTGGAGCCGAGGATCGTCATCGAGCTGTACGTGTGTCAAGAACTCGGGCGCCGAGTAACGGCGCGGGATCGGTCGGATCGCGAGGAGATCGTCGACTACTTCCTCGTTGTGATCGCTTCGCCGGTCTCACGAGGGTACGTAGACAACACTCTCCCCTCTCGTTGCTATGCATCGCCATGATCTTGCGTGTGCGTAGGAAATTTTTTGAAATTACTACGTTACCCAACAGGGTCTGATTTTAATCAAAGAATGGGAAATGCAAAAGGAATTCGCATGGGTTTTGATTTGGACACATTAATTGCGAGAGTTGGTGGCCTTGAGGATCTTTCCCAGCCTTTCACTGATTCCGAGGTTGATGCTGTCATTAAGAACATGCCACCGGACCGTGTCCCTGGTCTCGATGGTTTTTCTGGTCTGTTCTTAAAGAGGTGCTGGCCAATCCTGAAGGAGGATTTCATGCAACTTGTGAAGGAGTTTTATGAGGGGAGGTGCAACCTGGGATGTCTTAATACTTCATTAATTACCCTGATACCTAAAAAGCTGAGCCGTGAAGTTGTCGGAGATTTTCGGCCAATCTCATTGACCAACACGTGCTTGAAATTTTTGACTAAGCTGCTTGCTAACCGTCTTCAGAAAGTGATCCTAAGATGCATCCACCGCAATCAATATGGTTTTCTTCGGTGTCGTTCTATTCAAGATTGCCTAGCCTGGTGTTATGAGTATATACACCAATGCAGGGCCTCGAAGCGCCCCATTGTCCTCCTAAAGCTGGATTTCACGAAGGCCTTTGACACAATTGAGCATGACCTAATTCTCAGAATTTTGCAATGCAAGGGTTTTGACTCCTGGTGGACTGGATGGATCAATAGTATTTTGTCTACGGGATCTTCTTCCGTGCTTCTCAACGGTGTGCCGGGTAATCATTTTGTCTGCAGAACGGGCGTGCGTCAGGGGGATCCTCTCTCACCATTGGTCTTTGTGATTGCGATGGATTTATTGCAATCTATAGTCAACGAGATGTGCTACAGGAATATTCTATCTCTGCCAATCCCAACCAACTCCAATGATTACCCGATCGTACAATATGCCGACGATACTTTAATTGTTCTGCCTGCGATCTATGATCATCTTGTTGCTTTCAAGAATATGCTTGTCACTTTTGCTGAGTCAACTGGTTTGCGTGTTAACTTTAGTAAGTCCTCTCTCATTCCTATAAACATGTCTGATGAGGAAGGTGCTAGAGTGGCCTCTCTGCTTGGATGCGATGTTGGGACGATGCCTTTCACGTATCTAGGTTTTCCAATGGGAACTTCTAGGCCTACAATCTATGATCTGTTGCCTCTGGTTGATCGTGTCGAGCGCCGCTTATCTGCATCATCATGCTTACTAAACCATGGGAGCCAACTGCAACTTCTTTAGTCGGTGTTGTGCTCCATGCCAATATACTTTTTGTGCACATTATCTCTCCCAAAGGGCATTTTACAACAGTTAGAGCGAATCATGAGACAATGTCTATGGAGAGGCAACACGGATAATCCACATCAATCACTGGCTGCTTGGGAGTTAGTCTGTCGCCCTAAGAGTTTTGGTGGTTTGGGTGTTCTTAACTTGGCCATTAAAATGAGGCTTCGGTACTAAAGCATCTCTTCAAGTTCTTCAATAAAGTGGACGTGCCTTGGGTATCTTTAATTTGGGACACTTATTATGCATCGTCACCACCCCAAAGCACCCAGATTTGTGGTTCATTTTGTAGGCGTGATATCATGCGCTTATATCCCAAATTCTGCAAGCTAGCTGTTCCACAAGTTAATGCTGGTGGCACGGTGCTTTTTTGGCTTGACCGTTGGCAGCTGGAAAATCATGATGTCCTTTTGCACGACTGTTTCCCGAGGCTACATTCATTTGTTGTGGATGATGCTCTCACAGTCAAGGACTTTATGGAGCAGCCTGATATCTTGAATCATTTCCATTTGCCTCTATCGCAGGAGGCCTTCTCAAAATTCACACAATTAGAGGCCCTCCTGCCTTTGATCAATCTGGATGGTGAGAGCAAGGACGTTTGGAAGTGGCCTTCAAAGTCTGGAGTCTTTATGTCAAAGATATATTATGACTCTTGCTTCTCACACCTAGTGGTTGATCCCATATTCAAGTGGATTTGGAAGTGTGCATGCACGCTAAAGCTAAAAGTTTTTGGTTGGCTACTATTAATGGATCGTTTGAACACTAGGGATATGATGCAACGTCGATAGTGGATCATCCAGGATGACACTTGTGTGCTTTGCAACCTTGCACAACATGAGGATCGGGCTCATCTTTTCTTTGCTTGCAATTTTAGCCAAAGGGTTTGGAACTATCTTGGGATTTCTTGGACTGTTCAACCGAACCAAACCACATATGATATGGCTAAAGCAGTTAGGAAGGATTTTGGTCACCATTTTTCTCTGAGGTTGTCTTCACTGCTACTTGGAATATTAGGATACAAAGGAATGGGAACATCTTCAGAAATGAGCAACCCTCACTTAGAGCTTGGAGAAGAAACTTTATCCATGACATCTCTCTTCTGTCTCACAGGATTAGATGTAAATATAAAGATAGTTTCCTGTCTTGGATAGCTAACCTTACTTAGCCAGTTTTCTTGTAAGTAACTTTTCTTTCTTCTGTACATTTTTAAACTTGTAACTTTTTCCTCTTTTATTTATTAATAAAGACTGTGAGGCTATTTCCTTGCAGTAGATAGTCAAAAATAAATAAAATGTGTGGTTCTGAACTCAAAAATTATTCAGGTGTGGTTCTGTCCCTTTTTTTAGTTATAGCAGAACTTGAATCTAGCAGCCTAAAGAATTTTGAAATAATGACAGGAGACTTGATTGCAGTCTGAAACAATGACTAAATTACTTGCCACATCATGAAACAAATGGCCAAGTGTGATCCCCTAGTGAGATTAGTCTACTAGGTTTTGCTAACTAAAGAAACAAGTGTGATCCTCGCAGTCTTAAGCAAATGTCAGAAGCAGCAAATTTCAGTAAAAAAATCAGTTTTGACACATAAATCATGGAGGGGAATTGAAGGAGGGAGGCTTAAGCTGCCAAGAAGACGCCACGCCGCCGTCGTCGAGCTCACAGTACAGTATTTGCAGGGATGGTGGAGCTCGCAGTACAAAAGACGTCTCCGCCGCCGTCGAGCTCGCCATCAAGCTTGATGTCGTCGAGCTCGTCGGCTATGTCTCCTGCCGTCTGGCCTCGCAGCCACCATATCAGCCTTGCCGACACCGGATCTGAAGCATTCGGAGCAGAGAGCCGGTCACTAGGGAAGCTAGGGGAGGAAGGCAAGCTGGAGCTGCGCGAGCAGGAGAGAGCCGCGGAGGAGGCAGTTACAGTGGCGGCAAGCTGTGGCGGTGGTGGAGTAGGGCAGCCACGGCTTCTGTCGGAGGAGGTCGGAAAAATCGATGCTTCTCCTTGCTGGGGAACCAACACGGCGGAGGAGGAGGAGAGAAAGGAGGGGGAGCAGAGCAGGGATCTTCTTGCGCGGGGAATCTCCGGCGATGCCAGCAGCAGCTTCTTGGGGAGCTGAGCAGAGGGCTCCGGCAAGGGAGGAGACAAGCAAGGGGAACCAGCGGGGAGAGGAGCGGAGGTGGGGGAGTGCGTCGTTTGTCGGGAATACACCGAGGAGGTTTTCGTAAAATTGCCACGAAGACAACTTTTGCTGGACGGAGGAAGTAAGAAGGATGGGAAAGTAAACAAAGGTATATTTTATATACATGTTATTGATGTGTACGTTAATGGTGCTCGTAGCAGCCCTTGGGTATTTGATACGGGTGCAGTTGCTAAGATTAGTGACTCAAAACAGGAGTTGCAGAATAAACGGAGACTAGTTAAGAGTGAGGCGGAGATGTGTGTTGGAAGTGTTTCCAAGATTGATATGATCACCATCCCATACTCCCTCTGCCTTCGGGATTAGTGTTGAGCCTAAATAAACATTATTTGTTGTTTGCATTCAGCATGAACCTTATTGGATCATGTTTATTGCAATACGGTTATTCATTTAAGTCAGAGAATAATTGTTGTTCTGTTTAAATGAAAAAAACCTTCTATGGTCATACACCCAATGAGAATGCTTTATCGAATCTCGATAGTGATACACATATTCATAATATTGATGCCAAAAGATGCAAAGTTGATAATGATAGTGCAACATACTTGTGGCACTACCATTTAGGTCATATTGGTGTAAAGCACATGAAGAAACTCCATGCGGATGGACTTTTGGAATAACTTGATTAAGAATCATTTAATACTTTCGAACCATGCCTCACGGGCAATATGACTAAAACTCCATTCTCTGGAGCAATGGAGTGAGCTAATAGCTTATTGGAAATAATACATACCGATGTATGCGGTCCGATGAGTGTTGAAGCAAGCGGCGGGTATCGTTATTTTCTAACCTTCATAGATAATTTGAGTAGGTATGGGTATATCTACTTGATGAAACATAAGTATGAAACATTTGAAAAGTTCAAAGAATTTCAGAATGAAGTGGAGAATCATCGTAACAAGAAAATAAAGTTTCTACGATCAGATTGCGGAGGCAAATATTTGAGTTACGGGTTTGGCCTTCACTTAAAACAATGTGGAATAGTTTCACAAATCACGCCACCTGAAACACCACAGCGTAATGGTGTGTTTGAACATCCTAACCGTACTTTATTAGATATGGTGCATTCTATGAGGTCTCTTACCGATTTACCAATATCGTTTTGGGGTCATGCATTAGGGCACCGTCTAAATCCGTTGATACGACATCGTATGAACTATGGTTTGGCAAGAAACCTAATTAGTTGTCGTTTCTTAAAGTTTGGGGACGCGACGCTTATGTCGAAAAGCTTCAACCTAATAAGCTCCTACCCAAAGCAGAGAATTGCGTCTTCATAGGATACCCGAAATAAACTATTAGGTATACCTTCTACCACAGGTCCTAAGGCAAAATCTTTGTTGATAAGAATGAGTCCTTTCTAGAGAAGGAGTTTCTCTCGAAAGAAGTGAGTGGGAGGAAAGTAGAACTTGATGAGGTAGTTGTACCTTCTATCGAATTGGAAAGTAGTACATCAGAGAAAGTTGTTCCCGTGATGCCTGTACCAACTAGAGAGGAAGCAAATGATGATGATCATGAAACTTCAGATCAAGTTACTACTAAACCTTGTAGGTCGATCAGAGCACATTCCGCACCAGAGTGGTACGACAATCCTGTCCTGGAAGTCATGTTATCGGACAACGGCGAACCTACGAACTATGAAGAAGCTATGACGAGCCAGATTCGAAAAATGGCTTGAGGCCATGAAATCTGATATAGGATCCATGTATGAGAACAAAGTGTAGACTTTGGTGGATTTGCCGATAATCGGCAAGCCATTGAGAATAAATGGATCTTCAAGAGGAAGACGGATGCTGAGGGTAATATCACTGTCTACAAAGCTTGACTTGTCGTAAAAAGGTTTTCGGCAAGTTCAAGGGATTGATTACGATGAGACTTTCTCACTCGTAACGATACTTAAGTTTGTACGAATCATGTTAGCAATTGCCGCATTTTATGAAATCGGCAAATAAACGTCAAACTACATTCCTTAACAAGTTTCTAAAGGAAGAGTTGTATATGATGCAACTGGAAGGTTTTGTCGATCCTAAAGGTGCTAACAAAGTGTGCAAGCTCCAGCGATCCATCTATGAAATGGTGCAAGCATCTCGGAGTTGGAATAAATGCTTTGATGAGGTGATCAAAGCATTTGGTTTTATACATACTTATGGTGAAGCCTGTATTTATAATGAAGTGAGTGGGAGCTCTGTAGTATTTCTAATGTTATATGTGGATGACATATTATTGATTGGAAATGATATAGAACTTCTGGAAGGCACAAAAGGATACTTGCATAAGAATTTTTCTATGAAAGACCTCACTGAAGCTGCTTACATATTGGGCATCAAGATTTATAGAGATAGATCAAGACGCCTTATAAGACATGCCTTGACAAGATTTTGAAGGAGTTCAAAATGGATTAGTCAAATAAAGAGTTCTTGCATGTATTGTAAGGTGTGAAGTTGAGTAAGACTCAAAGCTCGACCACGGCAGAAGAAAGAGAAAGGACGAAGGTCATCCCCTTTGCCCTAGCCATAGGCTCTATATGATATGCCATGCTGTGTACCACACCTGATGTGTGCCTTGCCACGTGTCTGGCAATGGAGGTACAAGAGTGATCCAGGAGTGGATCATTGGACAGCAGTCAAAATTATCCTTAGTAACTAGAGGACTAAGAAAATGTTTTCTCGATTATGGAAGTGATAAAGAGTTCGTCGTAAAGGGTTACGTCAATGCAATCTTTGACACCTATATGGATAAGTCTGAATAGCAAACCGGATACGTATAATGGAGCAGTCATTTGAAATAGCTCCAAGTAAAGCGTAATAGCAACATCTATAGTATGACATAAAGATTTGTAAAGTACACACGATCTAAATGTTGCAGACCCGTTGACTAAAAACCCCTCTCACAAGCAAAACATGATTACACCTTAGAACTCTCTATGTGTTAATTACATGGTGATGTGAACTAGATTATTGACTCTAGTGAACTCTTTGGGTGTTAACCACATGGCGATGTGAACTGGATTATTGACTCTAGTGAACTCTTTGGCTGTTAATCACATGGCAATGTGAACTAGATTATTGACTCTAGTGCGAGTGGGAGATTGTTGGAAATATGCCCTACAGGCAATAATAAATTGGTTATTATCATATTTCCCTGTTCATGATAAACGTCTATTATCCATGCTAGAATTGTATTGATTGGAAACTCAGATACATGTGTGGATACATAGACAACACTGTGTCCCTTGTGAGCCTCTACTAGAAGGCTAAGGTTTCCTAACCATAGAATGAGTTGTCATTTGATAATGGGATCACATCATTAGGAGAATGATGTGATGGATAAGACCCAACCGTTAGCATAGCATATGATCGCTCATTTTATTGCTATTGCTTTCTTAATGTCGACCATGAGATCATGCAACTCCCGGACTCCGGAGGAATGCCTTGTGTGCCATCAAACGTCACAACGTAATTGGGTGATCATAAAGGTGCTCTACAGGTATCTCCGAAGGTGTTTGTTGGATTGGCATAAACCGAGACTGGGATTTGTCACTCCGTATGACGGAGAGGTATCTCTGGTCCATCTCAGTAATACAACATCACAAGAAGCTTGCAAGAAAAGTGACTACGGAGTTAATTACAGGATGATGTATTACAGAACGAGTAAAGAGACTTGCCGGTAACGAGATTGAACTAGGTATGAAGATACTGACGATCGAATCTCGGGCAAGTAACATACCGACAGACAAAGGGAACTACATATGTTGTCATAAAGGTTCGACCGATAAAGATCTTCGTGGAATATGTAGGAACCAATATGGGCATCCAGGTCCCGCTATTGTTTATTGACTGATAATCATCTCGGTCATGTCTACATCATTCTCGAACGCATAGGGTCCGCACGCTTAACGTTCATTTACGATATAGTATTATATGAGTTATGTATGTTGGTGACCGAATGTTGTTCGGAGTCCCGGATGAGATCACGGACATGACGAGGAGTTCCGGAATAATGCGAAGGTAAAGATTGATATATGGGATAATCGTGTTTAGTCTCCGAAAGGGTTCCGGAACTCACCGGAAGGGGTTTTGGATGTTTCCCAAAATGTTCGGGTACGAGAACACTTTATTTGGGCTAAGGGGTAAAGCCCACGAGGCTTTTGGAAAGTGCAAAAGGAAGTTTTGCGAAGGCCACGGGCCAGACGCCGAGGACCCTGGCGTCTGTTCCTGGATTCCGAGAAGGACTCTTGCCTTGCGTGCCAAACCGAGTTCGGGGAGGCCCTTTCTCCAAGTTACGACCCCAGGGCTCAACATATAAATAGAGGGGCGGGGCTAGCACCCGGAACACATCAAGAATCACCAAGCCGTGTGCCAGCAACCCCGCCCCCTCTAGTTTATCCTCCGTCATAGTTTCCATTATGCTTAGTGAAGCCCTGCGGAGATTGTTCTTCACCACCACCATCACCACGCCGTCATGCTTCCGGAACTCATCTACTACTTTGCCCTCTTGCTGGATCAAGAAGGCGAGGACGTCATTGAGCTAAACGTGTACTGAACGCGGAGGTGGCGTCGTTCGGTACTTGATCGAGACGGATCGTGAAGGTGTACGACCACATCAACCGCGTTGATAAACGCTTCCGCTTAGCGGTCTTCAAGGGTATGAAGATGCTCTCCCCTCTCGTAGTGATGCATCTCCATGGATAGATCTTGTGTGTGCGTAGACCATTTTTTGTTTTTCATGCAACATTCCCCAACAAAGAGGGCTTTCATCGAAGAGAAAAAAGCCATGCTCGAGGAGAAGAAGGTGATGTCCAAGGAAAAGAAGGTGAAGATCGTAGCTAGCGGGGAGGACGCCAAGGTGTTGTTCTTGAAGGTGGAGTCTTTTGGATGCCGACGTAAGATTGATTGTGTCAGTCGTCCGCTAGAAGATGTTGCGGCGGGAGAAAAATGAGTTGGAGGCGGCAGATGGGGAGAAGGCGGAGGCGGAAGGCTGCATACACGGCGGCGATGACACCTTGAGCGTGGAGGAGGCTCGGATTACCGGTCCGGCCGGCCAAAAATGTCAATTTTGACTGCCGGACTAATATTTCTTTTGTGATCGGGCATGTAAAAAACTTAAGCATACTTACCTCCTTTTGTTGTGATCGGGCATATCATCGGGCGCTAGTGTACGGCATTGTGGATTGGATTTTTTATTTGCATTTAAATTGTCTTCTAGGTATTGACAGACATATACTAGATACGTAGGATGGTTGGCTTCCAAATCTGTGTCTATGGACGGTTGCCAGATAATTTGCTGGTCAACGTTGGAGATGCTCTTACTAATCAATAACAAAGAATTCTCTCATGCCGCCGTTGCCGCTACCATATGAGAAATTGAGATCCCCTCAGCTGCGGCTGCCATCTTAACAATGAGAGGTGGAGGGACATTGGATCTTCAAGACCTTTATGTTCTTGCTCAATGCCTAGTGATCATCATATTTTGTGAGAATAAATTTCCTCTCGTTCTTTTGGCAGTGACATGGGGTTAGAGAGTTTTCTATCTTCGCAGATCCGATTATTCGGACCTGATGAGTTTATATTGATGTCTCAAGCTTTTTTTGTTGCTCTGATTCTTTATGGAGGTGAAATCTTTCATCGACAGCATGATGAAGATATAGTGATTCAAAATATAGTGATTCGCTGGCCTGCACCTTTAGGTAGCGTTCGGTTTGAAGGAAATTTGGAGGAATTGTACAGATTCAGGTTCCTTCAGAAAAAAGTCCCTACGAAGCTGTTCGATTCAAAGGAATGACTACAACCATTCCTATGAAAAGATCCTCTTTCCTTCACTTTTCATGGGAAGAGAAACATCCAGCCTAAGCTCTTGTTTGGGCGGATGCTGAGGCACAATTCATGCATGTATGATGCATTCCCCTGATTACTTTCGATACATGGAAATAAATAATCTGGTGCCTTGAATGACCGGCCGCTGATTGTTATGCAGCACTTTTTATTTGATGATTCGGTCTGATTAATTGCCATCCTTCCTTGTTTGCTTAATCTATACTACTAATATATCTAGAGTACTAATAAAAGAGCAAATATTATCTTCTTTAAACGCATCCTGCAAAACATACACCGACAGATAACCACCGCATGATTAGACCCACTAGACTCAATCTAACCGGTAGCATTAATCTAATCTATTTTTTTCGTGTACACTTAGTAATTTACATTGGCTGACCTTATTTCACCGGCGAGGAAAATCTGAACCTCGCCCGCCTCCGCAATTCCTACAATCACGCAAGAGGCAAGACACGATAAAAGGAAACTGAACGCCATCGGATCCCTCAATTTGTGCTCGCTCAAAACAACTACCACCTCCCATGCCGACTGCCTCTGCCCGTCCGACGATCCTACGCCCTAGAGCGTCGCTGGCCCACCCCACACGCGCCGCCCCCTCCTCCTCCTCCGGCGCCACCGATCCACGTCTAATTCCGCCCTCGCCGCCGCTGCCTTTTCCTTACGCGACGGTAACCGCTCGCAGCTCCTTCGCTCGGTCGCCGGCCGACACACGTGGCCGCACGCCGCTGCCGGCCTACCATTACGCACAGGTCACCACCGGCCGCTCCATCGCTCGGCCAGCGGTTGACGCACGTGGTCGCACGCCGCTGCCGGCCTCTCCTTACGCGCAAGTCTCCGCCTGCCGCTCCTTTGCTCGGCCACCGGCTGACGCACATGGCCGCGCACGCCGCCGCCTGACCCTCCATGCCACGCCGACAACTGTTACTCGAGCTGGACGGGTGAAGGCGCGTCTCGTCCATGGCGACCCACATGAGTGGCCGTGGCCGTCGCAAGCCGGGTGGGCAAGCATGGCGAAGAGCGAAAGTGGGGCAAACATGGGACGCCGGGCAGGGAGCCTCTCCGAGCAGAGAGAGATGCGCGTCAAACGCAGTTCGGAGGTGGGGCAACACGTGGTTTTGGTTCTGATGAGTTATTCTTCTCTAACTCTTTCAGATATAGTTCTCTCAAATCTCAACCGCTCTGCCTGCAGGTGGCATGTTCGAGAGGATAGGAGCAAGGATTTTCTACTAGAAATTTGGTCAGGGATGGAAACAGATTCGGGGGATATGTTGCTGGGAGCAACAAATTTTGCAGTGGTCATTTGTCTATCATCTCTCTGTTATCTCCCTGTTGTTTGCTCTGACATGTGATTTTAGCTTGTGTCCGTGCACAAATTTTATCCAAAAACCAATAAGAAGGATATGTTTTAACCTGTTGCTGGCATCAGAGGAGCCGCCACAGGCGTCAACCATATGGTACAGGTTTTATAAGATAATTTCAACTATTATCTAATTTACGTGCAGCATGAATTTTTTCACCAAATTCGCTTTAGGAGAAAATACTTGCTTGAGAATTTAAGAGATGAATGTTGGAATTACCGAATTATAATGATATTGCCCTTAGTGCGTTCAATTAATGAAGTGATTGGCTTCTTTTCTGTTTGTCGCCACGTTGTAAACTTAACATCAGACATTGCGATACAACTAAACGTGTTTTCGTCTATTTTTTTAAGAAATTTTATAGTTTTTATTTTTATTATGCAGAAATCAGTCTTTCATATCAATTGCAAGTTTTTTCCGAATCTTCTCTGTCGCACTAATTTTCCTTTCATTCTACTTGATGTGATTTTGAGGAAGGAAATCAAAGGAGCAAATGGAAGAAAGAGAAAGGATAATTTTCAGATAAAATTATATTCGAAACTCAATATGCTTTTGATGATCGCCACGAACTAAAGTACGTATATTTTTTCTAATTATCGGCATAACACAGCTTAGTCGAGCGGACGAACCAACATTGGATTCGGATAGGAAACACTTTGTTGCAAGTTTCTTCACCATTAAGCACAGTTTACTTATACTTAAAAATCAGTATGCTCTAGAGGATTGCCATGGATTAAACTAATATACATGATTGCTCGAGTTAGTTGTATTTTATATTCTTCCGTGGAGGTGTGCTTGATGTTTTATTGATGGTGATACCATGTTTGGGTTGGGGAGACAAATAGCACGTGGAGGACGAGAAGTGATTTAAGGTAACAAAGTCTATGTTAAAAACAAAAATCACGGCTGAATCTGAATGTACATACTTCACATTTTATGTGGAAGCACCAAATCACTTTTACACCTGTAGTAATGCACAGGCAATTTATACATCCTAATATCACCAAATTACTTTATTTAACTATACTCTTATTATTCATCATTGGTTTAGTTGCAGAAAAACATAATTTTATCATTCCTAGGTTTGACCATTAGGATAATGATTTCAGCACGGCTGAGCTCCTTTGTTAAGAAAGAAGATATTTCTTTTTACTAAATTGGGATGCTTTGGCTGCCTTTAAAGTGGATATTGTTGATTGATAATTGTTTCTTTTTTTCGGTGATTGATAATTGTTGTCATATGACTAATTTAATGTTGATGGATGTTTTGCTATTTCATACTGTTTTTTAGGTACTCATACAATGCGTGAGAAAATGTGGGACTATCTAGAAGCTTTGTGCTATAGTGGAGATGAACAAGTACTTCCCTGTCAGACCAAAGATGTGGCTGGATTGGCCAAAGGATGATATTTCACTGAGCTTTGGGTTTGTGATTTTCTTTTTGTCTTCAAATGATCTCCTCAAGTATTTATGTTATTGACACTAAAACCTCTCTACTGTCTATTGTTGCAGTCATGGATCTTTTGGTGATACTGAAAAACTGTATGGTCGTGGGGTGCAAGATCATATGGTATGTTGATCTTGTTTGGTGGATTTCTAACTTATCTGGACTAAACCCTCAAAGTACTCTTTCAAACTGTGATGTGACAATACATCTAGAACTATAAATTTAGTGCAATAATGACAATACATCTATAATTTTTAATGCTATTGATATATCTTTTTACGGATGTGAATTCTCAAGTTCTAATATTTGTCTAGACGTGTGTTGCACGTGCATTTTTACTATAGTAGCAAAGGAGGGAATTAGCATTTAGCGGGCAAACATTCTGGCGCCATCATGTTTTTGTTTCCCGCCACTGTGTGTTGTATATATATGCGCGCGCGCACGTCCGATCGACACACCACCACCATCAGCCTAACATAGCAAAGCAATTCCATGGCTCCACGTCTACCTCTTTTTGTCTCCACCCCTGATCATAGAGAAATCTCTTATGATGAGAGCGCCCCCAAGGAGATTGTAGTCATTGACTCCGAATATGAGGACCACAAGGCAATGGCGCCTCCTATGCCAAGGCCGCTTCGTTCGTTGCTGCTAGCACCAACGGTGGCGACTCCCGCGACAACGGCGGCTGGGGCGGCGACTCCCATGGCAATGACGGCTGCGGTGGCGACTCCCATGGCAACGGCAACGGTAGCGACTCCGACAACGATGACTCCGACTCCGACAACGCCTCATCGACTGCACCAACTCGGCGGAAGCAGAGGCCACCGTACAATTACTGGCGTAGCCAGGATATTGTTCAGCTTCTGAAAACCGCTACAAAGTTGTGCGAGGATTGCGGCGAAGCGCCTGTACCTGCATCCGCACTTCTAGAGGAATTCCTGAAGGGTGGGAAGCGGATCCACCGTGGCAAGCTCATATCGCGGCAACTTCACCGACAAGATGTGTTATTCGCGGAAGATATTTTTTGATATGTCCATGGAAAATCGCAAACGTAAGTTTTGGAAAGTGCGCACAGGGTCTGAAAAAGAATTCTTTGAATGTTGCAAAGAGTTGCACTCTTTGCAGCATTCAAATATCTTTCCAGTAATTGTACGGTGGCCTCTGCTTCGGTCGAGTTGGTGCGGCCGATGAGGCGTTGTCGGAGTCGCTGTCGTTGCCATTGCCGTGGGAGTCGCCGCCCCAGCCGCCGTTGCCGTGGGAGTCACCACCGTTGCCGCGGGAGTCGCCACCGCTGGTGCTAGCAGCAACGAACGAAGCGGCCGTGGACAAGACCTTGGCATAGGAGGCGCCATTGCCTTGGTCGTCCTCATATTCGGAGTCAATGAATACAATCTCCTTGGGGCGCTCTCATTTATCAGAGATTTCTATACGATCAGGGGAGGAGACAAAAAGAGGTAGACGGGGAGCCATGGAATTGCTTTGTTATGTTAGGCTGATGGTGGTTGTGTGTCGATCGGACGTGTGCACGCGCGCATATATATACAACACACAGTGACGGGAAACAGAAACGTCGTGGCACCAGAATGTTTGCCTGCCAAATGCTAATTCCCTCCTTTGCTATTATTAAGCAAACAAGGAAGGATGACAATTAAACAGACCGAATCGTCAAATAAAAGGTGCTGCATAACAATCAGCGGTCGGTCATTCAAGGCACCAGATTATTTATTTCCATTTATCGAAAGTAATACAACCCATTAACGGTGGCGCAAACGGCGAGTAATCGCAGGGTACACGTGTCCGTTTACTATGCTAGCGACAGAAAAAAAAACAAGACGGGTATGGGACATCGAAAGCAGCCGGGTAAGACCTAGCCAGGTCCCCTCCGCACGCCCCCCCTTCTCGCTTGACGCCGCCGCCTTCTCTCCTCTTTCTCGATTATTCTCCTCGCGCCGCAACCTCCCCACGCGATGCCCCTCCACCTCGAGCAGGCCAGAGGCGGCACCGATGGGTCGAGCCCCGCCACGGTGGTGGACCCCCGGAAGGGCAAGGAGCTCGCCGCGATTCCTTCTCCTCTGAGCTCCTACGCCGAAGAAGGCGCCGATGGGTCGAGCTCTGGTGCGGCGTGGGTCGACGGGAAGGGCAGGCTGGCCGCCATTCCCTTTCCGGCACCTTTTTTCTCAACCTCTGCGGGCAGCATCCTCGACTTCGCCTTCCCCTTCGCCTTGGGTCAAGCTCCACGGCAGGGAGGAGGATGATGGTGCCGAGGGACGCGATGGGGTCGTTCAACTAGGAATTGGAGTTCCACCATATCCTGCGACATCAGCGGGCGGTTATCATGGAGGATGGCGAGGAGGAGCAGGTGATGGGCGTTCATGATGTTGTTTCTTGGAGTTACTTGTGTGTTCTTGAGCGTTTCTTGGTTTCTTCTCAAGCAGGTGGAATCGTCGTACGCCAAGGACGTGCTCCCGAGAAAGGAAAAGGTATAGCCTGAATCTGGTCTTCTTGCTTGCTGGCTTGTGATTTGGAGTATGGAACTGTGATTATTTTCTTGTTCAGGGTGTGGAACTGCGATCACTTAAGTTTATTGAAATCTTGGGGATGGTTTAGAGTAATACATGCTCAATCTTGGGCAAATGTTGGGGACAGTTTGATGAGGTATTTCATGATTATGGCTCGGGGTTATTGTTGCAGTGCAGTCTGAATTTAGAGATGAACGAGCATCTTGTTGTGATTATTCGAAACTGTTAAGATTTAGGTGTCCAATCTTTTACTCAGTGTGATGGCATATTTTGCTGCAAGTGGAAAATGCAGGGAGACATGAGGATCATGTCGTGGCAGCAAATCCTTAAGCCAAAATGAATCATTTTTCAGTGTAAATGAATCGTATTATAGGAGAAGTTAATCTGAATGCGTACACTGTATTACTTAACTTGACGTACATTATTTAGATCCTCAGCCACTTTTATGCAAAAGCCTTTGATCTCTTACTCCACCCTGGAGTTTGGTGAAGTTTGGGCCTTTGATCATCTGTTATCTAAACGTTTGAATCTGACTACAAAGCCTCGAAAGTCGAACCTCAATTCATATAAAAATTGGCAAGAGTATAGAGGATTTGAACACTCTGCTCTCCTCCCATCCCCATCGTCCCTCTCACAAGGGTGGCGGCAATGTCGGATCTATCCGTCTCGCGGGGCCAGCCGCAAGGCCTGGCCGAGGGCAGCGAGTTTAGGGCAATTGTGCCCTGCATACTTCATCGGGGTAAACTGTGCTAGCTTTCAGATTATTCATTTTCGTTTTACCCTGCCGAAGATCAGCTTAGTTTAGTTAACCAAGCTATGTATTGATCGTGCACATTTGTTCCTGATGTGAGAATGTAGATGTTGAAAATGGAGGAAATGAGATCTTAGGTAGTCACGCGTGTGCTTGCAGTTTGAAGTAACACAAAAGGAGGTGGTGGCGAGTAGTTTGAGTCTGAAGATCATTTGTGTCTCTCTTCTCTGTTTCTTGTGGAATTGTGGAAGCAAAGATTAATATGATGTATGTGAGGGGGGCATTGAAGTTACTTAACTGGTGAGAAGAAGTGTCTGGCATGGATTATAAAAACAGGACATTTTCATCTGATTGTGTTGTCTTAATTCCAGGAGAAGATGTGTTGATTGCTGAAACTGGATACAGTGGGTGGGTGGTTCCCTTCCAGGATATCGACCAAGCCTGGCAGCTATGGATCCGTTCGAGGATCGACTTTGGTTCAGAGCCAGGTTTTGGGCATATCGCAGCGCAAGTGGAGGCAGATCTCAGTCAATGCTACTCTGGTTGATAATGCCCTGAAGCTTCCTTCAGTAACTGGTATGAATTGACGCTGGTGTTGTTTTGTGTTCAGAGAAGATGAGTTGTTGTATATTTTTTTTGTAGTTGTTGCAAGTTCTGCCATATCTAAATCCATAGAAAAAGTACTGATTGCTAACTGTCTTGGAGCTGTTATAAATGATGAAATAATGTAGCTGCAACTATGCACATGATGCAAGAGTTATATTTGTGCAGAGGTAGCTGCAACTATGCACATCAGTTGGCTGCCCTCTGTTACTATCTTAATTTTTGTTGAACTAACCAATACCAGAACACAACTCTATCCCACATGAACTCAAGTGTTATGTTGCTTGCCATTTTCTGTTGTAGGAGGAGCAGTACATAGAGTGAGAGTTCAAGAGAATCTGCTGAAATTGAGGTCACAACAGATCAGGTACTTTACACTGACGTTTGTAATGTTTATTCTGTATATTGTGTGCTGATGTTTGTAATGGTATGTGGTCCTGTACTTAGCAAGCCTCATGATGCCAACTGAAATGACATCCATGTTAATTAATGCATGTCGATTGAGCTGGCCAGTAGCCAAAACGTGACTTCTTGATGACGAGCATTGTTGGATTCCTTCACTGATATTATTTGCCATGCTTTTATATTTGCCATGCTTCATATTTTTGCCACGCTACTACATGTCTACCACACTTTTTTTTGCATTTACCTGCTGGTTTAGGCATTATACTATATGATTAAACCTCTCTTGAAGCTAGATGTTTGATGTTTTGCCTCTTCAAAATAAAACAAGGGATTATGTGCTCGCATGTTTGTTAATTACCAGTAAAATTGTCAAAGTGTGATTTTTGAATTTTCATATATTGGATAAAAAAAATTTATGATCTTTGTGTGCTTCTGTTCTTTCATCCTATTTGGCCATGTAGAACTAAGATTTTATTTATGATTGCATGATGGTTCAAATCTTTTTTTTATGCTTTCACAATTCTACTCTCTCCATCTCATTATGTCGCTTATCTTCCTCTTGCGCTTTGTTTTATTTGTTCAGTAGCTTGCTTGTGATACATGTGCTCATTAACTCCATTCTCATGTGTTCCTATTTTTTCTCTGCGACAATGCTGACGAGCCACTCTCGTGTGAGTTAGTTTTGAATTCTCAATTTGACTACATGATGGTTCAGATATTTTCTTTTCATTTGTGCTTTCCCAATTCTATTCTCTAATCTGTGTGATAACTAAGACTTCATATGTTTGGAATTCCAATTACTTTGTTGAGATTGAAGAAATTCATAACCTTGCTGTTTTTTATGTGAGCTTATCCTCTACCCTTATAGTTGCTTACAAAATTTCAATGTACTTCACTTTAATGATATAATGTACTGCCATGGGTGGTTTGGTTAAAGTACTATTTTATGTTGACAATCAATTACAGGTAACTCATCCTATTTGTTTTACAGTCTCAGGTTCACATTAGTTTCTCTGCATGGAGACTCAGCTTTGTCGGTGTCACTTTCAGGTCAACGGTCATGAATCAAAGTTAACTTCCTCTCTACTTATCATTTAACTGCAACAAAGAATTCGAGCCGGCACTAATACAACTGTCTGATGCTTTGCAGAGTAAGGATTGAGAATATGAAAGAGAACTTGCAATTCCATTCGTCAATGTGAAGTGCCAGGGAACCCATTTACATTTTGCAGGTATGTTCTGGTTCATACTTCTAAAATTTCAACTTATAATTTGTCGTTGCTTTCCACTCCATTTATACAGATGTCTGTTCGAGCAATTCATTAGAATTAATCACAAAATAATTTGCTTAAGATTTCATTTTCCATCTATACAGATGTGACATAGGTAGGTAACAAGCTAACAACAACACCAAGTTGTCGAAAGCAGTGACATCATAGGCTGTAGTGGACTTCCTCATCTCATCGGCATGCTCACCTGCCACAGTACACCACTGCAGCTCCGGCGAGACGCTGGAGCTCATGGCAGCATTCACGGCGATGTGCCTCATTCTGTACCTCAACTATCTGTATGCGCGATGGAGCGGGAGGGACGATGTGCTCCGGACGGGATCTAGCACAGTCGGCGGGCTGAAGAGGAAGAGGACCGGCAGAGGGGGGCTTGACAAGGTGGAGTTGGCAGCCATGCTGGTGTTCATATTCAAGGCGGGGCGTGTGGCGAAGGCAGCAAGGTTGGGAAGGAGTGGTGTACCTGTGCATCGGGCCGACGAGCAAGAGGACCATTGGAGTGGGGCTCGACAAGCCCCAGATTCAAGGCGGGGGCGGGTGACGGCTCAAAGGTTGGTAGCTTCTGTATACGTATTGCATCATGGTCTTGCCTTCTTGGAAGCGTGGGTGTTGCTTCAATTGGAATCGTTATTTTTTGCCATGACTTCTAGATGTAATCCTACTTGACTTTTGTATCAGTGATATCTGAAGTTCATCAAATAACTTTGTAACTAAGTTCATATAGTTGATATTTCGCATTTGTATATGCTAACTCTAACAGTATGTGCTAACAAGAGATGAACAAACTAGCTGAAGGGGCGCTTTCCCACCTGGCACCGCCGAGCTACCGCTCAGGCGGCGCGCCAGGGGCGCGCCCCAGCTGCTATTCAGGGGAATGCATCATACATGCATCAGCTCTTCCTCGATAATTCATCCTGGAGCTCGGGCTCATCTGCTCCCTCTCAGCAAAAAATTCAAAAAAAATACTAGAAAAGTTCAAAAAAATCCAAATTTTTTTTGTGGTGGTAGATAACTTGACGCGTGAGGTACACCCCAAAATTCAACTTATTTGGACATCTGAGTATCTCTCGGCAAAAAAGACAAATCGGGTCAAAACAGTGCGTGAACAGTAAACATTTTTACAGACCCTGATTTTGTCTTTTTTTTCCGAGAGCTTCTCAGATGCTCAAATGAGTTGAATTTTGGGGCGCACCTCACGCGTCAAATTATCTACCACCACAAAAAAATTTAGAATTTTTTGAATTTTGCTAGTTTTTTTTTTGAATTTTTTCTAAGCGTGGGTGCAGCTGAGCCCGGGTGCAGATTAGCCGCATTCCTTCACTTTTCACGGGAAGAGAAAATCCACCCTAAGCTCACTGGTGGAAAAAAGGCCTTTGGTCACGGTTCGCAACTGCCATTAGTCGCGGCTGCGCAACCGCGACCAACTAAGCGCGACTAAAGCCCCCACCTTTAGTCGCGGCTGCTTAAGAACGCGACTAACGGCCCGTCACGTGGGCGCCAGGTGACCGTCAGGCGGAGGACCTTTAGTCGCGGTTCTTCTCGCCAACCGCGACTAAGGCCGCTTGAGGTTTAGGGTTTTAGCGCCCCCTAAACCTGTTTTCTGTTTAATTTGTATTGTTTTATTTCTTTTGTGCTTTATTTTAATTTTGAAGGAGTTTCATATATTCTACGGTACTACATACATGCATATGAATGTACAATTTCAAATAAATTTGAAATTAGAACCAAAAGAATTCAAGAGGAATATACAATATATATTCAATATCATCGGATGACCATATACAATTTTGAACAAGTTTCCATACATGATTTAATCCATATAAAGTTCTCGTCCTCGTGATAGTGTTCTCCTTTAGGATGGATGACTTCCTGCTGAACCATCCAGCTAGTTCCTCTTGAAGTGGTCGGAAGCGAGCTTACGGACTAAGCATCCACGGAGGTTATTCCTCTGAGCATTGGTATCACTCGGATCAACCCGCTCAGAGGTGTATCTCGGATCCTCTCACTGAACATAGTATCCACATAGATTGGTCGGCGGTGGCTAAATATCCCCACATTCTTAGGCTTTAACAATTTGAATTCTAGCTCTTTTTGAATTCACCGACCTTTGTATCTCTGAACCGTCTCCAAACCCTACGAGGCAAAGAAAATTAAATGAACAAGAGAGTTATTAGTTACTTGATATTAGGAAATGAGCGAAATAGGCCGATCGATATAGGCGCAAATGAATGAAAATAATTACTTCGCAGCATTTTTCTCATGTCGCCCCAAAGCTTTGGATCCTTATTCAGAGAGTCGTGGGCGAGACATTACGAGGTGTTAACTTTAATTACTAGCAGAATCCGGTGGAACCTGCGGACACGATACATGCACAATCGTCATGCATAACTCATCGATTAGCGGCCACATACCATGCATGGAGTAAACAAAAGAGAATGTGCTCAAGGCGAAACACTCACCCAAAATGGTAAGGAAATAGAATATCACTTTTGAGTTCTGCTTTGTAAGAAACTGCCACAGTGCGCCTCCACGTCGGCGGGGTAATGCTTCAACACAATATCATTAACGATGTGTGGGTCAATGAACCCAACATCATGGATGTTCCTTACTCGCATTCCTTAATCTTCATTCGCATGTATAATAGAGGACACAACAATATAGTTAGGACATATATATAGTGCAGGCAATATGAACGAGATGGGGTAGAAATTAATAAATCACTTACGAGCGTAGCAACCGATGATAGATTTGTCGAGCTCGCAGATTGAAAAGCTGGAACAATTCACTCGATTGCAATTTGTACATAGTAATGTTTGAAGTGATGCTCATGTCTAACTTCCGCATAAATATATTCTTTGGCGTTTTATTTTTATGTAACCCTTGTACCAATTCAGCAGACGTTTCATTTGGTCGGTAGATCCTTTTCTGCGAGAGCTCGACGAGAGGCCCATTCTTGACATATGTAATTACTACCTCCCTTGGCAACTCATCAAGGTCTAATAGTTCACGAAGAGTAATACCTAAGTTGGCGCTTGTTCTCGCTTTTCGTTCTGATCAATCCTGTCTTTGCCGCAGCTTGTATGATCTCGGGGCATCCGGACGAAGGCTTCCACTATAAGCGGGCAATCGATTGTTTACTTTGTTCCCGAGCTGGGCAACTTGTTTCCGCTTTTTTACTTCGGCCTTCTCCGCTCTTTGTTCTCCTTGAACATGAGTGCCTGCTGCGAAGTTCACGTGCATAGTCGTTAAGCGATTCTTGGCGGCTTGGGGCGGTGTGCTCAAAAATGACTTAGCCCACTTCTTTTGCTCATCGAAAATCTGGCTTGGGCTCGGGCTCTCTTTTCTTCTTGCAGTCCGCCTTCCATTTCTCCAAATCAGCAGCCATGTCGCGTCGACTTGCTCGGCACTCGTTCCCAAGGCCTTGTGGGAGAGGCTTGATGATGGCTCCGTACCTTTTTGGTCTTAGGTACATAAGGGTCCGGTTAATAATCCAGACTATACGCTTCTTTGCCGTAGGTGGATTGGGGCGGCGTCGATCACCCGCGGACGAGGATGAGGCGGCGGATGATCACCCGACGTTGTGGGATGAGGCGGCGTCGATCACCACGGACGAGGCGGGGCGGCGGATGATCACCGCCGGACGTTGTGGATCGGGGCGGCGTCGGTGATGTGGCGGAGGTGTAGGTGAACCGCCACCACCACCACCACCACCACCACCGCCACCGCCACCACCACCACCGTGAGGGGTGGACTTGTTGTCCTTGGCGCCTCGCACTGAAACTTGATAAACTTCTTTTGCCATAGAATGTAATGGCGCTTGACATCTCAAGTCTTTTCTCCCCTTGGTGTAGCAATTTCAATCTCGGGTCCTCAAACCCTTGGACTATGTCCTCCACCGTGACACGAGCATAGCCATCTTTAATGGGGTTGTTGTGGTGGAGTGCTCGAGTAAACATGGTAAAGCACTGCCGATGGCTACCTTCATGGACATGTTCCCGATAGGATAATCTGAGATGACATTCTTTCATCTCCTTTATATAAATCCCAGGGGTAGCTAGGAGGCTCCGGTGCAGTAATTTCGACCACCGAGGCTCCGGTGCAGTAATTTCGATCACCGGAGGCTCCGGTGCAGTAATTCGATCGTCGGTGCATCTGCACCAGCCGGTGGGGGCCTCCGTGGAAGCCACGCTGCTTCTCCGCTCTTGGCTTCGAGATCCATTGGATGATCTTCATCTGCACCGAGCTGAATCTCTTTCGGCTACTAGTACACTCATGGTTTCTTCATCACTTCCATTTCCGATGCCAACCGCGCCACAACATCGCTTCCGATCCATCTTTCTCTTACGGCTTCAGTAACCGACGGGTCATCGTTCTAGGGAACCCTATTTTCCACGGAATGTGCCCCATGCCTCGTACCGTCCTCCGTGTTCAGGATTCGAGGGCTTTTGTCGGTAGCGTCGTTCTCTCTGTTGAACTTGATCTTCCCTGTTGAGCATCCTTCATTGCGTCAATAAGGGCTTGGGTGGGTTTAATTAATTTGCCTGGTAAACACACTCCCCTGTCTCCGGGTTCAGCGTTCCCCATGCCCGTACCACCAGCTTTTGGCCCTTGGGTCCCATCCTCCGTACTGGGCGGATTCCTCGCGCCCTCAGCTCGTTCTCCATCTTCTCCAACCTAGGCACCCAAATCGATACCCTCCGGCCCCATAACATGATTGTACTCCTTCTTAGCCGCATTTTCCTTATTTTTTCGATATTTCAATGAACTGCTCCGATTTCTTTTGCTTCACAAATTCTGGCCAATCATGTTTCATTTCTCATATTGTCTGTGAAATCCGAGTCTTGTTACCTTGACAAAGTCACGGGCTAGATTTTGCTTGAATTTCCGGAATCGTCGGCCATCTTATGAAGAAGCGAACTGTTTGACTAGCCTCCTCCTCTCCTTGTTTTCCTCAATCTTGTTACCCTCCTCATCGAATTTGTTGTATTCGGAGGTAGAGCGAAATGTTCCATAAGCTTCTTGAAGCAATCTTTTTTGTTCTCTTATCGACAAAAGTGAAACCACCAATTCGTGCCTTCTTTGGCTCATTCCACTCTGGGCGGTGATCGAGGCGTTGTCTCTAACAATGGCTCCGCATTGGTGACAAACTTGGTGGCGTTCTTGCGGGGCTCCGGTGCCTGCCGGTTGCCTTGTCGACAACCGCGATGGTGCATGTTTCTCCTTGTTTCATCGTCTGGTTGCGCCACGCTTTGACGGCGTACTCGATTGTTTGACGATCCGCCGAGGCTAAAATAAGAAAGAGAGTCGCGCGTTAGTACACATATTTATTCAAATCAGTTAGTTTGTATCACGGAGGCTCAATGTATATATATACCTCGGCGCGGAGGTGGTTGCTACTTCCATTTGAAGATAAATGCGTTTATCGGCGTTTCTTGACATCATCTTCTTGTGGCGCCCTTCATCTTCACCGTCAAGGTTGGATAAGAAGAGATATCATCTTCTTCTTCTCCGGTCGGCACATATTGAATATCGCCGTTTATGATGCGAACATATGTGCTTCACCGTCCGGATCATAGTTGTCCATAATCGGGTCAGCTCTATCGTCGCCATTATGTCGATCCTGAAAACATGTAGTAAAACAAATTAATTAAGTGAAGAAGGGGCGGTGGCGGTGGCGGTGGCGAAAGGCGGTGGCAAAAGGAGGCGAGGAAGGGTGGGAGAGGGTGTCGCGGTGAGAGCACGAGGCAGGCGGCGGACAGCGGCGTCACGGAGAGGAGGCGAGGACAACACACATGTATAACCCTCGCCGCCCCCTCTCGATCCCAAAAAAAACACCGCGCGCATCGCCGCCCCCCTCGCCGCCCCCTCTCCGTATATGCGCGGGGTCGTGTACATTTTTTTTAAAGCGGGATCGTTGTACATTGACGCGCGGGGTCGTTGTATATATTGATTATCAAGTTTTACTTTTTTTGTTGTTAATTATCAAGTTTTATATACGTTTTTTTTATTAATTATCAAATTTTACGGGTTTTTTGTTAATTATCAAGTTTTAAGTTATTTTACCGTTTTTGTTAAACTAATTAACTAGTTAAAATTAAAAAGAACAAAAAAAAAAAAAAAAAAAAAAAAAAAAAAAATTCGGTGGCCATGGCGCCTCTCTCTCTCCACGATCTCGCTCTCAGAGAGAAGCGCGTCGCGTCTTGTAGTGCAAGATCGAAAGCCGGGCGTGGCGAGGGCGAGCGAGCGAGGTATGTGATGGCGAGGAGGCGGTGATAGCGGCGCGGCGCCAGACGGGCGAGAGGCGGCGGCGTGGGGCGGGCGGGCGATGTGCAAACATACGGCGGACGGGCGGCCGGGCACGAGAGGACGATGGATACAATGGCGGCGATGGCGGCGGAGCGGCGGCGGCGAGGGCGACGCGGCGGCGTCGGCGAGGGCGACGGCGAGCCTTCCTTGGCAGAGAATCGGAGAAGACGAGAATGGAGGCGACAGTTGGGCCCTTGTATTTATAGCCCCCCCCTTTAGTCGCGGTTGGGGAGGCGACCCGCGACTAAAGGGTAACCTTTAGTCGCGGTTGGCCCGACCAACCGCGACTAAAGGGTTTTTAGCGAGTTTTTGCGTTCCAGCATAGCGACCTTTAATCGCGGTTGGCGAAGCCAACCGCGACTAAAGGTATTTTTCAAAATACTTTTCTTTTTCAAAATCTTAAAAATACAAATAATATATCAAAAATTCACAAAAATAAAACTAATTCAATTCAATATGTTAAAAACACAAATATTATATCAAAAATTCAGAAAAATAAAACTAATTCAATTCAAAATTCTAAAAATACAAATAATATATCGAAAAATTAAGAAAAATAAAACTAATTCAATTCAAAATGTTAAAAATACAAATAATATATCAAAAATTCAGAAAAATAAAACTAATTCAATTCAAAATCTTAAAAATACAAATAATATATCAAAAATTAAGAAAAATAAAACTAATTCAATTCATTATGTTAAAAATACAAATAATATATCAAAAATTCAGAAAAATAGAACTATTTCAATTCAATATGTTAAAAACACAAATATTATATCAAAAATTCAGAAAAATAAAACTAATTCAATTAAAAATTCTAAAAATACAAATAATATATCAAAAATTAAGAAAAATAAAACTAATTCAATTCAAAATGTTAAAAATACAAATAATATATCAAAAATTAAGAAAAATAAAACTAATTCAATTCAAAATGTTAAAAATACAAACAATATATCAAATGGACACCAAACACATCACGGGTAATATAATTCACATGATCCATTCAACAAAGTTTGGTACAATAAATTATTACACATCAATTCTTCCCTTGTGTCCACGCTTGCTTACGATTGTGCCGTATCCATGGAGCATCCTCATCATTTAACTTAATGCTTGGGTCGGTGTTCACTTTGAAGGCGGAATTTCAGCAAACATATTATAATCTTGACATGTCATCTTGTCCTCCACTCCCACGATGTTTCTTTTCCTGAAAGAACAATGTGGCGCTTTGAATCATCGCATGATGTCTTGATCGTTTTCTTATCTTTCCGTTTCCTCGGTTTGCTACTCATGTCCTTCACATAGAAAACACGAGCGACATCTTTCGCTAGGGCGAATGGTTAAATCAAGGTAACCAAGATTGTTGAAATCCACCATTGTCATTCCGTATTGCTGGTCCACCTTTACCCCACCTCCTGTTAGCTTGAACCATTTGCACGGAACAAAGGGACCTTAAAGGAGGGTCCATAGTCAAGTTCCCATATCTCCTCTATGTAACCATAATATGTGACCTTTTGCCCATTCTCGGTTCTTTGCATCAAAGCGGACACCACTGTTTTGGTTGGTGCTCTTTTTATCTTAGGCGATCGTGTAAAATGTATTCCCATTTATCTCGTACCCTTGGAAAGTCGTTATAGTCGAAGATGGTGTCTTGGCCAACATGTACGGTGATCTACAACATCATTGTCATTCATTAAATGTTTTCTCAACCAAGCTGCGAAAGTCTCCATGTGGGCCTTCCTAATCCAGATTCAGGCTTCCCGGGTTGTCCGGCGTAAAATATTCTTGTGTTTCTCAAAAGCACGGAGCCACCAAGCTGGAATTGGTCGAAGACGAGTGTGGTGTGCTTGATCGAGAGAATGGCCGTCCATACATATCGTTGATTTCCTTCCGATCGTGCCTTTTCCACTTAGTCTCCCCTCGTGCGCGATCGAGGAAGACCAATCGGCTTAAGGTCGGGAACAAAGTCAACACAAAACTCAATTACCTCCTCATTTCCATAGCCCTTGGCGATGCTTCCTTCGCCTAGCACGATTCTGAACATATTTCTTTAATACTCCCATGAACCTCTCGAAGGGAACATATTGTGTAGAAATACGGGACCGAGAGCGGAAATCTCTTCGACTAGGTGAACCAGGAGGTGCGTCATAATATTGAAGAAGGATGGCGGGAACACCAACTCGGCCCGACAAGACATTGGATCACATCGTTCGTAACCGTGGTAGAACTTGGATTGATTACCTTCGAGAGATTGCATTGAGGAATGCACATAGCTTCACAATGGCTACTCGAACATTTTCGGCGAGAGCCCCTCAAAGCAATCGGAAGCAATTGCGTCATAATCACGTGGCGATCGTGAGACTTGAGGTTTTGGAACTTTTTCTCCGCCATGTTTATTATTCCCTTTATATTGGGCGAGAATCCAGACGGGACCTTCATCTTTGCTCGGGCATTCAAAAAGATGACCTTCTCTTCTTTGGTCGGGCGTAGGTGGCACGACCTTGAAACCATTCCGGATGCGGTCATCGAGGTCTTTCAAGCGTTGATGGTCTGCCGTGCTTCCTTTGTATCATTTGTCTTCCCATACACGCCCAAGAAGCTTAGGAGGTTCACGCAAATATTCTTCGTAACGTGCATCACGTCGATTGCAGAGCGGACATCTAGGACTTTCCAATATTCTAGCTCCCGAATATAGATTTCTTCTTCCACATGGCTGCGTGCCGTCGGCTCCCTTCGAACTGATTGTCGCGGGACCCTTTCCAAAGATGACTTTCAAATCCTTGACCATATCAAATACCTCGGCACCGGTCGTTCCGCGAGCTTCGCCGGTGATCTGCCTTGCCGTTGTAATGCTTGCCTTTCTTTCTTCTTGGATGAATTTTGGAAGAAATCGGCGATGCCCAAGGTACCGTTCTTCTTACAATTTGGCAAATGTACACTTTCGGTCTCATGTAGCGATGCGTGCATGCATTGTATCCCTTATTTGACAGTCCGAAAGGTTACTAAGAGCAGGCCAATCGTTGATGGTTCGAAAAGCAACGCTTCGTAGGTCAAATTCCTCTTGTTTGTGCTCATCCACACACGGACACCACCCACAGCTGTAAAGTTCATCAACTAATGGCCTTAGGTACACATCGATGTCGTTGCGGGTTGCCGGACCTTGGATGAGCACGGCATCATAATGAACTTCCGCTTCATGCACAACCAAGGAGGAAGGTTGTAGATGCATAGAGTCACGGGCAGTGCTATGCCGGAGCTCGCTTTCGCCAAAAGGATTCATGCCATCCGTGCTTAGAGCAAATCTTATGTTCCTTGCGTCGGTGCAAAATCTTTGAACCATCCGTCGATCTTTCTCCATTGCGTTCCATCTGCGGTGTGTCTCAACTCCCGTCCGACTTACGTTCCTCTTTGTGCCATCGCAACAACTTGGCATGCTCTTTGTTCATGAGCAGACGTTTCAACCGTGGTATTATAGGAGCATACCACATCACCTTGGCGGAACCCTCTTCACGGGTTTCGGCCCTCAACATCGTCACCGGGGTCATCGCCTCGATCTTATAACGCAATGCGATGCATACCGGGCATTCATTCAAATTCTCGTATTCACGCGGTAGAGGATGCGATCGTTGATGCATGCATGTATCTTGAACCTCTAAACCTAGAGGCGGACAACCTTCTTTGCTTCGTGCGTCTTGGCGGGCAACTCGTTATCCTTTGAAACATATTCTTCAACATTTTCAGCAAGTTTTCAAATGCCGAGTCAGCTACACCTGCCTCGCCTTCCATTTCAGCAAATCCGATTGTGCAGCCCAGCTTTTTCAGACCATCATCGCATCCGGGTGCAGCGCCTTTACGTGATCCTCTAACATGCGATCCAAATTCTCCTCCCTTTTCGGTTTAGGCGTCTCCGTGCATCGGCAATGGTCCGACCAAGATCATCAGCGGGATCATCACGTGCCTCTTCTTCACCTTCCCTTCACCTTGACATCCTCCATGAAAGTATCACGAAATGAGCAAGATAGCTTTCATCGATGAAATCATCCCTTCTTCATCTTCTTCCATTATAACCCTCTTTCTCCATGCTTGGTCCAACAATTATAGCTTGGCATGAAACCCTTACAAGCGAGATGCATGTGAACAACTCTTGAGGAAGAGTAACCCTTCTCATTCTTCAGATAACACATGGATGAGATAACAAAACCCCCGCTTGTTCGCATTAGCCACTACGAGGAAATCTTTCAAACCCGTAGTGAACTTCGCCGGAGAGTCGGTTACCGTACACCCATTGCGATTCATCGCATTATTATAATATAAAATATATAATTAACCATCATGCATTTGTTATGAACTACACACATGCATATTGACACATCAAAGGTTCATCAAGTTGCTAACGCGATCGAAGAGTGTGGCTCCAACACTTCATGTCATGTTTGTTTCATGCTCTTGGGGCATTTCATCAAACACCTTATGTGCATAAGAGGAACCAAAAGCAAACCTACACCCACTTGTGAAGAGAATGGCTCCAAATGGCTAAGTGTTGGCTCTTTGGATGGGTATATATAGGGAGGGCTTTAGTCGCGGTTGGCAGACAATCATGACTAAAAATGCCGAAAACCTTTAGTCGCGGTTGTCTGGCCAACCGCGACTAAAGCCCTCACGTGCACCAGCTGGCCACCGAGCGCCACAGGCCCGAGCCTTTGGTCGCGGTTCACCTCGAATCATGACTAAAGGTCCCATTGGTCATGGTTCCTACAGACCCGCGACTTATGGGGCTGGACGGAAAGGCTGTTTTTCCACTAGTGGCTGTTAGTCTAAATAAAATAGTAATTATATACGTGTGTAAATGACTACAGTCAATAAAGCATACAGTATTTGTGCCAGATTGTGGGCCTCAACCAGTTAAAATATTTGAAAGACTACCTCCCGCTAGAAAAGCTTCCTCTACTGCATAGGCATAGGCGAACGTAGGCCTTCGTATCTTTCAGTTACTCTGTTTCGTAGCTAGCTGGTTTTTCTATTCTTGAGGATTTTGCTATCCGGTGTTTTACAAAACTGTGCTTCGAACGGAGCCTTAGAGCATCTATAACATGACCTCTTAGACCCGCCTCATATGTCCGGATGAATTGCCCGGTCACTGCCTGGTCACGATTTTTTGACCGAGACGGGCCCCTCAAACGGCCCTCAAACGTGGCTAACCGGCACCACCCATATCCAGCCCAAATATGGGGCGGATATAAGGCGTAACGTCGGACCCAACAACCCGACCCCACCCCAAATTGCATCAAATCCACCCCTCGAGCTGCCGGATCCATTTGCTCTCTCCTCTCTTCGTCCTCCTCCATGTCGTCCGGCTCGTAGCTCCGCCGCCGCGCCCGCTCCGTAGCCCTTCCCAGGCTCTCCGCCGCCAGCTCCGGAAAAGCGCTCCCATTCTCGCCGCGGGAACGTTGTCGCCGGCCCGGACGCCACCGTGGTACGTCCGGCAACTCTCCGCCTCCATCTTACGCTTGATGTGTTTGACACATTGACCGATCAAAATTATTGTGATTTTATTAGGTAAATGATGGATTCCGATGCTTAGTCGGACGAGGAGTATGGGCCGATGGAGCTTGACCAGATGATTCAAGATGAGTTCTTCGATTCGTTCGATTCGAACGAAGAAGTGGACACGATCATGCTCATGAGCATGCAATAGGAAATGGGATGGCAAGTGGAGCATATTCTCAACTTCATTGGCTCAATCAAAGGAAGAAGAGTGATCGACCGGGACAGGGTGTCCGGAGCAAAGCTACTGCACAATGACTATTTTGCTCCCACACCTGCTTTCTCGAATGACCCATGGTTTCGTCGCCGTTTTCGCATGCAAAAATCACTGTTTTTGAGTATTGTGGAGAGAGTGGAGGCACACGACGACTACTTCAAGCTGAGAAGGGATTGTCGCGGCCAACTCTCTTTCTCGGCCAAGCAAAAGTGCACGGCTACTCTGAGGATGCTTGCAATGGTGAGATGATCAGGATGGGGAAGAGCATGTGCCTGAAGACTACTGTCAAATTTGCTCGCGATGTGGTTGAGATGTTTGGACCGGAGTATCTCAGAGAACCAAATACACAAGACACGAAGAAGTTGTTGGCTATTGGACAGGCAAGGGGTTTTCCAGGAATGCTCGGATCAATTGACTGCATGTACTAGCAATAGAAAATCTACCCCAATGGTCTGCGGGGATGTATCAAGGTCACATCAAAGAGGCCACCATCATACTAGAAGCGGTGGCATCACATGACTTATGGATTTGGCATGCTTTTTTTGGAATGCCCGATTCTCACAATGACATCAATCGTGCTTCAAGGATCTCCGGTGTTTAGGAGGCTTTGCAATGGGGAATCACCGTCGTGCAACTATACCGTCAACCGCCGGGACTACAACATGAGGTACTATCTTGCCGATGGTATCTATCCTAAGTTGGCGGCGTTTGTGAAGATCATATCCGAGCCGCGTGGCAATAAACAGAGCCACTTTGCTTCAAGCTCGTTGGGGAATTGTGCGGAGCGCTGCAATGGTGTGAGAATCAGAAACTTTGTGGCAGCTGACGACATGTTCTGTTATTCTGCACAATATGATTGTCGAGGATGAGGGTGATGGTGTAGCCCAACCCCATGATTTCGAAGCACCCGAAGAACAAGTTGAAATCCCGGAAGACCAAGATGCGGCTCGGCTTCTGAACTTTCTGCAGATGCATCAGAATCTTCGAGATCGGCAGGTGCACACGCAGCTACGCAATGATCTTGTGGAGCACATGTGGATCCACAATGGCAACCAAGGAGGCAATGCTTGAGTTTGACACTTCAAATAAATTTTATGTAAACGCTACGTATGCTTCATACCAACAATTGTTATTTACGTGCGGCATTGTGTTGCATGATTGACGTGCATGGATTTGCATGGATTTAAGAATCCGGATTTGAGATATGTGGATGCACGGAACAGAATATGAGGGTCCGCCCGGACGCGCCTGCTGGCGTGCCCGGACGCGTCGGCGGGCGTTTGAGGTGCCGGATTTGCCAAGTCCAGTTGTAGATGCTCTTAGAGGATCATCCCCAGCTCAAGTTCGTTCATTGATCAAGACTTCCCATCTTTTTGATGGGCGACTCAAGGCGCTTTCAGAAACCATTATTGGTTGTTCATGCGTGTAAAAGAATGACAACATTGCTGCTCCAGTCCAATTGCAGCCTCTTTACCAAAGTCTTTGGAGTAATTTTTTGAGTAGAGATTGGTACCACGAAGAAGGTGTTTTCAAGAGATTTTTATTGTAATTATTATTCATAGAAATTACTTTATATTTGCTTGGAGATTCGGTCCAAATCGGTGTACCTGTAATTGTTATGATTATGAATAAAGTTGCATGTATTTTTAAAAATAAAAACTAACCATTAACAAATGGAACGAAGAGTTAAATAGCGTTACTACTCCTTAGTGGCCGGCAGTCGGCACTTGGAGTACTGAATTAATTAGTGATAATTTACCTCTAGAATCTTTAGTTTTACCCGTTGACGCTGTGATTAAGTTAAATTACATTTTTTTTGAGGCAAACTCACAAAGCTTTTTATTAACCCGTCACAACGTTTACCGGGACGAAACTAAGCTCTCCAGGGTGGCCTAACCAAACATGGCGGCCGGTCCCTAGAGTTAAGGCATGTTTTGCAAGTTTGTGGGCCTCGACATTCGAGGTTCTAAATTCATGAGAGAAAATACAAGAATTGAAATTTCTAGCCAACTGTTTTATCTCCAGCACCACTGCACCGTACTCAGCTAAGGTACCCTTCTCAATTGCCTCCATTGCCACTTTCTTTGTCTGCGAAGCCCAGCCACCTTATGGATGTATAGATCATGAGCTAGTGCTAAGCTCTCTCGGATGCCAAGTACTTCCAGCACCTCCGGGTCTTCGATGTTCCCGAACACCATTGCTGACGCCCCCTGGTAGAGTCCTTGCACATCACGGCAAATCACCCCAACAGCACCATACCGCCCCGCCCTTGAAACTGCAGCGTCGGAGTTGATTTTTGAATGATCTCCCGGGGGTGGTACCCAGCCCCTTGGCCGAGGAGCGACCTCACGAGCAGCGGGAGATGGAGAAGCCATGTAATCAAGATCAGCCAGGAATCTTTCTACAAATGCATGTGTTGCGAATGGTGTTTGAAGAACTCCCTCATGGATAACTTTCCTCCGTGCATACCAGATGGCCCACAGGGTGGTAATGAGAACAGAAAACTCCTTCTGTGAGATCGTCTCACTCATAGCGAATAACCAGGCCTTAGCATCTTCCTCTCTATTCATGCACATGTGTTGCACTAGCTCCTCATTTGACAGCGCCCAAACACTATGAGACAGTGTGCAATCAAGCAAAGCGTGTCGCCAATTGTCCTCCATCCATAAATAGCACAAGCACGAGTGTCGCCATGTTTAAATCGATTGTAGCGCATCGTTTGTTGGGATAGAGTGCTGAGCTAACCTCCAAGTGAACACATTCAGTTTTGAAGGAACCTTGAGCTTCCACACTGTAGTCCAGCCCCGCCGATCTCGTTCATCATTTGATGTATCTTCTCCGCCCTCCAACCACGCTTCTCGTCCCCTCTTCACTCGACTAAGTAAGGAGTATGCCGATCGCACCGAGAAGATGCCTCTAGGGTCACCTGCCCAAGCCCAGAAATCCTCCACTTGCCTGGTACACAGTGGGATCTTAAGCACTGATTCAGCATCTAGAGGAGTGAAAACTTGGCGTACTAGCTCCTCCTCCCAGCTTGCTGATGATGCATCAATGAGCTCAGAAACTGTTTGCGGAGGGTTGTCAACCATGGCCCTAATTGGTCTCCATAACAGATCCCTGGGAATCCAATTATGCGCCCAGATGTTTGTTGTTGTGCCATCTCCTATTCTGCGTATAATGCCAAGCCTCATTATATCTCGGCCGAGAAGGATCGCTCGCCAAATCTGTGATGGATGGTGGCCAAGCTCCGCCTCGAGGATTGTGGAGTCCGGGTAATAAACTGCCTTCAACAGCCTCGCACTCAAAATGTCTGGTTCATTTAGCAACCTCCATGATTGTCTTGCTAGTAAAGCTAGGTTAAAAAGTTCCATGTCTCTAAAGTCCAATCCTCCTAGATTTTTTGGCTGTGTTATGACATCCCAAGACACCCAACATGGCCTTCTCCTTCCTTGCTTGCTCCCCCACCAAAATTGTCGTATGATCGAGGTGATGCTCTCACATAAACCTCTTGGCAACCTGAAACAAGACATGGAAAAGACAGGTATGGCTTGTGCTACTGATTTGATTAGGACCTCTTTCCCGGCAGCTGATAGCAGTTTCTCCATCCACCCTTTTATCTTCTCCCAAACCCTATCCTTCAAATATTTGAAAGTTCCATTCTTCGAGTGCCCCACCTCTGTCGGCAAACCCAAGTACTTTTCACTGAGGGACTCATTCTGCACATTCAAACTATTTTTCACCTCTTGTTTGAGAAGGTCAGGACACCCTTTACTAAAGTAAATTGACGACTTGTCGTGATTGACTCGTTGTCCCGAAGCCGCACAATAGACCTCCAACAGGTTTGACACCACATTTGCACCCTCCACGCTAGACTTAAAAAGCAACAGGCTGTCATCTGCAAACAAAAGGTGGTTAACGGCAGGAGCTGTGGGGGCCACCTTGATTCCGGGCAAAGACGACTGTGAACTTGATTTTAATAGGCACGAAAGGCCCTCTGCTGCAAGTAAGAAAAGGTAAGGGGTAATGGGATCTTCCTGTCGAATACCTCTCGACGGATTGAACTGTTCAAGCTTCTCTCCATTGAACAAAACCGAGAAAGAAACAGACCTCACCATGGCCATGACTATCTGAATCCATTGGGTAGCAAACCCAAGCTTGCCCATAATTGCTTCCAAATAATCCCACTCCAATCTGTCATAGGCCTTCATCATATCAAGCTTGACCGCACAGTAGCTATTTGATTTGGACCTATTCCTCTTCATGAAATGAAGGCATTCATAAGCACAGATAATGTTATCAGTTATGAGTCTACCTGGTACAAAAGCTGATTGCTCCTATGATATGATCTCTGGAAGGACCACCTTCAGTCTATTAGCCACTACCTTGGAGGCGATTTTATAAAGCACATTACATAGGCTAATAGGCCGGAATTGAGACAGCTGAGACGAGTTCATTACCTTTGGGATCAGACAATGACCGTATCGTTGATACTTTCCGGACTTTCTTCTCCCCTGATTATTCTCAAGACCACAGAAGTTACTTCATCTCCACACAGATCCCAGTGCCTCTGATAAAAATGTGCTGGAAACCCGTCGGGCCCTGGTGACTTTGTGGGAAACATTTGGAAAAGCGCGTGTTTCACTTCTTCTCTTGAGTATGGCACGCACAGTGATTCATTCATCTCAGGTGTAACTTTGCGAGGAACATGTCTCAGGACCTCATCAATGTCGTGCACCCCTTCGGAAGAGTACAAAGATTTATAAAATTCTACCACCATCGCCTTCAACTCCACAGGGTCCTCCGTATATATTCCAAGGGAGTTAGAGAGGGCATTAATCATGTTTTTCTTCCGTCTCATACTCGCCCTCATATGAAAAAACCTCGTGTTTCGATCACCTTCTGCCAGCCATTGTAACCGAGAACGCTGACGCCACATTATCTCCTCCCTGTGGTATAACTCGACCAATCTATCACAAATCTTGATCTCCACATGAACTGGTCCTGTTCGGCCTGGATCGTCACGCAGCTGCTGAAGTTGACGATTTAAATCCTTTATCTCCTTCCTCACACTACCAAAAGAATCCCTACTCCATGATGTAATATCTTGGGATATACGCAGTAGCTTGTCCCGGAAGTCACCTACACCATATCCAGGCGATACCGCATTCCATCGCACCGAGATGTTATGCTGCCATTCCTCGTGCTTTTCCCACATTACCTCATAACGGAAAGCTTTTGGGGCAGATATGCCCGGTTCTACGTTATCAAACTGGAAAGCGCGCGATCAAGCCTGACTCGAGTATAAGACCCCCCGCCACTCTTTTTCAAAGGTCCAAAGCATTACGATGGCCTAAGTCCACTAGCATGCAAACATCAATCGCTTCCCGGAAGGCTTGTATTTGTGCATTACTGTGATTAGCTACTCCTTGATGCTCATCCAGACGTAGCACTTCGTTGAAATCCCCCATACATAACCATGGCAAATCATTCAAAGTTGATATCCCTTTTAACAGATCCCAAGTCGATGCCTAAGATTTGTTTGCGCCTCCCGTATATTCTTATGTCGCCACGGTTCCTGACCTTCCACCTGCACTTTGGCATCAATATGATAGCACGAATCACCCAAGATCGCAATATTGCTTGAATTATTCCAAAAAAATCCAATTCCACCACTCCTTCCCTAGCTACTTATTGCACAAGAATTATCATAACCTAAAGTACTTGCTAGAGCTTCTACACGTGCTCCTGCGATTTGAGTCTCCACGACCCCAAGCACGGTAGGGGCTAACTTTCTCGCGAACTCGCGAAGCTCTTGAACTGCCGCAGGTTTGCCCGCGCCACGGCAGTTCCAACATAAGGCACTCATTGGGCATGGCGGCGCTCCTCGAAGGAGCCCGCCAAGTTTTTCACCGTTGAAGTTGAAGCTTCTTTGTCTTCGCCATTAAGCCTTGACCTCTTGAGATCTCTGATGGGAAGTGTGCTTACACCCGCACTCGCAGATGCCACGATGGCCAACTCCAGGCCTTCTACACTCGCTGCTGATGAGTTCGGTAAGTTGCCATGCAGTGCCCCCGCTGAGATCCTCTTCCTATTGGTATCATCCATGTCAACATCCTCTTCCTTCTCCCTGTCCTCCTCTTCTTCCTCCTCTCGTGCTTTCTCTTCAGCGTTGGTTGCCGGATAGTAGCCTCTCTCAACATCAAATCTACCGCCTGACCAAGCGTCAGTCATTCCTCCTCTTCTGCCTCTACCTCCACCACGTCCCCTGCCTTCCCCAGGTCCACGCCCTGTGCGCATAGCCCAGTCTGCTCTAAGATCTTTAAAAACCAAGGCTGACTTTGGGTGGATTCCATTACCATGCTCCTTAAACAGGTGCCCCAGCATACCACAAACAGCACACCAATCTGGCAACTTCTCATACTTGACCCTATAGATCTGTCTCTTGCCCTCTCTGATCATCGAAACTGCGTTCTTGAGGGGTTTCAGCACGTTGATCTTCACCCAGACACGATGGAAGTTGCCTACAAAATCGTGTGATGGGGCTTCCGCAAATAACACCTCCCCCACCTTGGCGGCAAGCGGTGTAACCAGGTGTGAATAAAGATCAGGCACATCGTGGATTTGGATCCAGATGTCAATTGTCTCTAGTTTGACCGTCGAGGGCTTGGAAATCCCATCATACGGCGCTATGATCACTACATCCCCTCTGAAGTTCCGTGGACCATCTTGCATAACTCTTTCCCAATCTCCCAGACAAGAGAATTTAACCGTATACAGATTATCTTCCAAAGCTTTGAACTTTACTACTTGCGTCGTGTTCCATGCAGATCTCATATTCCTATAGAACCAAGTTTGGCTATAAGATTTGGAGGTATTCACCTTTGCAATGGCGATCCATAGATGTTCTTCCGGCGGGGCCTACTGCTCGTCGAACACCACGCCATCCAAGTCCTCCTCTGTCAGGCCCAATTCCTTCATCATCCTCTCCACATCGCTCACCCCCGATGAGCCTGACGCTCTGTCCGAAGCCATCGTCCCTAACCCGACGTAGATCAGATCGGGCTTTGTTTCTGGACCCTAGTTCTGCCACACCCTGTCTCCTTCGGATGAGAGATCGACCCACGGCCGTCCCCCAGCCTTGATGGATTGAAAGCAGGGAGGAAAGCGGCGGTAGGGAAATCCAAAACTCAACGACGGCGTAGTCGCCGCCGAGAGAACAGAAAAACCCTAGCGTGAGGGAAATTTTTTCTACTCAGCTAACTTTAAGTTAAATTACAGAGAAGTAGCACCGCACTAGAGGCAATACCTACTTACGTCTCGCAATGGGCAACAAATACATTTGTCGCCACGCATCAGATGCATCATAGAGTTTTTTCGAGACCAACTAGTTAATGAGCGCTCCTTCGGGAGCCTCGCAACAATCAGCGTCACTTGTCGCGCTCTCAGTCATTTGCCATATGTCGCGCTCTGGTGCTCCTTTGGATTTTGATTTTTTTATTTATTTTCTGCACACGTTTTCGGCCTTTTTCGGGTTTTTTCAACGTTTTGGTTTTTCACCGGTCTTCCTTAGCTTTTTGATAAAAAAAAAAGTTTTCAAAAAAAATTGCACAAAAAATGCGTCTTTTTCCTTTCACGAGAGTTACGGTTTTGCTTTTGCGAGAGTCATGGCCGTGCCTCTCAAAAACGGAAAAAACGTGTTTTTTCTTTTTTTTTTCTTTCACGAGAGTCACGGTTTTGCTTCCGCGAGAGGCAGGTTGTGCTTTCACAAGAGTCACGGCCGTGCCTCTCGGAAACAGAAAAAAAGAGTTTTCTATCTTTTTTCTTTCGCGAGAGTCACGGTTTTGCCTGCACGAGAGGCATGATTGTACTTTCGCGAGAATTACGACCGTGCCTCTCGGAAACAGAAAAAATGTGTTTTCTATTTATTTTTTCTTTCGCGAGAGTCACGGTTTTGCTTCCGCGAGAGCCACGGTTGTGCTTTCGTGAAAGTCACGACCGTGCCTCCTTGAAAACGGAAAAACATGTTTTCTTTTTTTTCCTTCTACGAGAGTCACAGTTTTGCTTCAGCGGGAGGCACGGTTGTGATTTCGTGAGAGGCATGGGCGTGCCTCTTTCGAAAAAGGAAAACCCGTGCTCCCTGTCCGATTATTTCGTCCGGTTTTTTTCGTTGGATTTTTTTGTGAAAAAAAAGTTTGTTAAACCTGTCAACATGCACGGTTTAAAAGATAAAACGTTTTGAATAAACGGATTTACAAAAAAAGAGAAAACTTTCATGTTGCGACGCGCCACTTGTCGCAACCTGAAAAGGTTGGGATGATCTTTGCAACGAGTATTTTTTAACTAGTGATTTCGAGTTTTTCAGGCTCGCGGCCGAGGCATACGAGTGGGCTCTTGGCCCACGCGCGCTGATGGTTGAGGCGGACGGCCTGGCTGCCACTGGGCAAACTTATAAGATGCTAATAATTCTCTTAAAAATTGAACTAATTAATAGTACCACATTGATGGCTGAGCCCGGCGTACACCGGCATATAAACCCGCACCCGTCGTTTGCAACCGCCGGGCGTGGTGGCGAGCGCTTGTAACTCCAGCCAAGGAGGGCTGAAGGGGCTGGCATGGGTGTAGTTTCGTGGGCTGAAGGGGAAGGACTTGGCTTAGGGGTGGCACATTATACCATGGTTGTTCCTGCTCTGCGCGAGCATGAGCGGAGGCCGTTTCCGGGCCAAAAAGCCTGGATGGGCACATTGCGCTGTGGGGTTTACGCCCCCGGCCGTAGCCCATTACCCAGCTTAACTAGGCGGCCCACCCATGCCAACTCCCTTTTTTCACGTTCCTTGGACATTACGGTTTGAGGTGCCGACAGTTTTCTGCCCTCGTTATGCTGCGGTGGTAGAAGAAATACACTGCGGTCATCTATGTTTACTTCTCTTTGTGAAACCGTTTTCATGCAGAAATTTTAAATGTGTTTGTCCAGTGGTGATTGCAGTACTGTTGATACCAGTGCTTTGGTGATTCACTTTCAATTTCATTTTATGCTGCCAACCCTTTTTTTCTTTGCATATTGGTCCTTTACTTTTGAACTGAATATTTCTTTCCTTCTGTTGTCCTTGGCCTATCTTATTCCTGTGTGCGGAGGTGCAAGCATTTTGCGAACGGTTGAGGCAAGAATAGCAAGGGAACACCCCTCTTCTTCTGAATTGCTTTCACCTATCTCCTGCCCATCCCCTCTCCTCGCGCCATCCCCGCGGGCGGCCGGGGGGAGCCCAGATCTGCTGCCCCTCGCCCCTCCTCCGACCCTCCTCGCTGCCACCAGCGCAGGTCGGCGGGCAAAGCCCGCTCGGCCTGCGCGGCGGCGGGGCCTTCTTCTCCTCCTTCCCGAGGATGGCGGCGCGAAACGCTTTTGTCTAGGGCGGCGCGGCGTGGGGCGCGGTGGCGCGACGGCACGAACTGGCGGCAGTGGCTGCTGGGCGTACGTGGCATTGTCCTCTCCTCGGCCGGTGGTGGGATCTGGTGTAGCGCTCTCCGATGCCGCGGCTAGGGACAGTCTCGGGCGGCCATGCTGCTCGCACGGTGCGGATGCTGGCTGGTCAGGCGGCGGCGGCCTGGATCCTACTTCCTGTCCCAGGTAGAGATGGCGGCGATCCGTACTCAAGACTTGATGGAGGTTCTTCGAACAGATCTGGGTGAAAACCTTGCGCTCGACTAGATGCCAAGGCCGACTCTCTTATATGTCGTTCTCTTTTTGAAGACATCGGCATGGAGAAGTTCCAGGCCTCTATCTGTTACCTCCGGGGGAAACCCTAGATCGGTAGGTCGGATGACGGCGACGCTCTAGCGTCGTTTCCCCCTTGGGAGCGTCAGTGTTGGAGGTGTGCACGGGCTCGAGGGACCAACGGACAACATCTTTGGTGGAGCGGTGTTTCATCTTACGCATCGACGACTGTGGATCTCGGTGGCATGGTGCAGTGGAGTCTCGCCGTTCGATGTGTGTAGACGGACTCGCGCAAGAGGATGGCGCTGGCTGGCGTCGTGGTAGCGTCGATGGCAGACCTGCCAAGGTCATTGCGTCAGTACATGTTCTGACGATGGATCAGTGGGAGATGGCGGCGGCGGCCTCTCAGAGTGCGCCGGACTAATGTGTGCCCCAGACCAGGTATGTGTCTTGGCTGGGGCCTCAGGTTTTACATGTTAGGCTTTGCTGCGAGGTCTGTTTGGTATTAGGCTCAGACTATCGGCATCCTTTCATCAAGTGGATTGAAGTAGCGACAGATGTTGCCAAGATGATGGCTTAAGACTTACTGATGTATTACTTTGTAAGGTTTTTGTGACTGCATGCATCGCCCAGATGCAGAGGCCGGGGCCTTCCTCCTTTTCGAAAAAAAACTGTTTGAGGTTCTTGTGATCAAGAGTTATTTTCTGCCCAATTTTGGGTACATCTCTGTTGCTGGTCTTTTGTCTGTCCACCTAGCGGACGAGTCAGATGAGAAGTGTCTGTCCACCTAGCGGACGAGTCAGATGAGAAGTGCTACCTGAAACGAATAAGTACTACTTACTTTTGTCATCAAGAAACAAAGAGAAGTACTATACTAATCTGGCAATTATGTTAGTTGATTACTTGACGTTAAGACGGGCGAATGGTTAGCCAACTGCCTTATCCAACATCCCAACTTGCAAACGGCTTATGCCAACGGAAGGAATCATCTCAGAGTTCGGATTTGGACGAGCCTCGGTGGAGTCGGCCAAAAGGCCATACCTCCACTGCATTTCCATCACATCAGACGATCACTGATGCCAACATGGTCATCTTTCTAATAGAAGCTCTTCAGTTGGTCAACCACTTCACAGATTGAACTACTCTCAAGCTCCAAGTTAAATGTCAGCGATATACGCTAGCTGCCTCGAGATCAAAGTTCAGGGCTTCAGGCCCCCCTTTTTCTGCACCTGCGCATTTTCTTGAGAGGACGTTGACTCTCTTAATTTCCAATAGAAAGATTAGTTTGGACGTTGACCCTGTTGGCTTGGCTGGAACACAAAGCAAAGCACGCGCACACCTTTTCTTTCGACTGCGCATAGAGTAATTTGCAAGCAACAGGGGTTTGACATCACTTTTGAAAATGATCAGCGCTCTTGAGCACGGGACAATTCTTCTTATGGAGGTTCGATGTACGGAACCCGAAATGAATAACGTAGCTGAAGCCTGAAAGCTCTCTCCACGCAGGGAATTAACAGTAGTTGCTGTATGTTGCACCCAACGCAATGTCACTTCAAGTAAAAGTGGGCCGCTTCATCTAACTCAAACTTATCCCCTTTTAGCACAGGTGGCTCGTGCAAATCGAATTCGTGTCCGTCGCTCTCATATCTGCTGAAGATCATCTTGATCTCGCGGATCATACCGGGCTCACCGTTGGCCGCTCGTCAACTGCACCAGTTCAGTTCGTGCAACAGGGTCAAAGGGCCGACACCTGCTACAGCTAGGGTTGGGAGTTGCCGAGTTGGGACCTTTTGCAATGAAAAGCAAGTCCCGTCACCTTTTGGCTTGACCGAATCATTACTAGTAGTAAGCATTAACAAACGGAACGTCGAGTTAGATGGTGTTAGTACTAGCGGCCGGCAGTCGGCACTTGGAGTACTGAATTATTTAGTGATAACTTACTTGTGCAGTCGTTACTTTCTTTGCGGGGAGTATACAATCATTACAAGCTGACGGAGGGGATTAAGCACTACAATGAAGGCTGACTTGTGTGCATCTCTTGGCGGTCGGCAGTGGAAACACTGGAAGTATATTCTGCTGTTTATTTATTTTGAAGGAAGAACCGAGCTTGACCCTTTTTGGGGGTCAGGTCGTAATTAGTGCTAGTAATCTGTTTATGCAATCATTGGTTGACGACAGAGTTAAGTTAAAGTTTCTAGTACTACAGTAAAGGCTGACTTGTGTGGCTGTGTGACTTGGGGCGCACATTTCATTCGGACGTGGAGTTCATGTGCAGCTAGCAGCCGTCGGAAGAACGCCGCCGCTCCTTTTCGCGTCGCCTGTCTGTGATCCAGATCTGACGCGTCTACGTTTTGTTTCTGCGGACGACTGGCACGACAGCGGAACAACCCGTGGTGAAATAACTTCGCGCCACAATAGCCCGACCCGTGCGGTGTGTGCCGCTTTCTTCTTCGGGTGGAGAAAAATGGACGGTGAAGCAGCCATGCATGTAGCTTACTTGGCTGGGCGGTGAAGTGAAGTGGAATCAAACAAATCCAGCGAGCGCCCGAGCGTCGACGTGCTCTGCTCTGCTCACGCTGATCCTGGCCAAGGAAGCAAAGCAAAAGCAACGCATCCGGCTCACGCGACGATCCGCGTACCAGCGTATCCGGCCTTTCGGTTTCGGCGGCCCCGCGCCGCAAAGAGTACGCACGCACGCCCGTCCACCACGCTTTCGGTCGCCTCGCCGCAGGGCGGCATCCATCGGCATGGACCAGCAGCATCGTCCTCGGCGGCAGCCCCACTCCAAGACGCCAGCCCCCTCCCGTCCACGCCTTCCAACAACGCCACTTGTCCCCGGGCTCGACGTGGCCGGATTTCGCGGCCATGCACATATAGCTGCGCTTGTACTTGCACGCAAGGTGAACGGGACAGCGGCCGGCGTCGAGCACGTCGCGTGTGTGCGCGCGGCGGCCAGTGGACGTGCCTGCGTATGCACGGGCATGTGGGTCGAATATTTCCTGCCATCCTATTCCTATGTGTGTGTGGAGGTGGACGCGCGCGGGATATTTTTGCTCGGAATTTTGTCTCCGGTCGAGGAGACGCCCACGTCGAGGCCTTCCGTCGTGAGCTAGCTTTCCTGGTGAAAGGCAAGTGTTCATGAAGCGTAACCAGATGTGACATTCGAGTGTCAAGAGCTTCTTTAACCAGCTGTGAATTATCTCACCGGAGTAAAAACACTCGAGTCACGACGTCAGCTTAGGGCTGTTGGAAACGAGAGTTTGGCAATGCTTCACGATGTATTGATCGGTGCAAAGCGCACGTATATATGGAGTACAAAGTGGGCCACAACCTCAACTATACATAGACTAGGAGGTGGGCAGACTATACAATAGACATGTACAAACCATATATTCAACACCCCCCAGATCGAGCGTCGCGGAGACGCAAAGATGGACTGAACTCCTCGAAATGAAGTAGGCAGTCCTTTCGTCATGGCGTCGGCGAACTGCGCCGTCGGGGCGTGGAGGACCGAACGCGCCTAAGAGCCACCTGCTCACGAACAAAGTGTATATCGAGCTCAATATGCTTCGTTCGGCGATGATGGACCGGGTTGGCGGAGAGGTAGACGGCGGACACGTTGTCGCGATGACGAGCGTGGCCTTGTGAACATCACAAAGCAACTCACGGAGCGGTAGACGGAGCTAAGAGCATTCAGCAACGGCGTTAGCCACTGCGCGATACTCAGCCTCGGCACTCGGCGGGAGGCGGTGGGCTGTCGCTTGAAGACCAAGAGATCGAGGGACGGCCCAAGGTGACACAAGATACCGAGGTGGGCGCCGTGTGTCGAGGCAGCCAGCCAGTCCAGCGTCGAGTAGGCGGCGAGGTCGGTGGGCGGAAGCCGTCAGCGTGAGTCCCAAAGGCTGGGTGCAGCGTATGTATCGGAGGATCGCTTCACCGAGTCGATGAGAGTCGCGCGGAGCATGCATGTGTAGACAGACCTGCTGAGCGGCATACCGCAAGTCGGGCGCGTCGGTCAGCATCGCAGGCGCCCACGATGGAGCGGTAGAAGGCGCATCCGATGCGGCGAACCCTCCAAAGCGGAGACCTTGGCCTTGGTGTCGATGGCGTGGAGCGGGCTTGCGATTAAGCATGCGGCTCGGTCGAGAAGCTCATGGGCATAGCATCGCTGATGCAGGAAGAACCCATCCGCCGTCGAACCACCTCAATGCCAAGGAAATAATGCAGAGGACCCAAATCCTTGAGGCAAACTCATCACGAAGACGAGCAATGAGCGGCTGGAGGAGCGCGACGATGGATGCCGTCGAATGATGTCGTCGGCGACTGAAGAGCAAGTAGGCCGTGTCAGCTCCGTGATGATACGAAGAGGACACATCGAGCGAAGTCGATGTAAATCCGGCGTCTGCAGAAGGCGGCGATCCGCTGGTACCGAGCTCGAGGTGCTCGCTTCAGCCCGTAGAGAACGGGAGAGCAAGCACACATGATCTGGATGCGTGGCGTTAGACGAAGCCGGTGGGCTACTTACGAACACTGCCAGCCGGTGGCCGTGCAAGAAGGCGTTGGACACGCCCAAGCGATGCACGAGCCATGCTCGGGAGACGGCCAGCTGGAGCACGGCCCGGATCGTGCCCGGTTTTACGACCGGGGCAAAGGTGTCGGTGAAGTCCACGCCCGCGCGTTGCCGAAAGCCCTGAACCACCCAGCGAGCTTTGTAGCGCTCGAGAGTGCCATCCGGGTGAGTCTTGTGCCGAAAGACCCACTTGCCCGTGACAATGTTGGCACGTGGCGACCGAGGAACAAGCTGCCAGGTACGATTCCACTGGAGCGCGTCGAACTCTTCCTGCATCGCAGCGAGCCAATGAGGATCCCGAAGGGCGGCTCGAGCTGACGATGGGAGAGGAGATTGCTCGGTGGCGGAAGCAGCGAGAAGATACTCATCGCTAGGGTACCGCGTGCTCGGGCAAGGTGCCATCGAGAGCGAGTCATCGGGCGGGCGATGGGTTCGAGGGAGGCGGGCGAGATGAAGACGAGCCCGCCTCGATGAGACCGCCTGGCGACGAGGCCGCTGGCGAGGCCGCCGCGACGCGCCGCCGGGCGAGGCGGTAGGCGAGGCCTCGGCGATGCTGCGGGCGAGGCCGCTCATGGGCGGCGGACGAGGCCGCCCGGCGTGGGGAGGTCGCCCGGCGTGGCGGCGGAGGAGGCCGCCGGCAGGGTCGAGGCCGGGGACGCCGGGGGCGTCGCGGGCGTCGAGGGGGGTGCAGCCCCTAGGGCAGCCAAACGGGGAGAGACTCGACCCGTGGCGCGGGGGGCACCCTCAAAGCCGGGAGGCGGCCCCAGAGATGTACGGGGGCGGCCATCACCGTGAGCGGGCAAGGCTGCATCGTCCGAAGGTACCTGCTGAAACGGAAAGACCATCTCATCAAAGTAAACGTGTCGTGAAGTGATGACCTGATGAGAGATGGGATCATAGCAGCGGTAGCCTTTGGTGTTAGGAGGACAGCCGAGAAAGATGCAAGCCACAGACCGAGGTGCGAGCTTATGAGGAGCGATGGAAGCGATCTTTGGGGTAGCACGAGCAAATCAAGATGCGGAGCTCAGCATAGGAGGGTGGCGTGCCAAACAATGATGATGAGGAGCGAAGTTCCATGAAAAGCGACAGGGACGAATGTTAATGAGTAGTGATGCGTGGCAAGCGCGTCGGGCCAAAATGTGGTGGCACGTTGGCGTGAAAGAGGAGGTGCGAACGATCATTGAGAGTCGAGTACGCGCTCAGCGCGGCCGTTTTGTTGCGAAGTGTACGGGCAAGTGAGACGAAAGATCGTGCCGTGTGTGGCGAGAAGGTTGCGGATCGCAAGGTTATCGAACTCCTTCCTGTTGTCTGTTTGCAACGCATGGATGGGACGTCCAAACTGCATGGAGACATAGGAGTAGAAGGCGGTGAGAGTGGCAACAGAGTCCGACTTTCGCCGCAACGGGAAGGTCCACACATAGTGCGAAAAATCATCAAGTATGACAAGATAATAAAGATAGCCCGTGTTACTTGCAACAGGAGAGGTCCAGACATCACTATGAATTAACTCAAAGGGGTATGACGCGACATGCGAGGAATTGCTAAAAGGAAGACGAACATGTTTGCCGAGGCGACAAGCATGACAAGTGTGATCGTCGATCTTATTACACGTGAATGAAAAACTCCGAAGAATGTGGCGAAGGGTGGCGATGTTGGGATGACCGAGACGAGCGTGCCAAAGATCCACTCCGGCGGAAAGCGCCATGGGTGCAGCAACGGATGAGGTAGGTGAGTGGACCGGGTAGAGCTCGTCGGGGCTGTCACATCGGTGGAGCACCATCCGGGTACAGGCATCCTTGACAGAAAAGCCAAACATGTCAAATTCAACAGTAAGAGGATTTTCACGTGTAAGAGAACGAACGGAAACAAGATTTTTAATGATGTCAGGAGAAACAAGCACATTAGAAAGATATAATGGCATGTAGTTAGAAGGAAAAGCAGCATGGCCGACATGAGTAATGGGCATGGAGGAGCTGTCACCCACGGTAATGCGAGCAGCAGTGTGAACGGGGTGAGCGGCAAGAAGGTTACCGGGGTTGGCGGCCATGTGAGCCGTGGCACCGGTGTCCATATACCAGTCGCCACCGCCGGTGTACTGCTGCGGCGTGGGGGCGGTGTGCGCGGGATCCCAAGGCGCCGGCGGGAGGGCCGGGGCAGACGGCGCCGGCTGAGGCGGTGGCGCCACGTACCCATAGCCCGAGGGGCCGTAGAGCGGCGCGGGCTGGTACGCCTAAGGGGCCGCGTACAGGGCCTGGTGAGGGGCCGGACGGGCGCCGAAGGAGCCGGGGACGGGGGCACGCGGTATAGGCATGGAGTACATGTGCACAACCCCCGTCCACGAGTTCTGGCCGGCCTGCCAGGGCGCCGGCGGTGGCGGGTGCTGCGGCTGGCGGGGGCCCCGCCGTGGTAGCGGGTTGCTGCTTGCTATGCCACCGCAGCCGCGACGCCGCCCAGCGGCGCCGCCTTGCGGCGGGAGGCGGAGGACTGCTGGCGGCACCGGTAGGGGAACCCGGTGATGGCGGCGCTGGAAAGGCCCCTTGGCGGGCGCGTGGTGGGGCAGGCGGTGGGCGGCGCACCGCCATGGGTACCGGCGGTGAGGGTCGTGTGCGTGGCCCGAGTGCGCGACATCCGCATCCGCCTCTCCTCCAGCTTCAGGTACGCGACGATCTTGGGGAAGGTCGGTTGGTGATGAGAGGGATGTTGGAGGCGGCGTTCCCGAAGTCGTCGTTTAGGCCGGCGATGAGGGTGCTGAGGAGAAGCTCATCGGAGACCTTCTCGCCGAGGTCACGGAGCTCGTCAACGAGCTTCTTGAGGCGCATGCAATAATCGTCAACAGAAGACTCAAGCTGTTGGCACCCAAAAAACTCGCCGTGCAGGAAGACCTTGCGTTGGAGCGCGTTGTCGGTGAAGAGGCCATTGAGCTTGGTCCAAACGGCGTGAGCGTCATCGTCGGCGGAGACCACCATGTGGAAGAGGTCCTTCGAGATGGTGGTGTAGAACCAGCGGATGAGGGTGGCGTCAATCGCCGTCCACTCCTCGTCGTCCTCCATGAAGCGAGAGTCCATGGAGCCATCGATGTGATCCCGGAGATTGTACTCACGGAACACAAGGGAGAAGTACGTCTTCCAGGCATAGTACATGGAGGTGAGGTGGTCGAGGACAACGGGAACCCGGGCAAGGATGTTGAGGTCACGGATGACTACCGGGTCGGGACTATCGAAGGGGTTGGTGCGGCGGCTGCGGGAGGTGCCAGTGGAACCGGGGGAGGCCATGGCCGAAGGGGGGTGGGTGCGGCGGCGCGGGTAGCAGCGGCGCGGCGGGGAAGAGGAGGCGCGGCGCTGGGCGGCGCGACGGGTTAGAGGGCGGCGCGCGGGGAGCGCGCGCGGGGCTGGCGGAAGGCGTGGCGGCGGCGGCGACAGGCGAGGCGCTGGCGGCGAGGACGCGGGCGGCGGCGGGCGCGAGGTGGCGGCGGTGATGAGATCGCGGCGGCGGCGGCGGCACGGGTTAGGGTTAGGATCGTAGGTATGATACCATGTTGGAAACGAGAGTTTGGCAATGCTTCACGATGTATTGATTGGTGCAAAGCGCACGTATATATGGAGTACAAAGTGGGCCACAACCTCAACTATACATAGACTAGGAGGTGGGCCAGACTATACAATAGACATGTACAAACCTTATATTCAACAAGGGCATCTTCAATACCAACCCTTAAACCGCTTGCATATGTGTTGTGTCATTCAACGTGGGTTGTTATCAGTCCATCGAGCGATCTGGACCAACTTATCCGGCAAACAGGAACCACATGTGGGAGGGTTTTGTGGGACATTGGACAACAAACACGTAGGACTCCGACACCCAGCCCACCCAAGAAGCAAGCGGAGCCCGTGCTTTTTAGCTGCCCATCCTGTTTCCGCGCTAAAATCCCAAATTCCTTCTTCCATCCCGCCGCTCTCCACTCAACTCCCACTCTTTTCTTCCCTCCAGGCGACGCATGGAATCGGAGGAGAGCCTGCCGGAGATGGAGGACGTGGTGGAGGAACTGGAGGATCCGACCATCGTGCTCGTCCTGAAGATCAAATCGGCGCCACGGCAAAGGCGTCGCATCAAAGCGAAAACCACAAAGGAGGAGACCCTCAAGAAGTGAGCCACCGTCAAAGGGCGTGCTGACGGGCGTGTTGGTCGTGGGTGAGGTGAAGGTCGGGGCTGCGGTGCGCGGATGGTATCGCCCCACCGTACAAACGCCGCAATGGCCGGAGCATTACAAGGCTTCGTACTTCTACGCCGCAAAGAAGCTCGTAGGCAGTCTCCAGCAGCCGCCACCGTGCCTTTTATCATCGACATTAACGCAGCACCGCTGCTCTTCTCGGAGTGTTCTTCACCGCAGCTTGTCCGGGCGCGAACGGCGGGCGGAGAGCTGATGGGTGCACGCACGGTATTCACATGTATGCCTAAAGTGGGGGAGTCAACCTACGACGGGGACCGAGAGATGATGGACATCATTCACGACGGAGACGAAGGAGGAGGTGCCTATGAGGACGGGCAGGTGACAGACTCGAATCCCACCCAGCCCGGCAACTACACCCAGACCGGAATGCAACATGCCTACACCCCAGACCGGCATGTAGCAGGCCAACACCTAGACGGGCACGCAACAAACGGATTGGGCCGCCGGACAACAACACAAGAAGGAGAAGGATGAGGAAGACGAGGGCGAGGACCATGATTCAGATGATCTTGTCGGTGATCCGAAGAAGAAGGGTAGAGGAGACAGCTTCAACGCGCGGGAGGGCGAGCTGTTGCATGATGCATGGTTGGCCACTAGCCTCGACCCGATCCATGGCACGGAGCAAAAGGGCACAATCTTTTCGAACAACATTCACATAGCCATGAAAACAAGCATTTCGCGCCCTACTCTGACACGGTCATACGCAACCATGAATCGAAGTCCCTCAACCATCTGTACCATCGAAAGGCCCTCTCGAAGTATTGCGAGCACTTGAAGTATCTCATCGCACGGTGGCCTAGCGGTGCGCAAATCTAGGAGCAAGTTAATTTGGCCAAAAATGCATAGTATTGTTGATCAATAGACGAATATGTATGCATAGTATTGTTGATCACTGGTTAGATATGCATAGAATTGTTGATCACTGTCCGGATATACATAGTATCATTGATCACTGGCCGGATATACATAGTATCCAGATTTACCTAGTTTTAAAGCCGGATGTGCACAGTTTTTGTTGGTCATTAGCCAGATATATATGCATAGGTCTTGACGATGTTTTATTTTGTAGCCATCTCGGGAGTGTATGGTGTTCAAGAAGTTGAAGAAGAAAAACTTCACCATCATGCATTGATGGTTGAAGTTGATTGGGCAATCGAAGTGGAACCTATTCATATCTAAGAGCGCCGCCCAAGTCACCCAGGAAGAAACCAACAAACTAATCGACCAACAAAAGAACAGCCCAAGAATATTAGAAAAGGGTTCTGGGGAAAGAAGTGGGAACAATAAAGGGCGAAGCGAGAAGGTGCGGCTATCAAGTTGACGGAGAAGTTCGGGGACATCTTGTCAAAGAAGGAGGAGACATATGTCAAGAACTCCGACGTCAAGGAGGATAAAAAGGCGGAGAGGTTCAAACTATTGATAGAGGCGACCAAGAAGAAGCTCGTGCTTAAAGAGAAGGGGGCCTTGATCGAAGAGAAGAAGGTCATGCTCGGGGAAAAGAAGGCCATGCTCGAAGAAAAGAAGATGAAGATCGCAGCCGTTGTGGAGGACGCCAAGATGTTGCCCTTGAAGGTGGAGTCTTTAGATGCTGACACAAGAATGATCGTGCAAGCCATCCGCTACAAGATGTTTAGATGTTGCAGCGGCAACATGAGGAGTTGGAGGCGGTGGACAAGGAGGACGAGGCAGCGGTGGAGATGGTGGCTACATACGTGGTGGCAACGGCACCTTGAGCATGGAGGAGGGGTGGATTGCCGGTCCGCCAGGGCAAAAAATCTTATTCCTTTTGCGCGAAATACCAGACAGATATTCTTTTCTCACCAAGCATGTAAAAACTAAGTATACTTACCTTTTTTTAGATGTGATCGGACATGTGATTCGGTGCCACTGTCGATTCGACTTTTATTTGAATTTCAATTTGCCATATACTGGCGCACATATACAAGATAACATTGGATGGCGGTTGAGGGAGTCCTGGACTAGGGGGTGTCCGGAAAGCCGGACTATCATCGTCCGCCGGACTCCAAGACTACGAAGATACAAGATTGAAGACTCCGTCCCGTGTCCGGATGGGACTTTCCTTGGCGTGGAAGGCAAGCTTGGCGATACGGATATGAAGATCTCCTACCATTGTAACCGACTCTGTGTAACCCTAGCCATCTCCGGTGTCTATATAAACCGGAGGGCTTTAGTCCGTAGGACAACATACATTACAACAATCATACCATAGGCTAGCTTTAGGGTTTAGCCTCCTTGATCTCATGGTAGATCCACTCTTGTACTACCCATATCATCAATATTAATCAAGCAGGACGTAGGGTTTTACCTCCATCGAGAGGGCCCGAACCTGGGTAAAACATCGTGTCCCTTGTCTCCTGTTACCATCCGTCTAGACGCACAGTTCGGGACCCCCTACCCGAGATCCGCCGGTTTTGACACCGACATTGGTGCTTTCATTGAGATTTCCTCTGTGTCGTCACCGATAGGAAGGATGCCTCCACCCGTCTTCAAAGACGGTATTTTCGCCAAAGGGGCCTTGGCCACCGGCCAAACTATCCGGCTAGGTGGTTTTCTTATGACCGCTTTGTCCGCCATCGCTCGACAATGACTTCTCAAGTCGTCAAAAGCAATCTTAGCGTCGACTTGAATCCACGAAAGGTTGGATCCAATAGAGCTCTCGTCTGTTAACGAGCTCTTGGATCGCATCGCCGCCCTGGGAGTCGCTACAGACTACAATCAGATTGGGCTTAAAACCGATCTGAGAGAGATCAACTCTCCCCAGGCCACCCACCACATTGCAGTGGTAGAGGAGCAATGCGGCGACTCTTCGTGTTGGGGAACGTAGTAATTTCAAAAATTTCCTACGCACACGCAAGATCATGGTGATGCATAGCAACGAGAGGGGAGAGTGTTGTCTACGTACCCTCGTAGACCCGAAGCGGAAGCGATCACAACGTAGAGGAAGTAGTCGACGTTCTCCTCGCGATCCGACCGATCCGGCGCCGTTACTCCGGCGCCCGAGTTCTTGACACACGACAGCTCGATGACATCCCTCGACTCGATCCAGCCGAGTGTCGAGGAGAGTTCCACAAGACGACGGCGTGGGACGATCTTGATGTTTCACGGCGCGCAGGCTTCGCTTAAGCTTCATGACGGTATAACCGAGGTGGAATATGGTGGAGGGGGCACCGACACGGCTAAGGAACGATCTAAAGATCAACTTGTGTGTTCCAAGGTGCCCCTGCCCCAGATATAAAGGAGCAAGGGGAGGGGGCGGCCAAGGGGAGGCGGCCAGGAGTCCTACTCCCTCAGGAGTAGGATTCCCCCAATCCTAGTTGGACTAGGATTCCGGGGGGGAAAGAGAGAGAGGGTCGGCCCTTCTCCTAGTCCTAGTAGGACTAGGGAAGGGGAGCGCGCGCCCACCTAGGGCTGGCCCTTCTCCTTTCCACTAAGGCCCATCGAGGCCCATTTACCTCCCGGGGTTCCAGTAACCTCCGGTACTCAGATAAATTCCGTTTTACCTGGAACCATTCGAACTCCAAACATAGGCTTCCAATATATCAATGTTTATGTCTCGACCATTTCGAGACTCCTCGTCATGTCCGTGATCACATCCGGGACTCGAACTCCTTGGTACATCAAAATACATAAACTCATAATAAGCGCCATCGAAACCTTAAGCGTGCGGACCCTACGGTTCGAGAACAATGTAGACATGACCTAGAACTATTCACGGTCAATAACCAACAGCGGGACCTGGATGCCCATATTGGTTCCTACATATTCTACGAAGATCTTTATCGGTCGGACCGCATAACAACATACGTTGTTCCTTTGTCATCGGTATGTTACTTGCCGAGATTCGATCGTCGGTATCCAATACCTAGTTCAATCTCGTTACCGCAAGTCTCTTTACTCGTTCCGTAATACATCATCTCACAACTAACTCATTAGTTGTAGTGCTTGCAAGGCTTGATGATGTGCATTACCGAGAGGGCCAGAGATACCTCTCCGACAATCGGAGTGACAAAACCTAATCTCAAATCGCCAACCCAACATCGCCTTTGGAGACACCTGTAGTACTCCTTTATAATCACCCGATTACGTTGTGACGTTTGGTAGTACCCAAAGTGTTCCTCCGGTAAACGGGAGTTGCATAATCTCATAGTTACAGGAACATGTATAAGTCATGGATAAAAGCAGTAGCAACATACTAAACGATCGTGTGCTAAGCTAATGGAATGGGTCATGTCAATCGATCATTCTACTAATGATGTGACCTTGTTAATCAAATAACAACTCTTTGTTCATGGTTAGGAAACATAACCATCTTTGATTAACAAGCTAGTCTAGTAGAGGCATACTAGTGACATCTTGTTTTGTCTATGCATTCACACATGTATCATGTTTCCGGTTAATACAATTCTAGCATGAATGATAAACATTTATCATGAAATAAGGAAATAAATAATAACTTTATTATTGCCTCTAGGGCATATTTCCTTGAGCCTCCCACTTGCACTAGAGTCAATAATCTAGATTACATAGTAATGATTCTAACACCCATGGAGTCTTGGTGCTGATCATGTTTTGCTCGTGGAAGAGGCTTAGTCAACGGGTGCGCAATATTCAGATCCGTGTGTATCTTGCAAATCTCTATGTCTCCCACCGACTAAGTCCGGATGGAATTGAAGCGTCTCTTGATGTGCTTGGTCCTCTTGTGAAATCTGGATTCCTTCGCTAAGGCAATTGCTCAAAGATTGTCACGAAGATTTTCATTGGACCCGATGCACTAGGTATGACACCTAGATCGGATATGAACTCCTTCATCCGCACTCCTTCATTAGCTGCTTCGAAGCTGCTATGTATTCCGCTTCACATGTAGATCCCGCCACGACGCTTTGTTTAGAACCGCACCAACCGACAGCTCCTCCGTTTAGTGTAAATACGATCCGGTTTGCGATTTAGAATCGTCCGGATCGGTGTCAAAGCTTGCATCAACGTAACCATTTACGATGAGCTCTTTGTCACCTCCATATACGAGAAACATATCCTTAGTCCTTTTCGGTATTTCAGATGTTCTTGACCGCTGTCGATGATCCACTCTGGATTACTTTGGTACCTCCTGCTAGGCTTATAGCAAGGCACACATCGGTCTGGTACACAGCATTGCATACATGATAGAGCCTATGGCTGAAGCATAGGAACATCTTTCATTTCTCTCTATCTTCTGAAGTGGTCGGGCATTGAGTCTTACTCAATTTCACACCTTGTAACACACAGCAAGAACCCTTTCTTTACTTGATCCATTTTGAACTTCTTCAAAATTTTGTCAAGGTATGTGCTTTGTGAAAGTCCAATTAAGCGCCTTGATCTATCTCTATAGATCTTAATGCCCAATATGTAAGCAGCTTCACCGAGGTCTTTCATTGAAAAACTCTTATTCAAGTATCCCTTTATGCTATCCAGAATTCTATATCATTTCCGATCAGCAATATGTCATCCACATATAATATCGTAAATGCTACTGAGCTCCCACTCACTTTCTTGTAAATCTGAGGCTTCTCCAAAAGTGCAGTACAAACCCAAATGCTTTGATCACACTATCAAAGCGCTTATTCCAACTCCGAGATGCTTGCACCAGTCCATAGATGGATCATTGGAGCTTGCACACTTTGTTAGCTCCTTTGGATCGATAAAACCTTCGGTTGCATCATATACAACTCTTCTTCCGTAAATCCATTCAGAATGCGTCTTTACATCCATTTGCCAAATTTCATAATCATAAAATCGGCAATTGCTAACATGATTCGGACGGACTTAAGCATCGCCACTGGTGAGAAGGTCTCATCGTAGTCAATCCCTTGAACTTGTCGAAAACCTTTTGCGATAAGTCGAGCTTTATAGACGAGAACATTACCGTCGGCGTCGGTCTTCTTCTTGAAGATCCACTTGTTTTCTATTGCTTGCCTACCCTCGGGCAAGTCAACCAAAGTCCATACTTTGTTTTCATACATGGATCCCATCTCGATTTCATGGCCTCAAGCCATTTTATGAATCTGGGCTCACCATCGCTTCTTCATAGTTCGTAGGTTCATCATGATCTAGTAGCATGATTTCCGAACAGGATTACCGCACCACTCAGTGCGGATCTTACTCTGGTTGATCTACGAGGTTCTGCGAGTAACTTGATCTGAAGTTTCATGATCAACATCATCAACTTCCTCACTACTTGGTGTAGGTGTCTCGTAAACTGGTTTTCGCGAACTACTTTCAAGTAAGGGAGAAGGTACTATTACCTCATCAAGTTCCACTTTCCTCCCACTCACTTCTTTCGAGAGAAACTCTTTCTCTAGAAAGGATCCATTCTTAGCAACGAATGTCTTGCCTTCGGATCTGTGATAGAAGGTGTACCCAACTGTCTCCTTTGGGTATCCTATGAAGACACATTTCTCGATTTGGGTTCGAGCTTATCGGGTTGAAGCTTTTTCACATAAGCATCGCATCCCCAAACTTTAAGAAACGACAACTTTGGTTTCTTGCTAAACCACAGTTCATAAGGTGTCGTCTCAACGGATTTCGACGGTGTTCTATTCAGTGTGAATGCGGCTGTCTCTAGAGCATAACCCCAAAACGATAGCGGTAAATCTGTAAGAGACATCATAGATCGCACCATATCTAGTAAAATACGATTCTGACGTTCGGACACACCATTACGTTGTGGTGTTCGGGTGGCGTGAGTTTTGAAACTATTCCGCATTGTTTCAAATGTAGACCAAACTCAGAACTCAAATATTCACCTCCACGATCGATCGTAGAAACTTAATTTTCTTGTTACGATGATTTTCAACTTCACTCTGAAATTCTTTGAACTTTTCAAACGTTTCAGACTTATGTTTCATTAAGTAGATATACCCATATCTGCTTAAGTCATCTGTGAAGGTGAGAAAATAACGATATCCGCCACGAGCCTCAACATTCATTGGACCACATACATCGTATGTATGATTTCCAACAAATTTGTTGCTCTCTCCATAGTACCGAGAACGGTGTTCTAGTCATCTTGCCCATGAGGCACGGTTCGCAAGTGCCAAGTGATTCATAATCAAGTGACTCCAAAAGTCCATCAAGATGGAGTTTCTTCATGCGCTTTACATCGATATGACCTAAGCGGCGGTGCCACAAATAAGTTGCACTATCATTATCAACTCTGCATCTTTTGGTTTCAACATTATGAATATGTGTATCACTACTATCGAGATTCATCAAAATAGACCATTCCTCAAGGGTGCATGACCATAAAAGATATTACTCATATAAATAGAACAACCATTATTCTCTCGATTTAAATGAATAACCGCCTCGCATCAAACAAGATCCAGATATAATGTTCATGCTCAACGCAGCACCAAATAACAATTATTTAGGTCTAAAACTAATCCGAAGGTAGATGTAGAGGTAGCGTGCCGACCGCGATCACATCGACTTTGGAACCATTTCCCACGCCGCATCGTCACCTCGTCCTTTGCCGTTGTTCGCAATCCGTAGTCCTGTTTGAGTTGCAAATATTAGCAATGTAACCAAGATCAAATACCAGTGCATCTGCGAGCTCTAGTAAGGTACACATCAATAACATGTATATCACATATACCTTTGTTCACCTTGCCATCCTTCTTATCCGCCAAATACTTGGGGCAGTTCCGCTTCAAAGGACAGTCGCTTGCGGAGAAGCACTCGGTTTGTGTTTAGGGCCGGACTTGTTTTTCTCTCTGAGCAGACAACTTGCTTGCTGTTCTTCTTGAATTCCCTTCTTCTTCCCTTTGCCTTTCTTCTTGAAACTAGTGGTCTTATTGACCATCAACACTTGATGCTCCTTCTTGATTTCTACCTCGCAGCCTTTAGCATTGCAAAGAGCTCGGTATAGTCTTTACTAACCCTTGCATATTATAGTTCATCACGAAGCCTTTGTAGCTTGGTGGCGGTGATTGAGAATTCATCAATGACACAATCATCCGGAAGATTAACTCCCAATTGTGTCAAGTGATTGTAGTACCCGGACATTACGAGTATATGCTCACTAATGTAACTATTCTCCTCCATCTTGCAGCTATAGAACTTATTGGAGACTTCATATCTCTCAATCCGCATTCATTGGAATATTAACTTCAACTCTGGAACATCTCATATGCTCCATGACGCTCAAAACGTCGTTGAAGTCCCGGTTCTAAGCCGTAAAGCATGGCACATCGAACTATAGAGTAGTCATCGCTTTGCTCGCCAGACGCTCATAACATCTGCGGTTGCATTAGCAAGCGAGCTCTGCACCTAGCGGTGCATCCAGGCGTAACTCTTACGTGCAGCAATGAGGATGATCCTCGTTACGGACCCAGTCCGTAATTGCTACCATCATCTTTCAACTTTGCTTTCTCAAGGAACGCATTAAAATTCAACGGAACAACAAAGACGAGCCATCTATCTACAATCAAACATAAACAAGCAAGATACTATCGGTACTAAGTTCATGATAAATTTAAGTTCAATTAATCATATTACTTAAGAACTCCCACTTAGAAAAACATCTCTCTAGTCATCTAAGTGATCACGTGATCCAAATCAACTAAACCATAACCGATCATCACGTGAAATGGAGTAGTTTCAATGGTGAACATCTTATGTTGATCATATCTACTATATGATTCACGCCGACCTTTCGGTCTCCGTGTTCCGAGGCCATATCTGCATATGCTAGGCTCGTCAAGTATAACCTGAGTATTCTGCGTGTGCAAAACTGGCTTGCACCCGTTGTAGATGGACGTGAGCTTATCACACCCGATCATCACGTGGTGTCCGGGCACGATTTAACTTTGGCAACGGTGCATACTCGGGAGAACACTTCTTGATAATTTAGTGAGAGATCATCTTATAATGCTACCGTCAATCAAAGCAAGATAAGATGCATAAAAGGATAAACATCACATGCAAATCAATATAAGTGATATGATATGGTCATCATCATCTTGTGCTTCACGATCTCCATCTTGCAGCACCACCATGATCACCATCGCCACCGGCGCGACACCTTGATCTCCATCGTAGCATCGTTGTCGTCTCGCCAAACTTATGCTTCTACGACTATCTCTACCGCTTAGTGATAAAGTAAAGCATTACAAGCGATTGCATTGCATACAATAAAGCGACAACCATATGGCTCCTGCCGATTGCCGATAACTTCGGTTACAAAACATGATCATCTCATACAATAAAATATAGCATCACGCCTTGACCATATCACATCACAACATGCCCTGCAAAAACAAGTTAGACGTCCTCTACTTTGTTGTTGCAAATTTTACGTGGCTGCTACGGGCTTAAGCAAGATCCAGTCTCACCCACGCATCAAAACCACAACGATACTTCGTCAAATAGACTCCGTTTAACCTTCTCAAGGACCGGCGTAGCCACACTCGGTTCAACTAAAGTGAGAGAGACAGCACCCACCGGTCACCTTTAAGCAACGAGTGCTCGTGGCGGTGAAACCAGTCTCGCGTAAGCGCACGCGTAATGTCGGTCTGGGCCGCTTCATCTCACAATACCGCTGAACCAAAGTATGACATCTTTGGTAGGTAGTATGACTTGTATCGCCCACAACTCACTTGTGTTCTACTCGTGCAAAACATCAAACCATAGAAAAACCTAGGCTCGGATGCCTTTGTTGGGGAACGTAGTAATTTCAAAAATTTCCTACGCACACGCAAGATCATGGTGATGCATAGCAACGAGAGGGGAGAGTGTTGTCTACGCCCTCGTAGACCCGGCGAAGCGATCACAACGTAGAGGAAGTAGTCGACGTTCTCCTCGCGATCCGACCGATCCCGCCGTTACTCCGGCGCCCCGAGTTCTTGACACACGACAGCTCGATGACGTCCCTCAGACTCGATCCAGCCGAGTGTCGAGGGAGAGTTCGTCACAAGACGACGTGCAGGACGATCTTGATGTTTCACGGCGCAGGCTTCGCCTAAGCTTCGCGACGGTATAACCGAGGTGGAATATGGTGGAGGGGGGCACCGCACACGGCTAAGGAACGATCTAAAGATCAACCTGTGTGTTCCAAGGTGCCCCCCTGCCCCCGTATATAAAGGAGCAAGGGGGGAGGGGCCGGCGGCCAAGGGGAGGCGCGCCAGGGAGTCCTACTCCCTCTGGGAGTAGGATTCCCCCCCCCCAATCCTAGTTGGACTAGGATTCCCGGAGGGGGGAAAGAGAGAGAGGGGGGCCGGCCCCTTCTCCTAGTCCTAGTAGGACTAGGGAAGGGGGAGGCCACCACCTAGGGCTGGCCCTTCTCCTTTCCACTAAGGCCCATCGAGGCCCATTTACCTCCCGGGGTTCCGTAACCTCCCAGTACTCAGTAAATTCCGTTTACCGGAACCATTTCAACTCCAAACATAGGCTTCCAATATATCAATCTTTATGTCTCGACCATTTCGAGACTCCTCGTCATGTCCATGATCACATCCGGACTCCAAACTCCTTGGTACATCAAAATACATAAACTCATAATAAGCATCATCGAAACCTTAAGCGTGCGGACCCTACGGTTCGAGAACAATGTAGACATGACCTAGAACTATTCACGGTCAATAACCAACAGCGGGACCTGGATGCCCATATTGGTTCCTACATATTCTACGAAGATCTTTATCGGTCGACCGCATAACAACATACGTTGTTCCCTTTGTCATCGGTATGTTACTTGCCCGAGATTCGATCGTCGGTATCCAATACCTAGTTCAATCTCGTTATCGCAAGTCTCTTTACTCGTTCCGTAATACATCATCTCACAACTAACTCATTAGTTGTAGTGCTTGCAAGGCTTGATGATGTGCATTACCGAGAGGGCCCAGAGATACCTCTCCGACAATCGGAGTGACAAAACCTAATCTCAAATACGCCAACCCAACATCGCCTTTGGAGACACTGTAGTACTCCTTTATAATCACCCGATTACGTTGTGACGTTTGGTAGTACCCAAAGTGTTCCTCCGGTAAACGGGAGTTGCATAATCTCATAGTTACAGGAACATGTATAAGTCATGGATAAAAGCAGTAGCAACATACTAAACGATCGTGTGCTAAGCTAATGGAATGGGTCATGTCAATCAGATCATTCTACTAATGATGTGACCTTGTTAATCAAATAACAACTCTTTTGTTCATGGTCAGGAAACATAACCATCTTTGATTAACAAGCTAGTCTAGTAGAGGCATACTAGTGACATCTTGTTTTGTCTATGCATTCACACATGTATCATGTTTCCGGTTAATACAATTCTAGCATGAATGATAAACATTTATCATGAAATAAGGAAATAAATAATAACTTTATTATTGCCTCTAGGGCATATTTCCTTCACTTCGCCTATATTGAAAACTAGTCACGTCCGGATTCCCGAACCCTCCATGCCGGATTTCCGTGGAGGGACGGACTTCGATCGAGCATTGAACTTAAAATCATGCATCGTTCCGGACTCGCTGGATCGTGTCCAGCAATCCAAGCTTCCGAATTCGGAAACTCCTCGGCCTTTAAGCCCCAAGATGGGTAGGGATCCGGATTTTAGTCCACCCACCCGCCCAGACATATGCGATCTATCTCTAATACGGCAAGAGCCCGCTGAAACAGTACATCACTACTGGGCCAGATTCCTCCTGGTTATGGACAGGATAAAGGACTGCCGAGAGGAAAATGCAATCTCAATCTTTTGCAATAATTGCACGGACAAGGGAATATTGAACGCCATCAGCCGTCGTAAAATTATACGCTTCGCCAATCTGGCGTCCATAGTACGAAAGTACTGTGCGATGGAGAGTTTCCGGAAAACCGAAAACCAATTTTGGGATAATCCGGCCCCGAACACAACCCCAGTCCGCAACAAAAGGGTGCATCACACTCAGGCCCTAGATGCAAAAACCAAAAAGAAAAAACCCCATAAAGGGCACGGAACCGTACTGGAGGGATGGCTCAATGGACCCTGTAAGCTTCATAGTACAGCGGGAGCCGTCCCAACACATAGCCTTCGAGCATGTTGGATATTACGGCAGGTGGCCAAAAGTGGCGAGGAGCTTCTAGCCCCGGAAAACCACTCCAACAATACCGGTACGGTATCAACAGTCTTCGAGACCTTCACATCAAACAATATATAAAACGAACAATCCGCGGCCTCGCCAAGTCTACCAAGTAGCAACAGCAAATCCATGGAGCGACACAGCTATTACCTTCAACGCCAGCGACGAACCTAAATTCGAACAGCCCGAGCACCGGCCAAGACCGGTGCTTAGTCCCATAATGGACGGCTTTCGACTTACAAAGGTCCTCATGGATGGCGGCAGTGATTAAACCTCATCTACGAGGAAACTCTTCAAAAATGGAAATAGAATGGAGCCGATTGAGTGAAGCAGCACAACCTTCAGAGGAATAATCCCTAGCCGGAAGCGCTGCACCGAAAAAATCACACTCGATGTGGTGTTCGCTCACGGACAATTACAGATCGAAAAAGTCACGTTCCAAGTGGCCCCGTTCAACAATGGATATCACGCTATATTAGGACGAGAGGCATTCACAATTTTTCAAGCAGTACCTCATTACGGGTACATGAAGCTCAAAATGCCTGGGCCCGGCGGAATAATCACTCTCGCTAGTGATCCGGACATAGCACTCGCGCCGAAAACAAGACAGCCGACTAATACGAGGCACTATCCAAGCCTTAGCGGCAGAAGAACTCATCGCTGGCTGCGCTCTACGGTGAACAGGACGATGTGATACTCGATAAAAGATCCAAGTCCACCTCCTTCAAACCAGCAGATGAAATAATAAAATTCCAGGTCCATCCAACGGACCCAACAAAGACGGCCTCCATTGGGGCACAATTGAACCCGAAGTAGACGCGCCAAGATCGCGAATTCCTTCGGGAAAATTGGGACATTTTACCTGGCATCCTTCGGATATGCCCGAATCCCACGCAGTTGGCGAACACAGCCTAAACATCCTAAAGGATTTAAGCTACCAAACAGGCTCTTCGACGATTTTCGAACCCAAAAGACAGCAATGGGAGAAGAGCTAGCCAAACTATTGGAAGCCGCATTCATCAGAGATATCAAACATCCGGATTGGCTAGCAAATCTGGTAATGGTACCAAAGAAGAACAAATCATGGTGCCTCTGTGTCAATTTTAAAGACCTCAATAAGACTTGCCCAAAGGATCCCTTCCCTCTCCCCCGCATCGACCAAATTATCGATGCTACCGCAAGGCATGATTCGTTGTGCTTCCTCGACGCATACTCTCGCTACCATCAAATCAAGATGGCGGAAGCAGACCAAGCCGCAACGGCATTCATCACTCCATACGGACCATTCTGCTTCAACACGATGCCCTTCGGACTTAAAAACGCCGGCGAATATATCAGCGCATGATTCAAACATGTCCGCTACCCAGATCGGCAAAACAGTCAAGATACGAGACGACGAGTCGCCAAAACAAAACACGCCGAAACTCTAGTAGACGATTTGAGGCTCACGTTCGACAACCTCGAGCATATGACATCAAGCTGAATACGGAAAAATGTGTTTTGGCGCATCAGCCGGAAAGCTGCTGGGCTTCATCGTATCCGGTAGAGGAATTGAAGCAAACCCGGCTAAAATCCGAGCTCTGTCACAGTTGGACATTCCAAAAGACCTCAAACAAATACAAAAATTAACAGGATGCGTGGCAGCTCTAAGCCGCTTTATCTCCCGTCTAGGAGAAAAGGCATTGCCCCTCTATCGCCTCCTCAGGCGCACCGAACACTTCGAATGGACGGACGCTGCCACTGCTGGACTCGAAGAAATAAAGGCCATATTGGCAACAAATCCGGTCCTGGCTGCGCCCAATCTGGGCGAACCAATGTTGTTATACATCGCAGCAACGCATCAAGTTGTAAGCGCGGTACTCGTCGTTGAACGAGAGACAGAAGGGCACAAATTCCCTCTTCAAAAACCAGTGTATTATGTATCCACTGTGTTAACCCCCTGCAAGTCCCGTTACCCACACTATCAGAAGATAGCGTATGCGGTGTGCATGGCATCCCAGAAGCTCCGACACTACTTTCAAGAGTGTTCAATAACAGTGGCCTCCGAAGTACCACTCAATGACATCATAAATAACCGCGACGCAATGGGCAGGATTGCAAAATGGGCCATTGAGCTCTTACCATTCGATATAACTTACAAACCTCGGCGAGCTATAAAGTCACAAGTTTTGGCTGACTTTGTCGCCGAATGGACCGAAGCTAAACTCCCTAAAGAGTATGGCGCATACTCCAATTGGATTATGCACTTCGACGGCTCTAAAATGTTGGCCGGACTGGGGGCTGGCGTCGTCTTGACGTCCCCAACCGGGGACACAGTCCAATACGTACTTCAAATAATGTACACGGACTCCAACAACGCAGCCGAATACGAGGCCCTTTTACACGGTCTCCGGATGGCAATCTCCATGGGCATTCAATGCCTAGAGGTGCGCGGGGATTCAAACCTTGCAATATCCCAAATAAATGGAGATTTCGATGCCAAGGATCCGAAAATGGCAGCATATCGCAATGCTGTCTTAAAAATGTCAGCTCGGTTCGAAGGACTCGAATTCCATCACATAGCCCGAGATAATAACCAAGCGGCCGACGTACTGGCACGCATCGGTGCAAAACGTGACGCTGTCCCTCCAAATATCTTCCTGGAGCGGCTCTTCAAGCCATCCGTACTATGGGAAGAGGAGTCCGGAAATGACAAACCGGAAACAACCGCGCCAACCGGCGATTCAGCCGATGACATAACACCTTCAGCCCACGACATAATGGCGGTAATTGCCCGTGGATGTAACCTTTCCTAGCCTATTTGCTCGCAGAACTTCCCGAAGACCAAAATGAGGCCCGCTGCATAGTCCGGCGATCAAAAGCCTACAAGGTCCATGAGGGAGAACTTTATAAGGAAAGTACAACCGGAGTCCTTCAAAGGTGTATCTCCGAAGAGGAAGGGCGAAACCTCCTGGCTGAAATTCATGTCGGACTAGGCGGACACCACGCAGCAGCCCGGGTCCTTGTAGGAAAGGCATTCCGACAGATTTTATTGGTCGACGGCCCGGCAGATGCCCAGACTTAGTCCAGAGATCGTCGGTTGTCGGCTCTTTTCTAATCGAGCCATATGCCACCCACCGCCTCAAAACTATACCCATTACCCGGCCGTCATGTCCGGGGCTTGATATGGTTGGACCCCTTAAAGGGGGAACCCACAAGCAAAGGTATCTATTGGTCATGATGGATAAATTCACCAAATGGATAGAGGCCAAACCGGTCAAAACGGCAGAGTCCGGACAAGTGATAGACTTTATATCCGGGGTCGTACACCGTTACGGTGTCCCCCACAGCATCATCACCGACAACGGCACGAACTTCACGGCCGACGAGGTTAAGTCATGGTGCAAAAATATGGGCATCAAGCTCGACTACGCTTCAGTCTATCACCCTCAAACCAACGGTCAAGTGGAACGAGCAAATGGTCTAATAATGAGCGGCATTAAACCCAGACTAGTGCGGTCACTTACTAAATCTGACACGCACTGGGTTGAGGAGCTCGACTCCGTACTCTGGGGGCTGCGGACAACGCCTAACCGTACTACCGGATTCACACCATTTTTTATGGTATACGGCGCAGAGGCAGTCCTGCCCTGCGACATTATCCATGACTCACCTCGAGTGCGCATGTACGAAGAAAGAGAGGCCGAGCTGGATCGGCAGGACAGCTTGGACACGTTGGAGGAAGAACGCGACGTCGCCAAGGCTCGCTCCGCATTCTATCGCAAGCAGGTTCAAGATATCAAAGGTAGAAGTACGGGCCAAGACTTACAACGTCGGCGAACTAGTTCTACGCCTGCCGGACAAGAAAAAGGACAAGCTCAAGCCCAAATGGGAGGGCCCCTTCATTATCGATCAAGTCCTGACCGGCGGAGCGTACCATCTACGAAATGCGTCGGATAACCGACTCGAGCCGAACCCATGGAACGCAGCCCGCCTCCGAAGATTCTATGCCTAGCGCCGGACTAAGAGTTCATCTCCTTCCTCCGTTCAAATTTTTACACTTCAGCTGTCTTTTGTTTCTCTTTCTTCCCCTAACCTTTTTACTAAAAAGCCCCTACGGGCCTACTTCCGCATTGTTCGCGTACACTTGATGTGCCATCCGCACTCATTATACCTGGGGGCTTCTTTTCCAGAAGCTCAATTATAAGGGCTTCATGCCCAGCACGTGTGTCAAGCTTCCACATGTACCTTTTACTCACCATTATATGCATCGATATGACTTAAGTTTTGGCCAAGCTGGGTTGCTGGCTCTGTGCTTACCCCACGCTCCGGTTGTTCGGCTAGGAGGTAAAGGGAGCACCTCTGCGATTGTTACTGCCGGGTCAGCCGGATGTGTACCTCAGACTGGGTGATGCCGAAAGCTAGTGTTCTTAAGGGAATATTCGGTGGTGACTTAAAAGATGATTTTTTACCTACTCGTTTATCCGCCCCCAGATGTTTTTCTGCTTTTTTCGCAGTCCGGACATGCACTTTAGGGCATGCCTCCCAGGGAAAGGAACCCTTAACGGAACTATTCTCCCTGGAAGATGTTTCTTACTAACCATGTAATATAACATAACTAGTTGGGCACTTGTCTGATAACACACTAATGACCCCTACGCCTGGTCTCCATGCATACCCCGGTTGTTTCTTAACCAAAAAGGTATTCGGACACACTCCGGACTCTAGGTTCCCGAGGTTGAAGCGAAAAGGTCGGCAAAGACAAACGATCTACAATCCGGCTAGAAGGCATTTCACATGTCACTTTAAAGGAAAACATACATTGTCAAATTTAACGATTGTATTCCTCCTCAATCCCGTCTAACAGGCTGTCTAACTTACAGTCCCGTTGGGAAAATTTAGCAGCCAACTCTACTTGGCTGTATACTAAACTCACAGGGATCTCCTTCCCATCGGGCCCCACCGGTCCAACTTTGGCCATGTGGTTGGGATCCGCCTTCTTGTAACGCGTCTTTACCATGGCCCAAGCCTCCCTGGCACCTTGACGGCAAGCGAAATCTTCCACAAGCGGAAGCGCTGCCGACTCCTCAAGCTTCTCCATAAGCTCCCCAAGGCCCTCGGGTAGGGAGAGGATGGCCATAAAGCCGGACGACGCCGCTCATTGCTGCCGAACTTCGTTCGGCGGTTTGCAACACTTCGGGAAGTTGATCACCCGTTGATATGGTCATCTCCTCCGCAGGGCGACCTGTGAGTATACCTACAAGGCATATTATGTCAATTTACTTCCTCGCCGAACTCTTCTTTTCAAAGGAGTCCGCTCAAGCACTTACTATAAATGCCGCGACGAAGCCGCTGATTCTCCTTAACGGAGCTGGACAGCCCGGCTCGAGCGCCTTTCAGCTCTTCTCCGAGCTTGGCGTTGGCATCCTGGAGCTTGTTCCTTTCTTGCTGCACCCTATTCAGCACCCTCTCGCCGGCCTTTAGCTGGCGCAATAATTCTTGCCTGTCCGGATCTTGTCCGGCGGCACCTGCAATGTCACTATTAGACTTGCGCGCACGCCGCACAACGCTTATATTTATTAATAAAATGTGTTACCGGGAGGGGTCTCTGCATCTCCTCTGCGCCAAGCAAGTGCGGCCTCAAGTTGGGCCTTGCATTCTTGCAGCTCCCGAGACATTGGGCATTCTTCTCGGTAGAGCATGCGTTTCAAATGATCCTTAAATCAGTTAACATAACTACTTTAAGTCTCGGGGCTCTTGGTATATATAACCATTAAAATTCCCTTACCCGTATGTCTTTCACATCTTTGCTCCATGGCTCGTAAAACCATCTTGAGCGGCACGGAGGTGCGCGTCCCTGCGTAAAGGCGTCCAATGCCTCGGGGAGAAGCACGCTTCACTTAAACTCTTGTCGGCGGCGCCTATGGTTCATGGCGCTCTCACCCAGAACAAGGTGGCGGACGAGTCTGTCGGTGTCCTCCGTTGGAGGAGGATCCGGCCCGCGTCTTGCGCTTGCCTCCCCTCCAAAGCGGCGCTGGATCTGGCGGTATAGGTTGGATCGGCAACTTCCGCGCCGCAGATCCGCGGCGCTTTTTCTCCTATAAAGATCATGAGCACTCGACGCTTCCTAGAACGTTGCTCGAAAATTGAAATCTGAGCTATACCTTTGCGGCGACGTTTGATCCGTGCCGCGCTCCTTTTCCGCTGCTGGTCCGAATCGACCTTTGTTGGTCACCGCTGGCTCGGCTTCCGCCTTGAAGGCGCTTCTGTAAAACACCATCGTTCGCGAAGGTCGAAATGGGTAAGGAAGAGATAGCGGTGTCGGGACCTCGGTCACGATCACCGGGAAGCCGGATCTGATCCGGGGTAGTCCGCTGTAATGGCGACCAAAGCATTGTCCATGCTGAGCTGGTGAAACACCCGTCGATCAGCTCCACCTTGATGTCCGGATCCTCTTGGAGGCCGGATCCGAGGATCTTCTGGATCCTCGGGTTGCGGGCGGGACTTACCATGTCCTCCACATCCGGCATAGATCTGCGCCAAGACATAATGTAAGAAGCCTAAACTTCGAAAGCATGGGTCGAGCCCTTAAAGGTGTTCGCTTACCCAGCCTCTAGGGTTGTTCATGGAAAACCCATTCAAAGGGTTCGTTCGAAGGAAGTCCTCCTTCTCCCCTTATGCAGGTGGGCGGGATCTGCACTGATCCTCGGTCGAATCCGGCCCTTCGCGGCCATGACGGGTGGCATCGTCTTCCCCGTTGAAATCCCACATGGGGTGGCCTCTGTATTGCAATGGTTGTACCCCCCGCATGATGCATGTCGCCATGACTCCAATCATGGTCAACCCGGAATGGGCTAGTAATCTTATTCGGCCCATCAAGTAATGGACGCTCTTGTCTTCCTCCAATCGGGGGCTCCGTGGGCGCCAGCTGAGGCGTTTCTTCAGAGGAGCAGCACTAAACTCCGGGAGTCCAATCCGAACTGGGTCCGGCAGCGGAGCGTCTCCTATGTAAAACCACTCTGAAGGCCAGTCTTCGGACGCCTTCTTGGGACTACCGGATGGGTATCCGGTCCCGGCAATGCGCCATATTTCGGCGCCGCCCACTTGATATATGGATCCCTCGTGAGAATGGGGTACGAGGCAGAACAACCTCTTCCACAATGCAAAATGGGGCTCGATGCCCAGGAATAGCTCGCAAAGAGCTACATAGCCCGCGATATGCAGGACAGAGGCGGGCGTAAGGTGGTGGAGCTGGAGTCCGTAGAACTCCAGGAGCCCGCGGAGAAATGGATGTATTGGGAATCCGAGTCCCCTTATCAGATGAGGGACGAAGCATACCCGCTCCCCTTTGTTGGGACTTGGGGTAGCCTCCGCTTGCTTCCCACCTTGGTAGGTAACCAGCCCGGCTCGAACCGGGACCATGAAGGCCGGAGGGAGATATCCCTCGCTTGGAGCTTCACTAGCTCGTTGTGTGGAGCAGAGCACCTCCTCCAATCCTGGCGGTGGGGTGGGGGCGAGAAGAGGAGCCGCGTCGACGGTCCATGATGGAATGGATTTTAGGTCAAGGGCGCCGATGAAGTATTCGCGGAAGGAAGATGGTGTGGTTTCGATCTGGATTTTGCCTCTTTTGTAGGCGGATGACTCGCACGACTAGGGGTGAAACATAAAGACACCACGGCTTTTCGCATTCGTGCGGCGCGTGGAAGAAGGCCATTATTAGGCGTAGAAGCCAAGAAACACAGATTTATGATGAAGCGGACCTTTATTCGGCAGGTACATGGAACTTGAAGGAGAACCCGCCTTGCAACGCCGAAGACTATATACGACTTTGGACTTATCGTCATTGAAGCCTAGTTCGGGGCTCTTGAGGAGTCTGGACTAGGGGTGTCCGGACAGCCGGACTATCATTGTCCGCCGGACTCCAAGACTCTGAAGATACAAGATTGAAGACTCCATCCCGTGTCCGGATGGGACTTTCCTTGGCGTGGAAGGCAAGCTTGGCGATACGGATATGAAGATCTCCTACCATTGTAACCGACTCTGTGTAACCCTAGCCATCTCCGGTGTCTATATAAACCGGAGGGCTTTAGTCCGTAGGACAACATACATTACAACAATCATACCATAGGCTAGCTTTAGGGTTTAGCCTCCTTGATCTCGTGGTAGATCCACTCTTGTACTACCCATATCATCAATATTAATCAAGCGGGGCGTGGGTTTTACCTCCATCGAGAGGGCCCGAACCTGGGTAAAACATCGTGTCCCTTGTCTCCTGTTACCATCCGCCTAGACGCACAGTTCGGGACCCCCTACCCGAGATCCGCCGGTTTTGACACCGACAGCGGCCTTCGGCATCAGTGTTCGCAGGATTGGTCTTCCTTATCCACGGATAGATGCCGTAGTAAATTTACTGGTCGGCGTTGGAGGTGCCCTTATACGTATTCAGGAACGATGGTTGCTGCTGCGTTCAGTAGTAGTTCCGACAGAGTATTGGTTCTAGATGTACGCGAAACAGTTCGGTGGAGTAATACAGTACAGCACAGGGAGTACTTGATTACAATGAAAAATCAACTAAAAAAATGTCTCAGCCGCCACCAAGAAGCAAACAACAGATTGAAAAGAGGGGCGATGAGACAGGCCTTCGTATATCCTATATGCTTACTTGGGCTTCTGCGTGGAAAATGTTCCAGGCCGGAATGCAAGTGGCCTTCGTCAGACAAAAAAGAGAAAAAAAAATCATGCGACAAAAAAAAAGAAAACAGAACGGTCCGCGAGCGGGACAACAGATGGGCCGCGCCTCCGGTCGCTACGAAGCTCTCCGCCTGGAGGAAGCACGAATCGTCGCGCGGCTCGATCGGACGGTCGAAAAAGTGCATGAGACCAATTAGTTTCTCATTCGAATGAGTTTTAGCAAATTTAATGTGAAGGAAGAGCCGAGCTTTGCCTTTTTTTGGAGGTAAGGTAATTAGTGCTAATCTGTTTATGCAATCATTGGTTGACGACGGAACGGAACGTCGAGTTAGATGGTGTTTGTACTAGCGGCCGGCCGGCGGAACGAATCATTACTCAGCATTAACAAACGGAACGTCGAGTTAGATGGTGTTAGTACACGCGGCCGGCCGGCGGTCGGCAGCGGGCGCCGACGGTCACGGCCAACGAGGGTCTCAACGGACGCGCGCCGCACCTGGGAAGGATAGCCAACTTTTGGGATTAAAAACGGGATGGAGCGCGACGGGAGGGGCCACGGCGGGACGCATCTCCCACAAGTTGGGCACGCGGGCGGGCATGGGGTAGGGGGATTGGAAAAGTGGAGTTTTGTCATCCAGCGCAAGTGGGGGTGACGGCGCAGGCACGGGATAGAGATAGGGATGGGGCGCGACGCATTCGCCGCACCGGCACGCGGTTCAGGTGCAGCTACCCTGCTGCCTGCCGCCGGTTACCTTTTCCGCCCGGTGCGATACAGGGGTGGGATCGGGATGGCGGGCGGGCTCGACGTGGCCGGATCGATTTCGCGGCCATGCACATATAACTGCGCTTGTACTTGCACGCAAGGTGAACGGGACAGCGGCCGACGTCGAGGCCGTCGCGTGTGCGCGCGGCGGCCAGTGAACGTGCATGCATAAGCACGGGCATGTGGACCGAATATACCCTGTCATTCCTATTCGCGCGTGTGTGTGTGTGGAGGTCGCCGCGCGCGAGATATTCTTACTCGGAATTTTCTCTCCGGTCGAGGAGACGCCCACGTCGAGGCCTTCCGTCGTGAGCTAGCTTTCCCGGTGAAAGCCAAGTGTTCGTGAAGCGTAACCAGCTGTGAGATTCGAGAGTCACCAGCTTATGTAACCAATCTCCCTGGGGAAAACACTGGGGTCACGACATCGCTTACATTCAAGAACAATTGGTTCTAGATGGATGCTGGGGCCAGACTCATAAAGAAGTACCGTACAGTACAGGGGTGGACTTGGCAATTGCCACAAGGTCATAGTACCATACCAACCGTGGAGAGGAGACTGGAGACCCAACTGGCCAACTCCGTTCAGGTGCAGCCGCTGACCCCGAGCCCCGATTGTGTTCGTTTGATGAAAAGTACTCGAGCAGATTACTTAATTTTCAAGCCCGTTTGTACCTTCCAAGAATCATCGGCTGAGCCTGGGCAAATCTCACAACACTCGTGCCATTACAAGACGACCCGGACGCTATTGATTTGACACGGTTTTTGCCTTTTCCGACTCCTAAACGAGGTTATTTGACGTGGGTAAGAATAGGCGGAGCGCTAAGCTTGGTCAAGCCCCGTCCGCGCGTCCCCACTCACATGCTCGCCTATCCGTGGCCACCGGAGGACGCCGCCGCCGCGAGCGCGTGCCGATACCCGGAGCAGCTTGCTTCCCACGCCTTTTCGCTTCTAGATTTCCTAATCCCCGCACACGCCCCTTGTTCTAAACTTTTATTCTCCCCAAGTAGTACAAAGCCTTCCTTTCTTCCCTCCTCCCTACCCCTCAACCTATATATACGCACACCCGCCAAAAAAAGAACTCATCAACGATTCAGCTTGGGCACAACCAAGCTCGAGAACAGAGTACCAAAAGCATCAGAAACCACCACGATCCCAATTCCCAACACAAATTACACAAGAGAAGGCGACGATGGCCGTGAGCAAGCAGTGGACGCGGGTGCGCACGCTCGGCCGCGGCGCGTCGGGGGCTGAGGTCTTCCTCGCCGCGGACGACGCCTCGGGCGAGCTCTTCGCGGTCAAGTCCGCCATGGGGGCAACCTGCGCGGCGGCGCTGAGGAGAGAGCAGCGTCTCTTGTCCGGCCTGCGCTCCCCGCGCGTGGTCTCCTGCATCGGCGGCCGCGGCGCCCGTGACGGCTCCTACCAGCTCTTCCTCGAGTTCGCCCCCGGCGGCTCGCTGGCAGAGCAGGTGGCCATCGACGGGGGCCTCAACGAGCGCGCCGTCCGCGGCTACGCGGCCGACGTGGCGGCAGCGCTCGCGTACCTCCACGGCGCTGGGATGGTGCACGGGGACGTCAAGGCGAGGAACGTGGTGATCGGCGCCGACGGCCGCGCCATGCTCGCGGATTTCGGGTGCGCGAGGGAGGCTGGCGCTGACGTGCCGATCATCGGCGGCACGCCGGCGTTCATGGCGCCGGAGGTGGCGCGAGGCGTGGAGCAGGGCCCCGCGGCCGACGTCTGGGCGCTCGGTTGCATGATCGTAGAAATGGCCACCGGCCGCGCGCCGTGGAGCGGCATGGACGGTGACGCTCTGGCCGCGCTGCACCGGATCGGGTACACGGAGGCCGTCCCAGAGGTGCCTCAATGGCTGTCCGCCGAAGCCAAGGACTTCCTGCGCGGGTGCTTGGTCAGGCAGGCCAGCGAGCGGTGCACGGCAGCGCAGCTCCTGGAGCACCCGTTCTTGGCCTCCGCCGGCGTCGTCGACGCGAAGCCGCAAGCCGTGGAGAACAAAAGCCGATGGGTGTCGCCGAAGAGCACGCTGGACGCGGCATTCTGGGAGTCGGAGTCGGACACCGAGGAGGCGGAGCACAAGAGCACGGCCGAGAGGAGGATCAGGGCATTGGCCTGCCCTGCTTCGGCGCTCCCGGACTGGGACTCGGACGAGGGGTGGATCGATGTGCTCGCCGCAGCCGACTCACTCCCGGTGGCGGCCGAGGAGACGGCTGAACTGGACGACGCGATCACACCATGTGAAGAAGAGTCCGGCGTTCTCGACGCTCTACTCGTGGAGTATAGCAGCTTCGTCAACGCGGGAGAGGCCTACGATGATTCAGTCCAGCAAAGTTGTAGTACTAGGCATCAGCCTTTGGAGGATTCAGTTTCTCATCACGGGTTATCATGTACTACTAAATTGTTGTTTTGCAACAAAAATACTAATGCAATTGATTTCGTTCCTGCACATGCCCGCACTGCTCCTCTTTTTCACCGATCATACAGTACTCCGTTTTTACGATTTACGACACGCCTCACACCGCGGAAATCCGGTGGAAATCCAGCGTAAATTCGCAGCTTGGCCGCCACGCCTCAGACTAGCCACAATGCATAGTAACATACACTAATAACATACACATACCTTCATAGTGGGTAGTTAGTTACTGTAACTACGTTTCTCCCCATTAACCCATTGCCACATAAACAAATTTCCTGAGTTAGACTCGATGTTACTGCTGAAGTTACTTCCACCGTGCTAGTCTCACACCGCGGAAAGGCTCGAGTCGACACGGAAAGGATGCTCACAGAAAGTACTGCCGCCGCACAGTCAAAGCTCAAAAAATATCTTGTTAAGCTACATCCAGCAGAGTCGACGGCCGACGAGAGAAAGCGAGAACTTTTCGCGTCGCGTCCATCGAGAGACTGCTTCGCCAGCTGTTGATCCATCCAGCAACGAGCACCCGGCCTCCTCCGCCGACCGCCGGTGTCCTCTCGCCGCGCACTCGCCGACTCGTAGTGCACTCACAACGTTTGTATGTTAGTACATTTTACCGGTAAAATCTGAGTATGATATCTTACTTAATGATAAAAGAGAAAGCAGCCATATCTTAAGGACGCCCATAACACACGTTCGTCAGGATTCTGGGTGTCCGCGCCGAACGACCCCGTTCGGGCTGGTAGTGGATCGAGCCGAACAAAACCGTTCGGACAGAATCTCTTATCTCCCGAACAACCCAATCAGCACTCACGACGTTTGTATGTTAGTACATTTTACCGGTAAAATCTGAGTATGATATCTTTTTTTTTTTGATCGGGAGTATGATATCTTACTTAATGATAAAAGAGAAAGCAGCCATATCTTAATTCAGATTTGCTATTTCACATCTAGATGTGAAATAGCTATCTCACATCTAAGTCCTTCATCGTTGGATTTGTTTTGTCTTTAAAATTCGTGCACTGATGATCTGCTGATTTGTTCGAGTTTGATTGTACGATCTACCGATTTGTAGCGTGCGCTCGCGCAGCCTGCCTACAGCGTGCCAGCGTGGGCTGCCTTTCCTTTCTGTATTTTTGCTTTTTTTTGTCTATTGTTGTATTATCTCCATACACACTGCAGCTGTTGCAGTTTGTGAGGTTTTTTTTTTGTCTTTTTTTCACTTCTTTTTCTCCACCTTGCGATACTATGATATGTGTATATATCGGATGGCGTGTGCATGCATCTCCTTTGTGCGTGTATATACCGTATGATTGTTCATGCATTTTTTTCGTTGTTTTGATTTGTATTCGTCTCTGCAACGTGTCCACGAAATAGTAAATCATGTATCGAAATTGTTAAAACTCATATAGATGAGTGTGATGTCTCATCTAAGTTTCACTCCATTTGATCTGTCTCTATAAATTTTGTGCAATTCTTTGATCGGGGTTGTTTTGTCTCGCGCGTCCGGTGTCACTCGTCTATTGTTCATTTTACAGCCCATCACACCATCGTCTTTCTTTTTGGGGCCATTTTTAGTAGTATTTTTTCTTCCTTTGTTGTAGTTGAAGATAAGTGTTGTATGTATAGGTCAAGAGAGGTGCTGACCGGTGGCTCGTCGGCTCTTTCTTCGTTCTCTCTATCCCATTGCTCTTTGTCTAAGGAGTAGAGGCGACCGACCAAGTTTCGAACAGTACAATGACGGGCAACGACCAATTTCTTGTTTTTATTTTTGTTCTCATGTCTAACCCTAATATGTAAGAACCTTGTGTCTTTTTATTATTGTTGTTCGAGTTGCAAGTCGATCACCGACATGCATTTGGGTCCAAAACGTTTTGGACTTTCTGCAAGTGTACTTCTAGCTGGATTCGCCTTTTATTTTTTATTCTAGTTGCAAGTCGACCACCAACATGCAAACTGGAGCTCGTCCCTTTTATTTTTATTGTCGCGGTTGCAAGTAAACAACCAAGATGCTACTTGGCCCAACATATTTTTAGATTATGTTGCAAGTGCACCCTTGTCATGCAACTGGTCACCGTTGATCTCCTGGCGTTGGATGATGTATTCCTGTGTCTCCTTGTTATGTTTTGTCTACTTGTCCCTAACTTTTGTTCTAGGTGCAAGTCCAACCACACACTGACATGCTATAGAGGTCCTATCTTTTTAAAATTTTCTTTTTTTTTCTTTTTTAGTCTTTTAAATCCATGATTTTTAAATTTTTATAAGTACTTTTTTAAATTCACCATTTGATTTATTTTTCTGTCATTTTCCTGCAAGCTCTACCTTCCGTCTCCCTTGTTGTTGTTTCTTTATTGTGTATCCTGTTGTTGGCCTAGGCTTGTTCGACTCCGCTTTTGTTGGCCCACAACTCATAACTGGAGTCTAGTCTTTTTTTGTTCTAGTTATAAGTCCATCCTCGACTCGCAACTTGCAAGTCCGCCCTTGACTCGCAACTGGGGTCTGACTTTTTTTGTCCTAGTTGCAAGTCCACCCTCGACTCGCAACTGGGACCGAGTCTTTTTTTTTGTCCCAGTTGCAAGTCTTTCCTCGACTCGCAACTCGGGCCCGACGTTTTTTCCTCCAAATTGCAAGTCCCCTCTTGGCTCTGGGACCGAACTTTGTTTGTCTTAGTTGCAAGCCCATCGTCAACTTGCAACGGGGCCTGATTTCTATTCCTATTTACAAGTCCACCCTCGACTCACAGTTAGGGACCGAACCTTTTTGTTCGAGTTGCAATACTCCCCTTGACTTGTAACTCGAACCTGGCCCTTTTTTGTCCCAGTTGCAATCCACCCTTGAGTCGCAGCTAGGCCTGACCTTTTTTTCCTGGTTGTAATTGCATTGTTAACTCGCAACTGGGTCTCAATATTTTTTTTGTCCTAATTGCAAACCCACCCTCGACACACAACTGGGGTCCGGCCTTTTCTTTCCAGTTGAAAGTCCAAGCTGTGGCCAAACCATTTTTGTCCTAGTTCTTGAGTCCACTCTCAGCATAAATTGGGCTAGATTTTTTTCCAAGTTGCAAGTCCACCCTTGGTTGCAACCGGGTCCAACGATTTTTGTCCGAGTTGCAAGTCCACCCTCGACTCGTAACTAGGGCACAACCTTTTTGTTCGAGTTGCAAGTCGTCGTCGACTCGCAATTGGGGCCCAACCTTTTTGTCCGAGTTGCAAGTCCATTGTCGACTCGCAACTAGGGTCCAACCTTTTTTCCGAGTTGCAAGTTAGTCCTCGACTCGCATAGCTGAGGCCCAACCTTTTGTACGACTTGCAAGTTTGTCATCGACTGCATAGCTGGGGCCCAACCTTTTTTGTCCGAGTTGCAAGTCCATCATTGACTTCATAACTAGGGCCCAACCTTTTTGTCCAAGTTGCAAGTTAGTCCTCGACTTCATGACTAGGGCCCAACCTTTCTGTCCTAGTTGCAAGTCCACTCTCGACTCATAACTAGGGTCCAACCTTTTTGCCCGAGTTGCAAGTTAGATCCTCGAGTCGCATGGCGGGGCCCAACATTTTTGTCCGTGTTGCAAGTCCACCCTTGACTCGCAACTATAGCTCAATCTTTTTGTCCGAGTTGCAAGTTAGCCTCGACTCATGGCTGGGGCCCAACCTTTTTGCTGAGTTGCAAGTCCATCATCGACTCGCAACTAGGGTCCAACTTTTTGTTCGAGTTGCAAGTTAGTCCTTGACTCGCAGCTGTGGTCCAACCTTTTTTGTCCGAGTTGCAAGTCTACCCTCGACTCGCAACTAGGGTCCAACATTTTTTGTCCGAGTTGCAAGTTCATCCTCGACTACAAGCTGGAGCACGGCATTTTGTCCGTGTTGCAAGTCCATCCTTGACTCATAACTAGAGCTCAACCTTTTTTGTGCGAGTTGCAAGTTCACCCTCGACTCGCAACTGGTGCCCGACATTTTTCTGCCCCAATTGCGAGTCCACCCTCGATTCGCAATTGGGGCCGACCTTTTCCCCAGTTGCAAGTCCACTGTCGACTCGCAACTGGACCTCGACCCTTTCTAGTCCCAGCTGCAAGTCCACCCTTGACTCGCAATTAGGGTCCAACAATTTTTATCCCCAGTTGCAAGTCCAAACTCGACTCGCAACTGGGGCCCAACCTTTTTTATTCCCAATTGAGAGTCCACCTTCGAGTTCCTATTGGGGGTCCAACATTTTTTTCCTAGTTTCAAGTCCGCCCTAGTCAGTGAATAAACTGCAGATGAGCTGGCCCAAGTAGCTAGGATACCTTTTTTTTGTTTTGTTTCATTTTCTTTTTGCTTTTTTATTTATCATTTTTCTTCATTATTTTTCATCTACTTTTTATTTTTCTATTTTCAAAAGTTGATCTCATTTTTTTCATATTCTGATAATTTTTTGTTCGTTCATAAATTCACAAGTTTCAATACATGTTTCAAAATTTGTAAATTAGTTCATTTTTATAAAATTGTGCATGTTGATCAATTTTTTTAAAGCAAATCAAAATGTGTTTATTTTTTGTTTTCTTCTTGTTATCTATTTTCTGTATTTTTTTCCGTCCGCTTTTAGTTCAATGTATATAAAAAAGTTTGATTTAAGTTCATCGTATATAAAAAGTTCATGTATATCAAAAACAATGTTCTGTGTGTATTGGGAAAAAAATAGTGTGTATTTAGAAGATGATTATCATATATTAAAGTATTGTTCACCATATATTAGAATATTTTGGTATTCGTTAACATTTTTTATAATTTGAAAAAAATATGTAAATTCATGAACATATTTTTGAAATATTTGTTGATGAAATTTCGTTATTTACTAAAAATTAATTATAAAATATAATAGTGAAAAATGCAAAAACAAAAGGCAAAAAATAAAATAAATCATTGGTAGCCTAGAAGCTGGCTATGTGATCAGAGGCAAAAGCTAACTAAGTTGATTTAGCACTAGCGATCATTTTGTTTTCCAGATAAAGCTAGCGATCAGGTTCCCTAAAAAAAGTTCCTTGTACGGTAGCTAGCAACCAGATTGTTTTTTATGAGGGGAGCTAGTGACCAGATTTACATATAGGCCGGTCACCAAGGTGGAGGCACGACAAGGTAGTTTTTAGTTTTGGACTTTAACAAATTAAAATCAAACAAACAGGACAAACAAACAGAGAAAAAAAATCTTTAGATGTGAGATATTATCTCACATCTAGATGTGATATAGACAGACCCATCTTAATTTAGATATCGGCCTTAGCACCAAACCCAAGATACTAAAAGACACTAATTAAGGGATGTGTTAGATACTCCCCACGTCCTTGTGCATTAGGCGCCTAAGAGAATCTAGGAAATCCAAATGTGTACGTGAGATGTAGTTAAGTGAGCCTCGTATACAACACGGCTATATATAAACACCAATTTAGTGCAAGCAGGTATAATTGAACTTTTTAGTGCACTGGGACTCCTGAAAGTCACATTTAGGAGATAAATGAATTGGAATCGTCTTGTCATCATGGGCTTGTGGCACATTTAGGGTGTGTTTGGCGCCCGTAGTGACCGGGCCTGGCTTGCTCAAGCCTGGCTCATATGAGGCTGGGTGAGCAAATGCAGCCTCTAAACCAACATCTGTAACCTGTTTGGTTGCCCGCATTTAGTTCTCACATGTTAGGGGCTACTTTAGCGTACGATGTTTGGTTGCTTGATTTGGTACGCGCACACACAAGGCCTGCTTTTTGGTTGCATGCAAAGCATGTTGTCTGATAACCTCTTCGGTGTGGTGGTGAGGAAGAACACACACAACATAACATAGTAGTACTAAGCAGTTATAATATTGTGCCACACATTAACAGATAAGTTCAAACGCAAAGAAGTTCAATATTAAACTAAAGCAACTGAGCATATGGGGGGTCGTCAAGCAACTGGAGCATACGAGAGGCTGTCCTAGGCGTTCACGGCGAATCGTCGTCATGCCTCCCACACCTGGTCACCACTTCAATGCCATCGCCATTGAAGACGATGAACTTGAGCATGTCGGGAGTGAGCAACTTGAAGGTCACCATGAAGCCTATCTTGATCTAATTGATGGCGGCGAAGGTGGCCCAACCCTGATTGAGGGTGACCCTGCCGTTCAACAGCCGGACAGTGACCCTCCAGAAGCAGCCGGTGTTCGTCTTTAACTTGAACTCCTGCGGCACGGACGGGAAGTGCCTCATGAAGTCCAATGACATAGATATGGCCTCGAGCTGGGGGGCCATGATCACCTTGCAGAAGATGGTTGGCCCTCCCACCTCATGGTAGTGGTTGTAGTTCCGGCGCTTGCCGGTTGGGGGCACTGTCGGTGTCAAAACCGACGGATCTCGGGTAGGGGGTCCCGATCTGTGCGTATTAGGCTGATGGTAACAGGAAGCAAGGGACACAATGTTTACCCAGGTTCGGGCCCTCTCGATGGAGGTAAAACCCTACTTCCTGCTTGATTAATATTGGAGATATGTGGAATACAAGAGTAGATCTACCACGAGATCGTAGAGGCTAAACCCTAAGAGCTAGCCTATGATGGTATGATTGTAAATGTGATCGGCCTTCTAAGGACCATCCTCTACGGTTTATATAGACACCAAAGAGCTAGGGTTTACATGGAGTCGGTTACAAGGAAGGAAACATAATATCCGGACCGCCAAGCTTGTCCTCCACGCAAAGGAGAGTCCCATCCGGACACGAGCCGAAGTCTTGAGTCGTGTATCTTGACGCTTCTATAGTCCGGACGATGTATACAGTCCGGCTGTCCGGATACCCCCTTATCCAGGACTCCCTCAGTAGCCCCTGAACCAGGCTTCAATGACGATGAGTCCGGCGCGCAGTCTTGTCTTCGGCATTGCAAGGCGGGTTCCTCCTCCGAATACTCCAAGGTTATTATCGAACACGCAGGCCGTGTCCGGATCTGCAAAATGATCCTCACATACCACCGTAGAGAGAATGATACTTCAGCCGACAATTTTTAGACGACGTGACATGCCACTAGAGCTAGGTCATTATTCGAACCGTTTTTCACAACCAGCCACAACACGTATTGTGAGGCGGTTTCCTCGACACTCTTGTCAAAGCGAAGATTTTGTCCCCTTATCACGGGATTCTCATCAATACGGGTATGGGTAATCCAACCGTATCGCTAATCACGGCGAGTGGGAGACGAGCGGGTTCCACTAGGCAAGTGGGGAGGCGCAAAAAAGCTCTTACCTTCTCTTATAAAGAGATAGGACATCTTCCTCTTTTACCCACGCCTTCTCCTTCCGCTAACTCATTCCCCTCTGCTCGAGCCCCAACGCCCAAGCGCTCTCCTTCTCCATCGAAGAGAGGTTTTTCTAAGATGTCCAGATCTGGAGCAGGAGGAAAATGGATGGCCTCTACCGTCCGGGAGAAGGATATCAAGAGGCTCTGAGAAGCCGGGTATCTGGACAAGAAGATTGGCCACCGTCTCCCACCGGCGGGACATGTTGTCCCTACTCCGGAGCCCCACGAGAGAGTCGTGTTCCTTCCCCATTTTGTCCGTGGGCTCGGGTTTCCCCTCCACCCATTCGTTCAGGGAGTCATGTACTACTACGGGATTGACTTTCACGATCTTTCCCCCAACTCTTTTCTCAATATATCGACGTTCATCGTCGTGCACGAGGCCTTTCTCCGGATTCCGTCTCACTTCGGCCTGTGGCTGAAGATTTTCAATGTGAAGCCCAAGGTGGTGAGTGGCGAACACGCCGAGTGCGGCGGTGCCATGGTGAGCAAGATGCCCAAGGTTGTTTGGCCGAAGGCGCTTTTAACGACTCCGTCAAGGAGTGGCAGCTGTAGTGCTTTTATATCACCGAACCACGCGGCGAAAAATGGCCAGCAACTCCCGAGTTCAGATCCGAAGCTCCACCGCGGCTAACTTCTTGGCCCAAAAAGGGCCCGAACTGGTGCTCGTCTGATGAGTTGTCGCTGCTCCTGACGCGTGTTCGGAATATGGTCGACAAGGACGTCAAGCTTGTTGACGTGGTCCAGGTGATGCTAGTCCGCCTGTTTCTCGCTTGCCAGCTTCAAGCCTGTACTTTATGGGAATTCGACACAACCGAGCACCAAACCCTCCGGGAGCTCTATGATTCCTCCCACGAGGATATCTGGAAGGTGCTCTTTAAGTCCATCAAATCATGGCCGGACTCTTCCGAGGACCGGGGGTATCAGTTATCCCATTCCGCAAGCCCAGTAAGTTATAGCCACGCCTTGTCCCTCTAGTCTTCAACTGGCATATCATGAGGGGGACGTTTTAATCGCGCTTCATTGTGGCTTTAGGGATGGATAAAAAGGGTGGAGCGGATACAATGTCCGGCCCCGCTGCCGGAGGAACCGACCGGACCTCTTCTGACGAAGATGCTAGTCCCTGCACCTTACAAGGCGCCTAAGAAGGAGGCCTCCAAGCGGGTCAAGAAGACCTGGAGTGGCCTCCGTTGTCGCGAGGCTCCGGACACCAGGTCCGAAGGCTCCAGCGACGCTCCTTCTTCCGAAGACGAAGAGGAGGAGGTAGAGAAGGACGAGCCTTGCTCTGCAGGCGGGAAGAAGCGTGCAGCTTCCCCGTCCCCGGAGGCCGAGTCGCCCAAGAGAGGGCGAGGTTCCCCTCCAGAGGCATCCACCCCGGCTGCAATAGCCCAGAGTGGGATCCCGAGGCCCAGCCCCTGGGAAGACCGTAAGTAACCGAAATCTGAATACGCCTATGTATCCAGGGTTGTCCTGGTATAGTAATTTTAACTGTCGCCACATCTCATACAGCCCGACAAGGTCTCCCACCGGACAATCCTCATCGGAGGATTCGTTGAGCTCGAATGCTGTGGCGAGCGAGACGCCTCCGGGGACTCCTTTTCTGAAGTCCGGGCGCGACACCGAGGTATCGTCTCAAAAAGATCCGGGGCCGGATAAAGTTCTAGAGGCCCCTAGGGCTCCGGGATCGGGCAAGCGGCCATCCTCCATGGAAGGAGGTTTGCCTACTCCGCCGGTCACCTCAGCATACGCCGAACTGTCGGGCGGTCTACTATCAGCGTTAAAGAATGCATCCGTCATTGACGAACATCAGACCCTTATGGGTGCGGTGGTTGGAAAGATTCAGGCTGCCGAAAGCGGGTTGAATGAGTCCTGTCTTGGCCTTATAAAGGCTTTTGAGGTATGGTTTCTAAGGAACCTTTGAAGAATTATCATGATATGAGGAGTAGCCCCTGATACACTGTCTGGCGAAAGTAAGCCGGGCAGGGGATCAAACCCTCTATTTGTAATGGGAACCTTTATTTAATGGTGTATACCCATTTGTTTGAAAACAGGCTTCTGTGGAGAGGACGACCGCTCATAATGCGGAGGTGTCCGAACTGAAGCAGAGCCTGGAATTGGCCAAAGAAGAACTTGGCCGTGTGAAGAAACAATTGGAGGAGAAGCAAGGTATGTTCGAACATTGTCTTGCATTGGGTACAAATGAATAAGGGTGCCTATTGTAAAGCATTTATGTTATACGGCCTAGGAGCGAGTGCCGAATATGAGGCGCTGAAGAAGGCAGCGGCTGATGCCCAAGAGAAGGCTGCCGCCGAACAGGCGCTGCGTGAAAAACACGAGGCCAGGGTCGTCATAGCTGAGCGGGAGCTTCAGGATGCTGTGACGAAAAGTGAGAGCTTGGAGCAGAGTCTAGTAGGGAAAGAATCCGAACTCGCCCAAGCTCTCCAAGCCGCGGAAGATGCTCGGGAAGAAGCCCGAGGTGCTGTACAGGACATTCAGGAGGCCCGGAAAGTTGCCGCTAGTAAGGCCTGTTGTATCTATGGCCGTTATGGTGTTATAATGTGGAGAACTCTAAGCGGCAAGCTGAATTCTTGATTTTGCAGGGGCGTTTGCGGATCTGCCTCGTAGTATATCAGATGCTGCTCAATTTTACCGGTCCAAGGAGAGGGAGTCTGCGGGGAGGAACTTCTGGTCGCAGTATCTAGCGCCGAACTATCCAGTGCCTTTTATTGATCAGCTGAAGCAGCTGGTCGAATTGCACCAGGCGGCCGAACTAGCCATGAAGGACTTGGTCATCCAGCTGTGGCCTGTATAGCCAATTCCCAGCAGTTTCTTCGGACTCGTCAAGCGGATTGTGGGCGCCTGTCCTCGGCTTGATATTATCAAGCAATCAGTCTGTATAGAAGGTGCGTGAATGGCGCTTGCCCATGCAAAAGTGCATTGGGGGAAGCTTGACGCGGAAAAGCTGATAACTGAGGGGCCACCAGAGGGTAAGGAGCATCGCAAGCCCGAACTGTATTATGAAGGTGTAATGAAGGGTGCCCGCCTGGTGGCGGATAAGTGCACCAAAGACATTATGTTTCCCTGAGGGCATTTTTGCCAACGTTTGTAATATGGGACAATGGCACTTTTGTTATATGTTGCCTGTTTGGTTTGAACATATGTTCTTCCTTTGCGACTGTTTATTGTATGTGAATTCTGAGAGTTGGCCAGTCGTCGGCTTCAGCCCCCATGTGAGAAGTACCGGGGTGTTCGGGGTATTTCTGAACACTCTTTATCCCATGGTTGGGTCCTTATAAGGAGGTGTTTCCTACCATGAACCAGGCAATCAGACTATAGGGCTTTACTACTCTCACTTAGCCATAGGAATTCGAGTATGGTCGGCGCAGCCCCTAGTGCCCGGAAGGCCGGACTAGGGGCTCTATTGGCGCCTGATCGGCAGACCGATCCGTCGCAATCTGCATTTTATAGTGGCGTTATGTGGAATAAATCTTTAAGGATTTTGCAACCTCTCGAACAGCTGACCAATTCTCGCCGCATCATGACAGTCGGTTTTCGGCTTTCTCTACTGAGGTGCTCGTCCGACAGATCCGGGACACAATCGCAGTAGTTCTCCCAGTGCTGCCTTAGCCGACGGAATGGAACGTAAGGTACCAAAACATGGGAGCCGGGTAACCCAACCAATGACCCAAGACATGATTCGGAGCTGATGCATATAGTGATATAAGTTCGGGGTGCCGAGCGACCGAGAAGGTGTTCGGACTTTATTGCCGTACTGTGGAGCTCCTGGCATAACCGGGCGTAACACAAACCGTGGCTGCCACTTTTATGGCAAAGAGGCGTCTATGATAAATGACGACATGTGCATGTTTAGTTAAGTCTATGCATTGCAGTAATATGATATGTCTATTCATATGAATGCGATTTATGATTATGAAAAAGAGATAGTTTTCTGGCGGAACCTGTGGTGGCTGGACTGGAGGGGGCAGTGAGTGGATCGAAAGTGAATCCGAACTACCGTCTACCTGCATGGTCCTGTCCTTGTGTGTCCGGGCCGACTTCACGCTGCCAAACCTGTTCTGCATAAAAGTTAGTTTGTGAAGGTAAGTGCACGGAGGCTGCCGAACGTCCTCATTTGGTTGGTCCAAAGGTTCCTGATCAGACCATGGTGACCCCAGTCGTTATTCGAGAAGCAGCCCGGACTCCTTGGTTGGTGTCCGGATAGTTGGCTGTCATATCAAAATGTTGACAGGCATGCACGACTTGCTACTCTGGCAGCTATATGATCTCCGCTTCTAAGGGCGGGGTTTGGCTCTGCGCGCAGGCGTGAGTGTATTACCGGTGCTGGCCTGATGATTTATCACGTGGAATCTAGCCAACATGGTTCATCCTGTTAGCATACGGTGTGATACCGTATAGGGGGAGTGCGCCGATGGCGCGACCTTATTTGGTTATCTGAAAACAACCGTTAGGGCGGCGGGCCAATGATTCTGGCCTTTGTGCCTGACACCTTGTAGAAGGTGCTATTTGCACGCCCGCTTGGGCTTTATTGTTTGAGGAGCCCCTGGACTGTTAGGTCTGGGGGTATGCAATTGAATTTCTGTGGTTTGTATGGTAGGGGGCGATCGGCCGTACTATTGTGCTGTGAGGGGGGGCTTTTGACTAAGCGCCTCCCCTCGATGTTTCCGGCACACGCCCAGTTGCTTTACTTTGTAGATTCGACATTCTCTATTAGTATGTTTTGCCGCTCTTTTGGGAGTACTGTGAATTTCGCACGGTTGATCAAGTTCGTGGCTTTGGCCAAATAGGCTTGAGCTGTTCTTTGTCCGTTGACCGGACTGGGGTTTGCTGAACTTGATACCAGCTTCCCTGATTTGCCGTTTATGACCGTTGCGCCGGGGCTTGAGGCTGCTTCTTCGTGTATCCTTCTTGCTGGTTTGGACCATAGTGGTGTGCGGACGTCGGGTTATGTGCCTTTGGTTTTCCTGCTTAGGTTGAGGTAGCCAGTTGTGCCGCGTGTGCCCTTTTTTAGGGCGGTCGAGTCCGTATTTCTTGGTGGCCATGATCTTGGTCCACCGTTCTATTAGCAAATCCTGTTCGGCCTTAAGCTGCTCTTGCTTCCTTTGCAGACTCTTTGCAGTGGCTATGAGTCGTCGCCTAAGGCGAACTTGTTCCACTGGGTCTTTAGGCAAGCCAAATTCGTCATTGTCGAGGCTTACCTCGTCTTCGGAGGGTGGTGTATAGTTGTCCCTCTCCAAGTATCCCCCCGTGGCCTGTACGGCCTGCTTGATGGTCGGCTGATCAGGACTGTATTCCTCTTCGGTACTATCTAGATCATCTCCGGGATTGGTATTGATGTGGCGGGGTTTGGAGTGGCGCTGGCGACACCCATGCTTTGCTTTCTTCTTGGAGGGGTTATCCTTCGTTGCCTCATCACCATTGGTTTATTTCGGTGTGTCCACCATATATATATCATAGGAAGAGGTGGTTGTACACCGCACTGTGAGCGGCGGCTCCTGTATGTCTCCTGCATCGTCGTCCATACCGTCGATGTCTTCAAAGTCGAAGTCGAGCACGTCGGTTAAATCATCGATCATGGCGACAAAGTGGGTGGTGGGTGGGCAACGAATTCCTTCGTCGCCTGTTTCCCACTCAGGCCGAACATAGTTTGGCCCAGAGCCTCCTGACAAAGAGAGAGACTTCAATGAGCTCAGCATGTCGCCAAAGGGCAAGTGCTGAAAGATGTCCGCAGCGGTAAACTCCATTACCGGAGCCCAGCCTGGCTTGGCTGGCTCGAGAGTGAGCGGACCAGGACCAATAGCCGGATACGAGTCCGGGGCCCAGGGTTACAGGCCTCCATAGAGGTGAGGCTCGTGTTTGTCTCCACCACTGATAAGTGTGCAGCCTGCGGGGCGGGGTCCAACCCTTCGTCCATAGGCAACGCAACATGCCCTAGATTTAGATCCGGGGGTGCTTCGGGGATGATGTCCCGGGCACTATCCGATAGCAGGTCTAGGCCGTGCTCATCGTGGCTGTCCGCCGCTCCTGGCGCAGCCCGAACCCGTCGAAGATCAAGTCTCCGCGGATATCTGCCGTGTAGTTCAAGTTTCCGAACCTGATCGGTGGCGTGGGGCGGTTGTCGATCGCTTCCAAGCGGCCAAGTGAATTGGCCGCGGTCTTGGCGGCCGCCGAACACAAAGATCTGTCCGGGGAGAAAAGTCTCACCCAGGACCGTGTCGTTGACGACTGAAGACGCCATCAAGCCTCGAAGCGATGACACAGAGGAACTCTCAATGAAAGCACCAATGTCGGTGTCAAAACCGGCGGATCTCGGGTAGGGGGTGCCGATCTGTGCGTCTTAGGCTGATGGTAACAGGAAGCAAGGGACATAATGTTTACCCAGGTTTGGGCCCTCTCGATGGAGGTAAAACCCTACTTCCTGCTTGATTAATATTCAAGATATGTGGAATACAAGAGTAGATCTACCACGAGATCATAGAGGCTAAACCCTAAGAGCTAGCCTATGATGGTATGATTGTAAATGTGATCGGCCTTCTAAGGACCATCCTCTCCGGTTTATATAGACACCGGAGAGCTAGGGTTTACATGGAGTCGGTTACAAGGAAGGAAACTTAATATCCGGATCGCCAAGCTTGTCCTCCACGCAAAGGAGAGTCCCATCCGGACACGAGCCGAAGTGTTGAGTCTTGTATCTTGACGCTTCTATAGTCTGGATGATGTATACAGTCCGGCTGTCCGGATACCCCTTATCCAGGACTCCCTCAGGCACCTCCGGCACGTCGTCGTTCATGCCCAGGCTCTGGACGGGCGTCACCTCTGAGGGCGGCACCTCGTCGTTGCCCTTGTCATGTTCCTTCGATGGCACCACCTCCTTTCCCTTGTTCTCCGAGTCGATCTGCATTATGAAGAGATTCAAAGGCTGGGTTAGCATCTGCATTATGAACCTTGCACCATCATCATTAAAACCTATGCTCGTGTGCCCCTTTATTAACCCACCTTGCCTATCACCATTTATCCTTCTCTCACTCTTCCTCCAAGCTAACGCCATGAACTCCAACAACAAGTCCAACACCAACTCCAACGCCAACCCCTTTCCTTGGGGCATTGGATGGAGAGCTTTCTTCCTAGGGTGCTCATTGGGTGACAACACCAAGTTTGAGAACACCATGGAAGTGTGCTCAAACATCAGCAGCATGGAAGAGCTGCACAAAAAGTCAGACGCTGTGGTGAAGAAGGCGACACTCGGAGGAGTTGAAGACACTGATTCCTGACCCACCGAAGGGTGCTATGCCAGTCGACATACTTCGCTGGACCATGAATCAGGCTGAATCTAGCGACCCTGGACAACGAGAAAAGTGGGCCATGTACAAACAATACCTACGTCCTCCCGAGAGGATGCGGTGGCAATGATTGTGAGGGTGCCAGAGCTAGGAAAACGAAGCATGCCAATCGAGGTGGGATCCGGAGAGTAAGAAGAGACGATGGTGCATGAGAAGACCAAGACCAAGGCCACCCGCCGCTCCAATCGCCTCCAGGGTGCCCGAGGCTAAGATTTGTGCGTACTATGTAAGATGAACCCTAATCCCCATTACTATTGTACTCAATCTGAATCTGGAACCTCATATGTACTAGTAGTCATGACGATGTTATGGTCGCTTCTATGGTGTTTACCCCAATTCCCCGTTCCCCTAACGCGGATCGAATCGAAACTCGAATCGAATGCGATGTAGTAGGCAAGGAGGGGGAAATAGCTTACCACCATTGCTGAAGTATTGTTGTTGCGAATGCCGATGAAGGTGGCCAGAGGTCAACTTGTTGTTCTTCGATCTGCTGCACGCCACCGCCGCCGCCGTTGGTGAGAGTGGGGAGAGGGGAGAGAGAGCGGCGAGGGTAATAAATACCGACGCTTCGGGAACAAACGCGACTTCTTGAGGGTGGCTCCTCGCATGCATCCCCCGTCGCCCACGTGCCTTGCTCAGGCCTACCTCGCTAGAAACTGTCGATTCGAGCGTGCCTCACGAGACAGGCCCAAAGGTGCTTTAAACTTCATGCGATGCAGGCCCAATAGTGTAAGATGGCAACCAAACAGCCCAGTTTCTTCCCGCGCGGGCCTAGTTGGACCTTATGCGGGCAACCAAACACGCCCTTACATTTTTGGGGCAAGGTACTTATCCCAACTTGTGAGTATAAATTGACATGTACCCACTCAAAATGGAATGCATGGAAAAAATCCATGACCACATACAAGAATATCTACTAAAACTCAACGAGAAAATCAGCTGACACAGTTACACTATTATGTTCCATTTGGGAGATAACTGTCCCAGCCTCCTTTTCCTTAAACTGCGGACCAGGGCAGATCATGTGGGGGTGCCAGGTGGCACCCCCTCATAAATTTTAAAATAGTTTTTACTATCTACTACATAATGCTAAATATCTATCAAGTTGATGCTATTTTCGGAATATTTGTTATGATGATGTTGAGTGTAAACTATGAACTGTGGCAACCTCAAGGATGGTATTTCTAAGCTAAAAAGGTTGATATTCTAGGTCCGCCATAGGGCGGACATGCACGGCTGTACACACATACTCGCCAAATGCTTCTAGACTGACATAGGCTTGATATACTTTTACTTACATCCTGTTCAGTTAACACACACGACATAAAAACTCGAGTTCTCTAACTATTCACAGCACAAACTGTTTGGAAACGTTGCATGAAAAACAAAAAAAAATTCTACGCACACGCAAGATCTATCCATGGAGATGCATAGCAACGAGGGGGAGTGTGTCTATGTACCCTCGTAGACCGTAAGCAGAAGCATTTGGTAACGTGGTTGATGTAGTTGAACTACTTCGCGATCCAACCGATCAAGTACCGAATGTACGGCACCTCCGCTTTCGGCACATGTTCAACTTGGTGACGTCCTCGCCTTCGTGATCCAGCAAGACGGCGAAGTAGTGGATGAGTTCTGGCAGCACGACTGCATGGTGATAGTGGTGGTGATGCTATCTCCACACGGCTTTGCCTAAGCACTACGAAAATATGACTGAGGGACAAACCTGTGGAGAGGGGCACCACACACAGTTACGAGATTTTCCTGGTTTATGTGTGGCGCCCCCTCAAATATATATATATATATATATATATATATATAGGGTGGGTCTATTATGATAACACCCTTAAGAGTCTTATTCTGCACACTGAAACGTCTTATTCTGCTAACACCGATCAGACGCCCAGCCCCGAGGAAAAAACCCAGCCCCCACCTTATCCATTCCTAAAACTAGCCCAATCCTCTCTCTCTCCCCGTGCTCCCCACCTCCCGCCCCGCCTTCCACCCCGTGCCTTCGCACCGCCGCCCCGCCTCCAGTCCCGCGCCGCCGCCCCGCCTCCTACCCCGTGCCTTTGCACTGCCGGCTCTCTTCCTCCTCTCCGGCGAGGCCTGGGCGTCCCCTCCTACGGCGCGGACCAGCCACCCCGGATCCCAACCCTCGCCGCCACCACCTCCACTCTACACCGCGGGTAGATCCGGGCCGCCACTGCCGGTGCCGCACCCCTGGGTTCCCCACCGCGGGTGGATCCGGGCCGCCACTGCCCACGCCCCTGGGTTCCCCACCGGACTCCCCTCTACCTTTCTCTGAACTGCACAGCATGCAGTGCGGGCGACTGTGGGGTGCAGTGCAGCTTGCCCCGGCATGCAGCTCGGCCCCCGCCCCGGCGTGCGGGCACCCTCACATGCAACATCGATGGGCTGGAGGTCCGACATCTTCCTGGGCTCCCCTCTCCCCTGGCCAGATCCGCCCGATCTCGAGGTGTGACTCCGACGCCGACGAGCTGCATCGCCCATTCCCTGCTCACTGATTTGGTTGCCTGTGGCTGTGTGTCGTGCATCGCCGTGCCCCGGATGGCAAGATGTGTGGCACCTGCGGGCGTCCAGTACGACCAACGTCGGCGTGCAGTGCAGCCAACAACAGCATGCAGTAGGGCATACGACGGCGTGCAGTTCGGTGACCCTCCCACGTGCCACGACAACCTTGAGTAGCAGCGCGGCTGGGAGTGGGCTGCGGTAACCATGAGTAGCTACATCTCTTCTTGGACAAACTTCTTCAAAAGGTTGCCGTTCTCATTCCTTTTATTTGCAAATACTTGCGGTTTGGCGCTTTGGGACGAGCAGCTAGCTTATTTGTGTTCTCGGGCAATCTACGTCTCGGTGCAGTTAAGTTTCAGGTTGGCAACCCCAATTCGTTTTGCCAGGCCATTTGCAGTTTGTCGGCGTGCAGAGTTGTAGTGCCTATGTGCCATGTAGTAACCCCACGAGGGTTATATTGTAATTTTTTGTCAGAGTTTGTTTCTGCAAAATTGCGGTGATCATCTGCAGATGAGTTCATCTAGGAGCAGTCATATGAACTCCTGTAGAGGTTCATCTAGGAGATGTGCTTATTATAGTTTGTTTGAAATTATCAGGGACAATTTTTTTTAACTTGTTGCAAACCTTATGCTCACTGAGAAAACCACATGTCCACTGTGTAAAAACTCATGATGTACACATGACGCGCTCAAAATGTATGCAATTAGAAAGTTTGTGTTTTTGAGAGGTTCACTTTTTCAATACCCAGGCGCCATGCAGTCCATATTCACATTTTATTACAAAAAATAATTTTTTTAAAACAAATGTCTTTTATGTGGATGTTTAATGTGTCTTTTCATTATTATTTGCATCATTTGTGCAGTGCACTTATCTCCCCCGTGTAGTGCGCTAAACTATGGCCATGTAGTTCGGCAGCCCCACACCCAAGTGGCATTTTAAATTGTTATTAAATTTGTTGAGAAAAACAAATGCAGTTCGGCAACCCCACGGGTGTAGTACATTTTGTCTTGTAAAAAATGAGGGAGTACTTGTTAAATATGTTGCAAAACGTGTGGAAAAATTTCCGTTTGACTAAAGAAACCATGCAATTCGGTTGTTCGTGTGATGCAATGCGTTTTCAGTCTGAAAGCAGTGCGGTCGGGCATCCGATGCTGTTCATCTCGTACGTGTAAAAGAAAAAATGTTACCGAAACGACAAAAAAAAGTAATGAGGTTCTCGCAGGGGCGCTAGGGTAATGTGGTTCACTTCGATATATGATGTGGTTCACTTGCCCTAGTCTCTGCGGTCCACTGTCGTTCATAAAAAAAGTAAAAAACACACACAACAAAAACTCGCCTGAGAAAAATTACGCCCGAAAAAATACGTCTAAAAGAAAAAGAAACCATGCAGTGCACTTGCCCATCTAATGAAGTGCGAATTTAAATGCAAGCGGGCGTTTTCTTTCCTCGTCCGAGAAAAAATACGTCTAAACAAAAAGAAACCATGCAGTGCACTTGCCCATCTGAAGCAGTGCGGTATTTAGTCTGAATCAATGCGTTCTTCTGTCCGATGGAGTATTATCCGATGCAGTAAATACGACGATTTTAGTCTCGCGAAGAACAGTGTCCGCTTTTCGGTAAAATCGAAACTGCTCTTAAACCGTAAGGAATTAGAGAGAGTGTTCTACATAAAAAAGTTGCGTCTCGTCGATATCTTTCCAACGGCGTATGATTTGAATTATTCCGACCAGCCATTCGTAAAAATTTCGCGAAAAAACAGCCGCTGCCTCTCGAAGTCAGCCGCACGATTTTCAAAATTAACTAAAAATTGTAAGGAATCTCAAAACCATTTCAACATATGAAAGTTGCGACTTGTCCGTAGCTTTCCAACGGCGTATCATATGTCTCGTTTCGACAAACGGTTAGAAAACTGAAGCAAAAACAGTACTGAAAATTTCAAAAAAATTGAAAAACAGAGTTCCGCGATTTAGTAAATTTGAAACTGCTCTTAAACCGTAATGAATTAGAGAAAGATTTATATATGAAAAAGATGCGCCTAGACGATATCTATCCAACGGTGTATCATTTGCTTCGTTCTGACAAGCGGTTTAGAAAAAACGCGAAAAAACGCTCGCTACCACTTGTCATCCGCCACACTATTTTCAAAACTGCTCTTAAACTGTGTGGAATCTCGAAAAGTGTTCAATATGTTGAAGTTGCACCTAATCCATAGCTTTTCAATGATATATTATACGCCTCATTCCGATAAACGATTAAAAAATTAGAGTGAAAACAGTACCGAAAAAATAACGCGTGCAGTTTTGTCCGACGAGAAGTTCACTAGTCTCTATTGCAGTGCTCGTCGTCAAAATGATGCTTGAGGCGATTTACATTGAGCGCAAAGGTGCAAGTGGTGTGTAGAATAGTTATTCTGCTAATATATAATTCTATTCTGCTAATATTATCATTCCTAGCTCCTCCTAATCCTCGCTCCTGCCCTAGCTGTGCCCCCCTTACCATATTTGCCGAAGGGGAAATGAAAGGGGAGGAGAGGGAAGGAAGGGGGGGGGGGTTGAATCCCCCTTCTAAGGGCTGCGGGCTTAGGAGGGGTGCGCCAGCCCCTTGTGGGCTAGTGTGCTCCTCTCTTTTGGCCCATGTGTCCCATTAACCTCCCGAGGGTGCCCGGAACCCCTTCCGGTGATCCAATGATTATCTGGTACACTCTAAAACTCTCTGGTGTCCGAATATCATCGTCCTATGTATCAATCTTTACCTCCGGACCATTTCGGAGCTCCTCGTCATGTCCGTGACCTCATTGACACGTCTCCGACGTATCTACTTTTCCTAACGCTTTTCCTCTTGTTTGGACTCTAATTTGCATGATTTGAATGAAACTAACCCCGGACTAACGCTGTTTTCAGCAGAACTACCATGGTGTTATTTTTGTGCAGAAATAAAAGTTCTCGGAATGGAACGAAACTTTGCGAGGATTTTAATATCGAATAAGAGAAATTTTGGAACCAGGAGGTACTTGAGGGGGGCACTTGGGTGGGCACAACCCACGGTGCGCTTGCCTCAAAGCGCCTGTGGGTGCTTGCCCACTGGTGGCCCTCTTGACCTGAAACCGATGTTATAAAATCCCATTATTCTAGAAAAAAAATCAAGGAGAAAGAATTATCGGGTTTCACGAGACGGAGCCACCACCGTCTTCTGTTCTTCATCGGGAGGCCAGATCTGGAGGCCATTTGGGGCTCCGGAGAGGGGGGATCTTCGTCATCACCAACACATCTTCATTGCCAATTCCATGATGCTCCCCACCGGGAGTGAGCAATTCCTTCGTAGGCTCGCTGGTCGGTGAGGAGTTGGATGAGATTCATCATGTAATTGAGTTAGTTTTGCTAGGGCTTGATCCCTAGTATCCACTGTGTTCTGAGATTGATGTTGCTATGACTTTGCCATGCTTAATGCTTGTCACTTTAGGCCCGGGTGCCATGATTTCGGATCTCAACCGTTTATGTTATCACCATTATATCCATGTTCTAGATCCGATCCTTCAAGTTATAGTCACCTACTACGTGTTATGATCCGGCAACCCCGGAGTGACAATAGCCGGGACCACTCCCGGTGATGACCGTGTTTGAGGAGTTCATGTATTCATCGTGTGTTAATGCATTGTTCCGGTTCTCTATTAAAAGGAGGCCTTAATATCCCTTAGTTTCCAATAGGACCCCGCTGCCATGGGAGGGTAAGACAAAATTTGACATGCAAGTTCTTTCCATAAGCATGTATGACTATTTACAGAATACATGCCTACATTATATTTAAGAACTGGAGCTAGTGCCATATCGCCCTAGGTTATAACTGTCTCATGATGAATATCATCCAATGAGTCACCGATCCAATACCTATGAAATTATCATATATTGTTCTTGCTAAGTTACTACTACTGCTACTGCTATCGTTGCTGCTACAATATCACTACTATCATTGTTACTATTACCGTTACTACTATTGCTATCATCAAAACTATCATACTACTGTGCTACTAATCACTTTGCTGCAGATAATTAATCTCCAGGTGTGGTTGGATTGACAACTCAGCTCAGCTACTAATACCTTCAAATATTCTTTGGCTCCCCTTGTGTCGAATCTATAAATTTGGGTTGAATACTCTACCCTCGAAAACTGTTGCGATCCCCTATACTTGTGGGTTATCAAGATCTTTTTCTGGCGCCGTTGCCGGGGATCATAGCTATATTTGTTGAGTCACTTGGGATTATTATCATAATATCACTATGAAGAATCTGAAGGATGCTAAGACTAAGATTTTTCCCTCAAAGGCGAGGGGCGGTAAGGAACTGCCATCCAGGTCCGCTTTAGATTCACCTTTTGTTATAAGCAAACTTGCAGCACCACCATATGCTATTAATTTGGATATGTCGCAAGTTATTGACGATGCTACTTCTACTATGAATGCTACTCATGATGATGCTAGTACCTTGCTTGCTGATGATGTGTCACTAGGTGAATTTTTTGATGAACAACTAGAGTAAGACAACATGATATTGTTGAATCTGATGATGAACTTGAAACTGAAAATCTTGAAACACGTACTAGAACTAGTCCTCCTAGATATGAATTTCCAAAGGTACCGGAAGGTTATACTATGAGTGAGGAAACTAGAGATATTCTTGCTTGTAAGGATAGAAATGATCTACAGAAATTATTATGCAAGTATAAAGAAAGATCTGTAAATGCTAAAATGAAATGTGATCCTGAGTTTGCTACTTCACCTATTGTGATTGATGATAAGGATTATGAATTCTCTGTCGACCAAGAGTTAATTACTTTGGTCGAATCTGATCCTTTGCATGGTTATGAAACTGAAATTGTTGTGGCACATCTTACTAAGTTGAATGATATAGCCACCCTTTTTGCTCATGATGATAAGATTCGCTATTACTATATTCTCAAGTTATTTCCGTTCTCATTAAAGGGTGATGCTAAAGCTTGGTACAATACTCTTGCTCCTCTTTGTGTGCGTAGTCCACAGGATATGATCTATTACTTCTTTGAAAAATATTTCCCTACTCATAAGAAACAAGTTGCCTTGCAGGAAATATTTAACTTTGTGCAAATTGAAGAAGAGAGTCTCCCACAAGCTTGGGGGAGGTTCTCCAATTGCTTAATGCTTTGCCTGATCATCCTCTTAAGAAAAATGAAATACTTGATATCTTCTATAATGGACTAACCGATGCTTCTAGGGACTTCCTAGATAGTTGTGCTGGTTGTGTTTTTAGGGAAAGCACTATTGGGCAAGCTGAGGAATTATTGAATAACATATTGAGAAATTATGGTGATTGGAATCCTCCTGAAAAACCTATTAAACCCACTCTGAAGAAGAGGGGTATCTTATATGTCAGTCATGAAGATATGCAAGAGGCAAATAAATCTATGAAGGAAAAATGTATTAAAACCGAGGATGTTAAAAGTTTACCACCTATCGAATAAATACATGGGCTTGAAGCACCACCACCACCCAAGGTGGTAGAGGTAAAATCTATAATGAAATTTAATGACATATGATCCTTGTAATAAACATCCTAGTCAATGCCTTTATGAGTTTGATAATTACATTAGAAAGCAAGATCACTTTAATGCAAATGTTATGAAACAATTGAAATACCACTCTGATATGATTGCTCGCTTAAGTGACTTGTTATTAAGAATCCCAAATGGTGTTAGAGGTGTACGAAAACATGCCTCTATGGTTCAAACTCAATTAGAACAAGTTGCTAAATCTCAAAGAGAGTTAGTTGATGAAATGAACAATAATATAAGTGACTTTGCTGTTAGAGTAGCAACTAGAGGAGTTAAAATGACTCAGGAACCACTTTATCCTGAGGGACACCCAAAGAGAATTGGACAAGATTCCCAAAGGAACAACACCACTACACCTAGTCCTTCTAAAAGGAAAAAGAAGAAGAAAAATGATAAGACTTTGCCTGCCTCTAGTGAACTTGAAATAGAAAAACCTCCTGATAATGGTAATGAAGTTTCTATCTCTAATGATGAACTCAATCTGTTAATGAACACTCACCTTCTGATAATTGAAAGGATAATGATGAGGTTCATGAAGACACTCAACCAAATGATAAAGAACCAGATAATGATGTTGAGATAGAACCAACTGTTGATTTTGATAACCCAGAACCTAAGAATAAAAGATATGATAAAAGAAACTTTGTTGCTAGAAAACATGGAAAGGAAAGTGTACCATGGGTTCAAAAGCCTATGCCCTTTCCACCTAAGTCAACTAAAAAGAAAGATGATGAAGAATTTGAATGCTTTGCTGAAATGATTAGGCCAGTCTTTTTGCGTACTCGCTTGACTGATATCTTGAAAATGCCTCCTTATGCAAAGTACATGAAAGACATCATCACCAATAAGAGAAAAATACCGGAAGCTGAAATCTCCACTATGCTTGCTAACTACACTTTCAAAGATGGAATACCTAAAGAACTTGGAGACCCGGGAATACCAACTATACCTTGCTCCATCAAAAGAGATTATGTGAAAACTGCCTTGTGTGATTTGGGAGCTGGTGTTAGTGTTATGCCTTTATCTTTATATAAAAGACTTGATTTGAATAAACTCATACCCACTGAAATATCTTTGCAAATGGCTAACAAATCAACTGCCTTACCTATCGGTATTTGTGAGGATGTGCCCATTGTTGTTGCTAATGTTACTATTTTGACTGACTTTGTTATACTTGAGATGCCCGAGGATGACAACATGTCAATTATCCTTGGTAGACCCTTCTTGAATATTGCAGGGGTTGTTATTGATTGCAATAAAAGCAAGGTCACTTTTCATATCAATGGTAATGAGCATACGGCGCACTTTCCGAAGAAACAATTCCAAGTGAATGGTATTAACGTTATTGAAAAATCTTCGACAATCACTATTGGAAGTTTTCAACTACCTCTACCTACTGTTAAAAAGAAATACGAAATGCTTATCGTGGGGGACATTCATATCCCCATTGAGGTATCTTAGTGATTTACGAAAGTTCTTCGGTTTCATGCTAATCGAAAGTGGTTGTTAATAAGACTTGATCAACCTTATTAATGAATTATTTTTGAGAGGTATGAAGTTGATGAATTTAGTAAGCACTACCTTCTGTCCCTACCTTTTGTTTTCTGTTTTCCTTAGTTAAATAAAATAAAATGCCATGATTTTTCTGTTTTCTTAGTTTTCCGTGTAATAAAAAAATGACCCAAAAATAAAAGTTCCTAGAATGCTCTGAAAATCTGATACGATTTTTTTGAATATTTCTAAATTTCTGGTGCAAATAATATCAGAGGGAGGTGCACCAGGTGGGCACAACCTAGGTGGACGCCCGAGGACCCCCAGGCGCGCCCTGGTGGGTGCTGCCCACCTGGAGGGCCCCCCTCACTTACTTCTTCTTCCCACCTCACTCCACTCACACAAAAAAGTCACTACCACTCTCTGTCTCGTGTTCTTGCTCCCGAAACCGCGTATTTTGAACTCTTTGCTCGAAGCTCCATTTCCGAAACTGTTTCGGGGATTTGTTGCTTGGTATGTGACTCCTCCATGTGTCCAATTAGCTTTTGTTTTAGTGGGTTATATTTAGAATAATTATCTACCCTTGGTGCTGCTGTAGATGAGCTTGCATGTTTAATTCTTAGAGTTCTAAGTAGTTTGAGTGCTTGCTATGGCCTCTATACATCCCTATGAGTAGTTGCTATCAATTTTGTGAAGTTTTGCTGAGAAAAATTTGGTGGACTAAAACTTTCAGAATTTTGTTCATATGAAAAAGATGAGTTTCTTTAGGAAGTTTGCTTCCAAGAAGAACTCCCAGGGGGTTATTGGGCAGTCATGTAACAATGATCTCCATACCCCGAGGTTGGCGGAGTTACGGCCGTGCGAGTGGCCGCACAATGAGTTCATGGAAGAGGCCAGAATCCTCCAAGAGTTCAACCAATATGCTGCTAATGCCAGCCTCACCGACTTCATCGCAGCTGAATGCGAACAGTATCATCTCCTCACAAATTCCTTTGTGCAAAACTTTCATTTTCATCCTAGGAATCATCCCCCTAAGGTGTCTTTAAATTTATATGTTGAACACCGCCAGATCCCACTTACTGAATTTTGTGACATATGCATGCTTCCTTCTGATTGGGGTTTGGTAGAGCCTAGGCCCTTAGAGTTTGAAGTTTTTTACCGTACTCTGATAGTGGGGGATGAGAAAGGAGTATCGGGCACCACCGCCACTAGCTTGCAGTTTCCTGCCGTGCATTATTTTGCTTAAATTATTGCATAGTGCTTGCTAGCGAGAGAGAAGGTGGGTTCACCTAGCGCCCCAGACTTTGCTATTTTGCATCGCACACTTTATGGCGACAACACTTTCAGCTTGGGAGATATTGTGGCACGTCGCCTTCACCTTAAAAGATTCAAGGGTAAGATACATGGGGGCATTTACGCTACTTGCTTGGCAACTCACTTCAATGTGCAGATACGCCAGCATGATCACCCCTTGACCAAGGTTTATCTAGACAGAGCAGCTATGAAGGACCATCAATTTCTTGCTATTGATTACCCTAATATTGACTTGCCTTATAATTTAGTTTTTAAAGAGACTACTCGTGATATCATCCCCTTTCCTGCACCTGCTTTGTTTGATCATGTTGCCAGGAACGGATACAAGATTTTTCTCGAGAACATTGTCGCTTACCGGAACAACCTGGCGGCAGCACAAGCGGAGCCTCAGCAGTGGGACCCTATGGTGCCTCCTCCCCAGCACTTCAACATTCGACCTCATGGCTTCTACGACTGGTGATTACCAAGCTAGGCCAAAATCCTAAGCTTGGCGGAGTACGTATTCCCACCGACATTACATTCATGTTCAAACATTTCATTCCAGTTGTCGGTGTCCACACTTGTTCATTGTAAAATCCATGCTTAATTTATTTTCTCGCTTTCTTCTTGTGTGTTTGAAAAACTTTGAGAAAAACCCAAAATATCTTTCTTGCTTCTTTTTGATTTTTCTTCCTAGTTTAAATTGTTGTAGCACTAAAAAGAAAACCCAACAAGATTTCCTTGTTCTTCTTTTACTTGTTGGGAGCTTTCCCGTGTAAATAGTTTTTCTCATTTTTCCTTTTTCCTTTTTCATTTGCTTGCTTTCGAAAAACCAAAAACTCCAAAAATTTCAGTGTGTTTCTCTGAATTTCCTTTTCTTTTATCGAGTCATACCAAGGAGAAGACCACGCTGAAAATGTTGAGTGGCTCTCATTTGCATTATTGTTGATCTAACAAAGAGCCCATATTACCTTGTCTTCCCTTGAATAAAATGTTTGCAAATTCTAGCTTAGTCCATGGCACTCTTGCACTATTATTATTTCAAATCATTCGGTCGTGCAAGTGAAAGGCAATAATGACGATATTAGATGAACTGGCCGTGGTAGAGAGAAACGGGTATGAACTCAACTTGTTCTGTTCTGTAAATATGTTTAACCTAGTATCCATGCTTCAGCCTATTATGATCAAACATGTTTGCAATGACAATTAGAGATTATAGTTTCTCATGCCATGCATAATTAGCTGGGAGTGAATAATAACTTGTCTTGGATATCAACATTGCGCTAAAATGATTATGATGTAGTATGATGATATGGTATCCTCCTCTGAATGTTGGAGTGCCTTGAGTTGGCACATGTTCATGCATGTAGTTGAATCAAAACCAACATACCCTCTATGATATTATGTTCATGGTGTTCATCTCCTAATCATGCTAGTATCCAATGTTACTTATTCATAATGCATGTTCATGACCGTTGTTGCTCTCTAGTTGGCCGCTTCTCAACCTATTTGCTAGCCTTTACCTGTACTAAGTGGGAATTTTGCTTGTACATCAAAAACCTGAAACCCAAGTTATTCCAGATGAGTCCACCATACCTACCTATATGCGGTATTACCCTGCCATCCTAAGTAAATTTGCACGTTCCATCTCTAAAAACTTCAAATAAATATCCTTTTTGTGTGCCTGGATCGTTCATGGAATGACAGGAGGTGGTCAGTATCTTCCATGCTAAGAGGGTTATTCTCAAGTCGAGTGTTTATTCACTTGCCATCGCACAAGAAAGGGCGGTAATAGGGATACCCAGTCCCGAACTGCATAAAGAAAAGAGCTTACAAATAATCAAACAAAAACTCCCAATGGAGTCATAACCTTTACCTTTCCTCTTGGGAACTGCCACTAGCGTGCTTAGCATGGAAGATATTGATAACTGATAGTCATGAAGTAAATGAGAAGGTTGCATGTCTCAAAATATCATTTACCTATATTTTAAAAACTTGAGCTCTGGCACCTCTGCAAATCACCGTTTTCCTCTGCGAAGGGACTATCTATTTACTTTTATGTTGTGTCATCACCTTCTCAAATAAGCGCCAGAACCTGAGAGCACTGCTATCATGCTGATGCATTTTGTATAGCTAATGTTGGGTGCATCATGACTACATCTTTTCTACCATGAATTACAATGTTTAATCGCTGCTTGAACTTTGTGTGATAGCCTGGATTTGCCTTCTCTCTTTCTCCGGACTTTCTTTTGCTTTTGCTTAGGATTTGGAGTTTTGAATCAATTTGTCGGTGTACTAAAGTAGGGGTACCTTAGTACCCCGAACTTGTGCACGGGCAGTCGCAGCGTCCCGCGGCAAGGCTTGCCGGGCGTCCGCCAAGACCCTCCGTCATTCATATTACTGCCATTCAAGAACAAAGTGTTAACCGAGAAGATAAGGCCCCGGCAAGAGGAGCTTGCCGGGAAGGCCAACCAAGGCGCTTCAGAAAACTTGCGCGATGCCACAAGCGCCCGGCAAGGCCCAATGACGACGGCTGCGGGTGCGACAAGACAGAGACCGCGGCAAGGCACTTGCCGCGGCGAAGCCACCACTCTGCGCCCACGCTCCAGCTCACCCGACGACGTGTCGCCGCAGGATCGCTCTTGGTGCACGTGGCGGTAGCTGTGCGGCCATGCGGTGCAAGGTGGCAAGTGAAGATGACTAGGAGGCCATCGTGGCGATCGGTGGCACCCCTAACGGTCGCTTCCTGCACTGTTTGGACGACCGGACAGGCATTAAATGCCCTTGCCCCCTGCCGTTAGAGTTAGGTAGGGGCACTGTTGGTAGCAGTTGTACCAACCCGCGTTTTTACGTTTCTACCCCTCTTTCTCTGCGTGCCACCTGTCGGTTACCCCTTTAGACTATAAAAAGGAGGCCCATGCGCATATAGAGGGGGTTGGGTGGTTGTTTCGGTTCGACTCATTCGAGACCACAGCACACCCATGCTCTCAAGCAAGAACAAATAGAAACACAAAGCAGCAGTAGGAGTCTTATCCCTCCGGGGAGCTCTGAAGCTGGGTAAAATCCCTCGCGTGCTCGACCTCGATCTGCTCTTCGCGCCACCCTCCGCTCCCTGCCGGACCGAGAAGGGGCCCTGCCCCATAGGTGCTCGTGGCCCACCACGACATCTTTGGCGCGCCAGGTAGGGGGCGTCGAGGTTGTGCGAACCTGATCTGGTCTCCGCGCGCGCTACACCAACATCTTCATCGACATGCCACCGAAGAAGAAGAGTTCGGAGGTGGCCGCTCCGTCTACGTCGATTCCACCGCCGCCGGAGCAAACGGGCGGTGGGGTAGACGCCGACGGAGGAGCGGGCGCCGACGGTGGGACTCACGTCGTCACCAGGTCCAAGGACAAGGCCCCGCAAGCTTCTGCGTCTGTGCATACGCCGCACCCTTCTCAGGGAGTGCAAGATCGACAACGCCATGGTGCTCTTAGCACCGTACTCGCGTTGGAGCAAGGCCAAGCTGGTGGATCTCGGGGCGTTCAAGACCAGCGTGTACGCCAGCATGCTGGCACGAGTGAGGTGCGGTCGCCTGTACGGGGTACTGCTCCTTCCAACCCAATTGGGAGTCCGAGCATATCCCGCTCCTCGCGCCGCTCGTCGCCGCCGCCACCAAAGACCCCAGAGGAAGCATTGGCCCGAGCCCAACTGCTACTCGATTATCCGCCAGCGCCGCACAAGATCGACGGCTGGAGGATGACCATCCAGAGCCTCATCGGCTTCGCCAACGGCGACAAGCCCCGGCAACCACGCACGTCGAAGCCGCATCAAGACGCCCAGGCACAAGCCGATGGCGACAAGACTGGTGGGGGTGCCACCACTGTGCACTCCCCGCCAAGAAGGCCAAGATCGCCGACTCGCCGGGCCAACCTCGACGCCGACTCCACTGCATCGTCGGACCCGCGAGCTCGCCACGATCAACGCCAAGTTCTTCAAGAACGACGACATCTACCGGCAAGTGCAAGAAAGCGAAGACAGCATCACCAGAGACCAAGAAAGTGGCCGCCAAGGAGGACGGCACTGGTGGTACCTTCACCATCAGTGCCACACTTGATCCTAAATAGGAAAGCGCGCTCCTTGCTTTCCTGCGGGCGAATGTCGATGTGTTTGCATGGCAACCATCTGACATCCCCGGTGTTCCCAGGAAAGTAATTGAGCACCACCTAGCCGTCCGTCCTCACGCGCGGCCCGTCAAGCAGAGAGTCAGGAAGCAAGCGGTGGAACGCCAAGAGTTCATTGCAGAAGAGATCAAGAAGTTGGAAGCAGGAGGCCTCGTCCGAGGAGTACTCCATCCAACGTGGTTAGCCAATCCAGTAGTCGTGCGCAAGGCAAATGGGAAGTGGAGGCTTTGTATTGACTTCACGGATGTTAATAAAGCTTGTCCCAAAGATCCATTTCCCTTGTCGCGCATTGACCAGATTGTCGACTCCACGGCAGGATGTGATCTGCTTTCATTTCTTGATGCATACTCAGGGTACCACCAGATCTTCATGGCAGAAGAGGATGAAGAGAAAACCGCATTCATAACTCCATGTGGCACGTACTGCTTTGTACGAATGCCTTTCGGACTAAAGAATGCTGGTTCCACATTTGCAAGGGTAGTCAGTCATGCTTTTGAGCCACAACTGCACAGAAATGTAGAAGCTTACATGGATGACATAGTGGTCAAGAGCAGGGACAGAGCAACTTTGATCCAAGACTTGGATGAGACTTTTGCAAATTTGCGCAAGGTCAATCTCAAGTTGAACCCCGAGAAGTGCGTGTTTGGAGTTCCTTCCGGCAAGCTTCTCGGGTTCTTTGTGTCCCAGAGGGGGATCGAGGCGAATCCCGACAAGATCAAGGCCATCGGGCAAATCGAAGCACCGAAGCGCGTCAAGGATGTGCGGAGGCTTGACGGCTGTGTAGCTGCTCTCAGTAGGTTCATCTCTAAGTCCGCGGAGCGCGCCCTGCCGTTTTTCAAGATTTTGAAAAAGGCAGGTGCAATGAAATGGATGCCGGAGGCGGAGGCCGCGCTCCAGGATCTGAAGAGGTACCTGTCCACCACTCCAACACTTGTCGCACCTAAGCCACAAGAAAAGTTGCTGCTGTATTTAGCGGCAACCAATCAAGTGGTTAGTGCTGCGTTAGTGGCGGAGAGGGAGGCAGATGATGAGCCAGTGGCCGCGGCAAGCACGTCCAGCGACAAGCAGGGGGCTTCTACGTCAAGCTCTGATCCCGGCAAGGATGGATCTGCACAGTTGCCGGAAGAGAAACAGAAGAAGATGGTGCAGCGCCCAGTTTACTTTGTCAGTTCCCTTCTGCAGGGGGCTAGATCAAGGTACTCTAGTGTGCAAAAGTTGCTTTTCGGACTTCTCATGGCCTCGAGGAAGCTGCGCCACTACTTTCAAGCACATGAGATCACAGTCGTCACTCGCTTTCCGTTGAAAAGGATATTGCAGAATCCAGAAGCAACAGGCAGGATTGTCGAGTGGGCACTGGAATTGTCAAGCTTTGGCCTCAAGTTTGAGAGTACTTAAACTATCCAGAGCCGAGCACTGGCAGAATTTATAGCAGAATGGACGCCAACACCTGATGAAGAAACTCCGGAGACGAGCATCCCCGTCAAGGAGGCAAGCAAAGAATGGATCATGTACTTTGACGGCGCCTTCTCGCTGCAAGGCGCTAGTGCGGGTGTGTTGCTTGTCGCACCCACCGGAGAGCACCTCAAGTACGTGGTCCAGATGCACTTTCCCAAGGAGCAAGCAACGAACAATACTGCAGAGTATGAAGGATTGCTTGCCGGACTCAGGAACGCAGCAGAGCTTGGGATCAAGAAGCTTATTGTCAGGGGTGACTCACAGCTTGTCGTCCGTCAAGTCAACAAGGATTATCAGAGTCCGTTGATGGAAGCCTACATTGATGAAGTGAGGAAACTGGAAGAGCATTTTGATGGCCTGCAAATGGAACATGTTCCGAGAGCTCAGAACGACATTGCAGATGGCCTGTCGAAATGCGCTGCACTCAAGTTGCCTGTGGAACCAGGGATTTTTGTGCTCAAGCTGACTCAACCATCCGTGACACCACCAACTGGACAGAGCAAAAAGAGAAAGTTGGTTACTGGTGACTACTTTCCGGCAGAGCTCCCCGAAGCCGCCGCCAAGAAGGTCCCCAGGATCAACACAGAAAGTGCTGAGGAGCAGTCTGCTCCGACAAGCCCCAGGTTTTGTTTCGTTGAAGCAGACGCTCCCGACAAGCTGTGTCCCGACACGCTTGCCGGGGAGCATCATGCTCCGGCAAGATCTCAGATTCTTGCCGTAGAAGCAGATGTTCCCGCAGCAGCATTTGCGCCTTTAGTCCTTGTCGTCGAGCCACAAGCTCCGGCATGGGCACAACAGATCGTCCATTTCCTTCAAACAGGAGAACTTCCCGAAGAGCAAGAAGAAGCGAAAAGAGTAGCCCGGCAATCAAGTATGTATCAGTTTGTCGATGACATACTGTACAGAAAAAGATTCAACGGAGTGAAATTGAAGTGTATTTCCCGGGAAGAAGGACAAGAGCTGTTGGCGGAGATACATGGAGGCATATGTGGACACCACATTGGCGCAAGAGTACTTGACGGCAAAGCCATCCGGCATGGCTTCTTTTGGCCGACAGCCCTCCAGGATGCAACTGCACAAGTAACCAAGTGTGAAGCGTGCCAGTTCCACTCCAAGCAGATACACCAGCCAGCTCAAGCTCTCCAAACAATCCCTTTATCCTGGCCATTTTCGGTCTGGGGGCTTGATATCCTCGGCCCCTTTCCCCGAGCCGTCGGGGGCTTTGAGTACTTGTACGTGGCAATCGACAAGTTCACAAAGTGGCCGGAGGTGGAGGCAGTGAGAAAGGTGACAGCACAGTCAGCAGTCAAGTTCTTCAGGTCAATTGTTTGCCGTTTCGGAGTCCCTAACAGGATCATCACCGTCAATGGCACACAATTCACGAGCCGCACCTTCATGCAGTACGTCCAAGATCTTGGCACCAAGATCTGCTTCGCCTCTGTTGCTCACCCGAGAAGCAACGGTCAGCGGAGAGGGCAATCTTGAAGTGCTGCACGGACTCAAGACCGAACTTTCGCTGATCGCACAATCTGCGGAAGAAATTGATCGAGGAGTTGCCGGTGGTTCTTGGTCGATCAGACGACGCCAAATCGAGCCACCAGCCGGACACCTTTTGCTCGTCTATGGAGCGAGGCAGTTCTCCCATGGAACTTCAGATCTGATCGCCTCGAGTGCTCGCTTATGATGAGTTTGAGCAAGAGCAGCTGCGGCAAGATGACGCGCTGCTCCTCGAGGAGGATCGTCTTCAGGCTGCTATACGAGCTGCTCGCTACCAGCAAGCTTTGCGCCACTACCATAGCCGCAAAGTTAATGCCAGAAGCTTCGAGGAAGGCGACCTTGTTCTTCGGCGCGTTCAGTCCGCCAAGAGTTCCAACAAGTTGACGCCAAAGTGGGAAGGCCCTTATCGGGTGAAACGAGTCACTAGGCCCGGCGTTGTCTGCCTTGAGACCGAAGATGGCTTTCCGGTGAGCAACTCCTGGAACATAGAGCATCTTCGCAAGTTTTATCCATAAGGCGCGGTTGCCGGAACCCTGATCCGGCAACCACCTTTTGTACAAGCCTTGCCGCTGTTGCATGTAACCCTTTGTACAAAGCCGGACGCAGACCCTGTGCATAAATAAAGGTCATATGCTATGCAAAAGTTGTCAAATTTCATGCTGTTTTCTTTTTTCGCATGTACAAACTGACATCTTGTGCAGAACTAATCCCCGGTAAGCACTAACGAGCCCTAAGGCTCCATATCTTTATTTTCTCTTCTTTCTTTTTCTCAAAAAGAAGATTCCTCCACCCACAAGTTCACCGAGGGGGGGGGGGAGGAGAGGATAAAAGTGTGGGCCAGGCGTCGTTCAAAGAAATATAGCCTTGCCGGGACGCAGAAGACAGAAAAAGCTAAGTTGCCAAAGTTTGAGCACAATCAGTTTTAAAATTTATTCTTAAGTTATACTCCTTGAACGACCGTACCTTGTATGGAAAACCTGTGCGCGGAGGAATCGACTTGTGGCTAAGTTGCGCCCTTAATTTGTTTTCGAGTCCGCTCAACAATAAAAGTGTGCTGCAACTAGCCCCGACAAGGTTTCTTGCCGGAAGCAACACCGCCGGCAGCTTGCTGATGTTCCGCACTCAGCGCTCGCGGCAAGCGTGTTTCGCTCCGGCAAATTCCCTAAAAGCGTAGGGTAAAAACATACAAGGAATGGAATCAAGTAAAGGAGATAACATAGCAAGCATTGCCCAGAATAAAGTTATATTACAATAAATAACTTGCCGCGCTCTAATGAGTTGTTCCTATGACATATCTAGCAGCGGCAAGAAAAAGGAGGAAAGGGGCGGCCTAATCCACACGATCGCCGTCGACCCTCTTGACTTCATTGACCTTGTCCACGATGGGTGCGACGATGGCTCTGAGCTCTTCAAGATCAGCACCCGCCGGCAGCTTCTTGAGGACGCGGCTGAGGTCGAGGCCGGGGTTGCGGAAGAGTATCTTCACCAACACCTTCTCCAAGACCATGGCGCAGATAGCACGCGACTCGTCCGCCAACTTCTTTGGGATCCCTTCCCGGAGTTGCTGGAGAGCCATCGCCACACCCTTGAAGAACAATGTGACCTTGGCGCTGGGCTGAAGGTTCTCGTCGGTGGAGTACCCAAAGCCCGCCAAATCCAGTTGCTCCAGTTCCTCGTGGATCATTGCAGCGATGTTGACGAGGCCCTCCGTCTAGAGCTCCACCGTAGCCCTGAAGGTGTTTTGAGTCTCAGCGGCCCTCGTTAGCAGCTCCTCGTTGCCCTTGATCTCCTTCTTCAATTCATCCTCTTGCCTCTTGGCGGCGTCCAGCGTCTCCATCAAGGTGGCCAGCTTCAGCTCCAGATCAGCACTTGAGTCCTTGGCGGCGTCCAGTTCCTTGACCTTCTCGGCAAGTTGAACTTGCAGATCACCGTGGGCAAGTGCGTCCTTCTCGCGTTCGCGCTGGAGTGCAGCAACCTCTTCATTCTTTTTTCCCATATCTGCCTCCAGATGCGCAACTTTCTCCTCTAACTCCTTCTTGGCGGGTTCGGCAGCTGCGGCGGCATCCTTCGCCTCCTTGAGCACCCCGCCAAGTGATCTCTCCCGTGCGTCGAGCTCCTCCTCGTGGCTGTCCAGCTCAACCTTCTTCTGTGTCAGCTCACCTTCCCGCCTGGACAGCTCCTCGGCGGCGAGCCTCTGCTGCTCCTCGGCTTCAGCCTTTTCCAGGATGAACGCCTTCTTCACCTTGTCTAGTTGCGCCCTCTCCTCCGCAATGGATCGGAGGGCCTCCTGGTTGCGGCTCTTGAGCTCCTCCGCATGCTTCTCTATGTCAACTCCCGCCCACGCGACAAGCGCTTCCCGGGACTCAAGCTTCGCTTGCCGGGCGCGGTAGAGTGACACTAGCTTTTGGGGCAACTGCTCCTCCTCGGACTCGCCACTGCTGCTGCCTGGCGTGTCAACCACGGCCAGCCCAGCAGAGGCGAGTACTTCCCCGTCAAACTCCTCTCCTTCGACTGGCGCCCTGGAGCTCGACGCCCAGGGAAGCCTGATGTATACGCCCTCGCCGGCCTTCAAGTACGCGCCTGGTTGGGGCTCCTCAGAGCCCGGCGCTGCATCAGCGGTGGAGGGGTCGGCGGTCGGTGCAGCGCCTTGCGCTCCTGCGCCCTCCTGATCGTCAGTGCGATCGCCGGACCCCTCACCAGCTCCTGCGCCAGCAGCCTTGGCAGCTTCTTCGTCGGCGGGTTCATCAGCGCCGACCTCTTCCTCCTCAGCGGCGGTGTCTTCAGTATTGCCGCGTGCGCCTCCCTCGCTGGTGGCCTCGGTCTCCATCGGGTCCGTAAGAGGGGGATCTGAGGACAGGGAGAGGAAGGAGAAGTCAAGCAAATATCCAAAAAAGAAGATCAAAAGAAGAAGAACCCAAGGGAAGACTTCCGACAAGAAGGGTCACCTGTGCTGGGCTCAGGACCATGGGCTCCACCACCGGGGGCTCACTGGATCCGTCCCTTGCCGGAGACCTCTCCCTTGCTGGGGAGCGCTCCCTTGTCGGAGAATCGCCCCTTGGCGGCGTAGTCGAAGCAGATTGCCCTTCCGGAGCGGCCTCTGGTTGCTCCTGATGGGCCTGTTCTGCTCCTACACAAATGGATCAACAATCGAGATGTCAGCAAAAGAAGAAGCACCCATGCGCGCCCCAGAACAGGAAGTGAACCAAACACTTACGTTGGGGGCTGTGCTGGGGGCTGCTGCGAGGAGAAGGGATTGGGTCCGTCAGGGTGGTCTCGGACGTGTCTTCTGCCATCACAGCAGTATCGTCCTCGATGTTAACCATGGGGACCTTGGCCCTCTTCGCCGCTCTCTCGGCCAGAGTCCTGAAATGAAACAGGGATTCAGAGAGAAGCAAACCAGATGCAAGACAAGCAACAACAAAAGTCGAAGAAAAACAAGCACGACAAGGGGAAGGCCTTACTCTTCCTCCTCTTCTTCCTCCTCGTCGGAGCTCAGCGCAGAGAGGTCGAAGTCCGGTACCCTTTCTGCGCGGCGAGGCGGAGGAGTAGGCTCCCTTGGACGCTTGCCGGGGGCTGCAGCAGGATCAGGCGTGGCGGCCCGAGAAGACCCCGCCTCAGTTGCCGGCACAGCCTGGGACCCTCCCGCGGCAACAGTACTTGCTGCTGTGGAGCGTGTCCCACGGCGCCTCGGCTGCTGGCCTGCCTGCCCCCCTGCCGCTTCTCCGACTCGACGGAGGTACCTCCTTGGTTGGAATTGGGGCTGTGCTGGGGGCTCCGCCTGCGGCAAGCTGCTCGAAGACGGCTGGCCGCTCGCGCCCTCGGCAGGCTCGCTCACTTCAGCCTCAGGCTCCCCCTCGCCAACAACCTCTCCGGCAAGGTCCTCCCGGTCGGCAAGGCTTGCCGCCTCGGCCGCCTCTACCTCCGCCAACGTGAAGCCAAATTCGCCCGCGGCGGCGGCTGCCGCCGCCTCTTCAGCGCTGGTGGCGATGTACCGCATCTTGTTCTCAGTGGTGGCGCGGGTGAGGAGCTTCTTCTCGTCGGCGTTGACTGCTACCTCCGTCAGGCCATCGAAGAACTGCTGCACGACATCGTCGGCGGGCTCCATCCAAGTTGGGATTATCCCATGCGAATCGCACTCTGGCATCATTGCACAGATGCAATCGCGCTGGGAGTTGTTGCACAATGGGATGACGCCCTGCGGCAGCCTGAACCACTCTGGATGGTTGGCGTCATGCTTGAACAGCTCCTTCAGCATCCCGTCAAGCTCCAGGACTGTGAAGTTGAAATTGAGGCCTGGGCGCAGCCTCATGATATCCGCCGGGCCGCCAAACTGCCAGGCAGGCCTCCCCCTCCTCTGCAGGGGAGCGATGCGACGGCGAAGGAAATCCGCGTCGACTGCCCCTGCTGTGAGCCCGGCAAGCCTGAGCCGGAGGATTCGGGTGGTGGCAATCTTCAGCTTGGTGTCATCCGGCGACAGAGCGCTCCAGTCGCCACCACGAACTACCCGAGTCTGGCGCAGGTTGGTGAATGGCTGCGGATTGGCATCACAGATCCAGCACCACTTCGCCCTCCACTCATCCCACTTGCTGCGAAGCTCGCCCGCCAGATACACCTCCTTCATGCCGATTCGTGAGGTCCAGGCGATTCCGCCAGCCAATGGCTCTCCTTTCTCGGCTCGGGGGGTAAAATAGTGGCAAAAAAGAGCAACGCTTGGGTGGATGCCAACGAAGTTCTTGCAGAGGTGTGCGAAAACCGCCATTGTCAGAACGGCATTGGGGGTGAAATCAAGAAGACGAAACCCGTAGGTATTCATGATGTCGCAGAAGAAGTCAGCAAAAGGTGGGCAGAGCCCGCAATAGAAGAACACCGGAAAGAAATAGTACCCTCTTGGGCACCGCTTCAATTTGGAAACCTCGGCGGAGAGCACCGGCGTGCGCGGATGCGCCCGCGTCTCCGTCGACCAGAAGAGGTAGAACTCCTCCCGCAGCGCCTTCCGGGTGAGCTTGGGGGGGAAAAGCACGTGCTCCTTGCGCAGCGCCTCAAGCCGCAACGCCTCAGCCGACTTCGTGGTCTTGCCGGTCTTCGGAGCCATGGCGGAGGCGGCGGGGGAACGCAGAGGCGACGGCGGCGACGAGCGGCGGAACGCTGCTCTCTTTCGGCTTGGAAAGCGGAGGAGAGCGGCAGAGCTTTCGGAGGAAGGGACTGCAAGTGGCGAAGGTGGGGGGAACGGCTCTGTTTCCTCTGCTTATAAACAGGGGAGGCGAACGTTACGCATTTCCTGGATTAAAGTATTGACCACGATCTCTCCCACGACGCCACGACTGACGCGTGCCGTTACGAGAGGACGCGGTGGATACGGAGTGGATTTGGTTTGGACCCAGGCCGCGCGTGCCCGTGCCTTATTTTGGGCCTGGCCCAACAGCGCTCGGCACTGTGTATGGCCCAGGCCCGGGGGCTCCTGTCGGTGTACTAAAGTAGGGGTACCTTAGTACGCCTAACTTGTGCATGGGCAGTCGCAGCGTCCCGCGGCAAGGCTTGCCGGGCGTCCGCCAAGACCCTCCGTCATTCATATTACTGCCATTCAAGAACAAAGTGTTAACCGAGAAGATAAGGCCCCGGCAAGAGGAGCTTGCCGGGAAGGACAAGACCCCGGCAAGAGGAGCTTGCCGGGAAGGCCAACCAAGGCACTTGCCGCGGCGAAGCCACCACTCTGCGCCCACGCTCCAGCTCACCCGACGATGTGTCGCCGCAGGATCGCTCCTAGTGCACGTGGCGGTAGCTGTGCAGCCATGCGGTGCGAGGTGGCAAGTGAAGATGACTAGGAGGCCATCGTGGCGATCGGTGGCGCCCCTAACGGTCGCTTCCTGCACTGTTTGGACGACCGGACGGGCATTAAATGCCCTTGTCCCCTGCCGTCAGAGTTAGGTAGGGGCACTGTTGGTAGCAGTTCTACCAACCCGCGTTTTTATGTTTCTACCCCTCTTTCTCTGCGTGCCACCTGTCGGTGACCCCTTTAGACTATAAAAAGGAGGCCCATGCGCACGTAGAGGGGGTTGGGTGGTTGTTTCAGTTCGACTCATTCGAGACCACAGCACACCCACGCTCTCAAGCAAGAACAAACAGAAACACAAAGCAGCAGTAGGAGTCTTATCCCTCCGGGGAGCTCCGAAGCTGGGTAAAATCCCCCGCGTGCTCGACCTCGATCTGCTCTTCGCGCCACCCTCCGCTCCCTGCCGGACCGAGAAGGGGCCCTGCCCCATAGGTGCTCGTGGCCCCCCACGACACAATTCAATGGACTGGAGCACTTGGGGTTACCCTTGATTTTCACCCAAGTGACCCATCCATCCCTACTCAACATACTTCTCTGAAAAATCCCAAAAATGACCCAAGAAATATTTTTCATAAAGGAAAAATATTCATTTTCTTCTGTGAAACTCACTTCAGAGAAGTATGTTCCAAAGCAACCCTCATTTTTCTTGCTCCTAAAATCCTGAGAAAATTCAGAAATATTCTTTGAACCCTAGGGCACCTCCCTGAGCAAAAATATTGCAAAACTTTTTGGAATATTTTTGCTACATAAAATCATTTCTGTTCTGGACAAAATAGCCACTTAACACAACAAGTATGTTTTTTCCTTGATCCAATGAGGCTGATCTTTTCTGAGCTTCTTACCTTCCTAAGAGACCGCTAAACCCCAAAGCCCAGCCCTTAAAACTTACTGAATCACTCTCACTTAACCTCACAAGTTACCATCCAGAAACTTACCAGGAAGTAAACCACGCACTCACAGCTCCTTGGTTCAACTCAAATTGGTGGAACCACTCAAACCACTAAGGAATACACGCCAGACATGAAGTTTGAGCTTAGCGCGGCCTGATGTCATAGTTCACATGGTGACCATGTTTGTCCAAGGGTGTTGGCATGCCACAGACGCAGTCTGCGACGCGCCCGAGCTGCTGTTGAGCGCGTGCTCACTTCCCCGACCCGCGCGCCTTGCCAAACCTCGCCACCATCTTCGTCTCGACCCCCTTAACTCCTCCCTGGCGCTTGCTGCAGCGAGTACGGGCACGGTGTGGCCAAGCCAACAGTGCGCTGGTGCCACTGTGCTCATCGCCTTCCTAGCTCCTGTGCTCGTCTCCGCCTTCCCACAGTGCCCGCGTGAGCTTTGTCGCCTTCTCCCCCTCTCGCTAACGCCGTTCGTCACAGGGCACCATGTATAGAAGCTTCACGGTGGAGCATTGTCCCCTCCTCTCGCTCGCCTATAAATACGGCCCCCTCCCCACCACTTGAACCTACCCTCCCACAACCTCTACAAGCTCGTAGGAGAGCCGGAGCCTGGCCGGGAAGGCCACTGGCCGCCGTCCCGACCCGAGCTTGCTGGCGATTCCCCTCAGCCCCTCTACCTCACTCCACTGCCTCCTGAGCTGAACCCACTCCTCAGGCGGCTTGCTGGTGGCTCACTGGTGTCGTCCAACCACGTTGGAGCCACTGGTGAAGCCCCACGATGTCGTCGTCTTCAACTTCGGCGACCTCTGCTTTCTATCGCCGCTAGAGAGGAGCGTTCCGACCCCATCGAGCAACCCCTAGCCACACTATGGGTACGGGTAGGTGCGCCTCAACCTCCTCTATCTTTCTATCCCTCTAGATCTAGCCGCCGGGCACTCCTCGCCAGAGAACGCACCATCGACGTGTCCCCCGCCTTTGTTTCTCTCTCCCTCTCCATCCGACCTGACCAGTGGGACCTGTTATCAGCCTCTCAGCCGCGCGTGAAGCGGTATGAGTGGTGGCGCATTTCTGATGTGTGCCATCGACGTCACCCCCTGGTTTTGTTTTATTTTAAATTTAAATCAAATTTTGACCAGAACTTTGACTGCCTATAACTCCTGAACCACAAGTCCAAATGAGTTGATTCTTTTTGCATTGCGTTCTTACTGGAAAGCTCTACCAGCACACCCAAGATGAGATTTTTATCTGCTGTCTAGATTTTCTGGTAATTTTTAGAAGTGTTCTTGTTGTTTTCTTGTTGTCATTTTAATTATTTTTAGAAGGAGAAGCTTGTCTTGAAGGTATCTAGGAGGAGTGTGAAGCTCCTCTGAACTAAGGCAAGCCACACAAACATTTTCATGGTGTCTTTGGACTATCCATGATTTTCCAACTTGAATATATGTTAGTTCTTGCATATAGTTATTAAATGAATCGTACTTGTGTTAGTTATTTTGTCATGAGCAAGATGCTTAGTTTACAGAAGTGAGTAACTGAACTAGTGAGATCTAGCATGAGTAGTTTAACCATGTGATTTTATTATGACTATGGTATGACTAGCATTGGTAGTATTTTTCGTATGTGCATGATGAGTTTCATATGGTAAATGATAAACTAAAAATGATGAGTGCAAATAACCAGTGAAAAAGATTCAGCAAAGTTTAGTGATGATTTCTGCAAGTAGAAATTTTGACGAGGTTGATCTATTAACTCTAAGTGATATGTGATGCATGTCATATGGTTGCATGAGTAGGGCATGTGGTGACTCGAGCATTTTATATCAAGTTAAACCTGATGTTAATTGAACTTGAACATAAAGTTGATCGGGTCATGGTGCCACTGAATTGAGCTGATCAGTGCAACCAAATTTGCCTTTATGGGAAGGCCGTTAGTCGGTCCGTTGTCATGCCTCTTGTCGGTGCCTCCAACAAGGGAAGGTTATGGGCGTGCTTTACCTTGGCCTGGTAAGCTGCCATAACCTTGTGTGCCCATTGTTGTTGAGATGGCACCTTATCCCCGTTTGGGACCATTTTTGTTTTGCCACGACGGTTGAGGGAGTCCTAGATTAGGGGGTATCCGGACAACCGGACTATATACTTTGGCCGGACTATTGGACTATGAAGATACAAGACTGAATACTTCGTCCCGTGTCTGGATGGGACTCTCCTTTGTGTGGAAGACAAGCTTGGCGATTCGGATATTATATTTCCTTCCTTGTAACCGACTCCATGTAAACCCTAGCCCTCTCTGATGTCTATATAAACCGGAGAGTTCGGTCCGTAGGAGGACAACAATCATACCATAGGCTAGCTTGGGTTTAGCCTCTCCGATCTCGTGGTAGATCAACTCTTGTAATACTCATATCATCAAGATCAATCAAGCAGGAAGGAAGGTATTACCTCCATCGAGAGGGCCCGAACCTGGGTAAACATTGGGTCCCCAGCCTCCTGTTACCATTAGCCTTAGACGCACAGTTCGGGACCCCCTACCCGAGATCCGCCGGTTTTGACACCGACATTGGTGCTTTCATTGAGAGTTCCTCTGTGTCGTCGTTGCAAGGCTAGATGGCTTCTCCAACCCTCAACCACGTTGTCCTGGGTGATACATTTCTCCCCGGACAGATCTTCGTGTTCGGCGGCTTCGCATTGCGGGCCAACCGCTTGGCCATCTGGAGCAGATCGATAGCTACGCCCCTGGCCATCAGGTCAGGTTTGAAAACCTAAACTACACTGCCGACATCCGCGGAGACTTGATCTTCGACGGATTCGGGCCCGTGTCAGGAGCGCTGAACAATCACGACGAGCATGACCTAGATCTGCAGTCGGACAGTATTCGGAACATCGCACCTGCTATAGCTCCGGACTTCGTTCCAGAGCAGGTCGTGCCTTCCGAGGACGGGTGGATGGACCCGCCCCAAAGGCCGCATGCTCACCGGCGTTGGAGCCGAACACAGACTCCTCTCCTCAGGAAATCTGTACCGCGGACCCGGACTCATCTCCGGTAGTGTGTTCCGGACCGCGCGCATCCATGCCCATCGAATCTAATTGGGCTCTAGTTATGGAGTTCGCTGCCGCGGATATCTTTCAGCACTCACCCTTCGAAGACGTGCTGAATTCATTAATGTCTCTCTCTTTGTCAGGAGACTCCTGGCCGAACTATGTCCGGCTCGAGTGGAAAGCTGGCGACGAAGAAACTCATTACCCACCCACCACCCACTTAATAGCCACGGTCAATGACTTAACCGACATGCTTAACTTCGACTCCGAAGACATCGACGGTATAGATGACGATGCGGGAGAAGAACAGGAACCACCGCCCACATGGCGCCGGACTGCCACTTCTTCATATGATATATATATGGTGGATACTCCCAAAGAAACCAATGGCAATGAGGCAACGGGAGATAACCCCTCGCGGAAGAAAGCAAAACATGTGCGTCATCAGCGCCGCTCCAAGCCTCGCCACAACAATACCAGCACTGGAGAAGAAAATCCAGATGGCGCCGAAGAGGAATACGATGCTGATCAACCCACCTTCGAGCAAGCCAAACAGGAACACGGGCAGGCTAGCCCAGACGAATAGGCGACGGATGCATACTTGGAGGACAATAACTATATGCCTTCCTCCGAAGACGAGGTGAGCCTCGGTGATGACGAATTCGGCGTACCAGAGGATCCCATAGAGCAGGAGCGCTTCAAGCGCAGGCTTATAGCCACTTCAAGAAGCCTGAAAAAGAAGCAACAGCAGCTCCAAGCCGACCAAGATCTTCTCGTAGACACATGGAACGAAGTCCTGGTGGCCGAGGAATACGGACTCGAACCCCCGAGCAGGGGATACCCAAAGCACAAACCGCTAGAAGAAGAGGCCAAAGAGCCTGAACTTCCAGCACAAGATGAGGCTGACCGACCACCACGTGGCCGGGATAAAACGGCATATCAGGCCGGACACCAGCCCGAACCCCCACGCCAGTTCACTACGGCCCGGGGCAATACGCAGGACCTGCGAGACATAATGGAAAACAATGCAGGACAACCAAGATCGATCTACGGATCACGAGGGCGCGCCACAGCCCATGACACCGATCGTCACGCCGGATACAATACTGATAAATCCGGCATGGCCAGATATTTCCGACCAGACCCAATTGGACTACGCCGCGATATAGACCGGCATAGAGGAGCCGCACACCCCCTCTGCTTCACCGATGAAGTAATGGAACATGAATGCCCAGAAGGGTTTAAACCCGTCACATCGAGTCATACGATGGCACAATAGACCCCGCGGTGTGGATCGATGAAAGTGCAACTAATCCCCGGGTGGTTTTGGTAATTAATAACAACATATATATCATTGAACTAATAGTTACTTGAGAATCATTTCAGAGAGTTCAGTGATATGGGTATGGCAAGGATCAAGAAGTGGACCCCCAAAATGCTAAGGCAAGCATTGGCAAAAGCTCAAGACTCCATTTTTGGTTTAGTGATCCAAGATCACATTGAGTCCATAGGAAAAGCCAATACTACTAAAAGGGGATGAGGTTATGATGATGATCTGGTTGCTCAAGTGCTTAGTGATACATCTCCTAAACTATCAGCAACTTTCACCGCCATAGACACTCATAAGTAGTCTCGGTCCCACCGATATTCAAACTCACCACACCGAGATGAACCACCTCAGCCATAAGCCAAACCCTAGTAAACTCGGATTTTCCGATTCAACTCGGTCTCACCGAAACATGAGTTGCCAAGTTCAGAACCTTCATCATCAAATCGGTGTCACCGAGATGATGAAGTCGGTCCCACCAAACTGGCATGCTCTTGTCATTGCACGAATCGGACTAACCGAGATTGTATATTCGGTCCCACGAAAATCCCAACGCTCACATTATTTGAACTATCGGTCTCACCGAGTTGTCCACTTCGGTCCCACCGAGATTGCTCAAATGTGTGTAACGGTTGGATTTTGTGTGGAGGCTATTTATACCCTCCACCCCTCTTCATTCGTGGAGAGAGCCATCGAAAGAACTACCACTCCTACCTTACATTTTCGAGAAGAGAACTACCTACCCTTGTGTTGAGATCAAGTTGCTCCACTCCCACCATATGAAGCTTGATCTCTAGCCTTCCCAAGTTGCTTTCCACTCAATCCTTTCTTCCACCACAGCCAAATCAGTGAGGAGAGTTGAGTGTTGGGGAGATTATCATTTGAAGCACAAGAGCAAGGAGTTCATCATCATCTACAACATCTATTACCTTTTGGAGGGTGGTGCCTCCTAGATTGGTTAGGTGTCGCTTGGGAGCCTCTGTCATCGAGATGTGGAGTTGAACCAAGAAGTTTGTAAGGGCAAGGAGATCGCCTACTTCGTGAAGATCTACCCCAGTAAGGCTAGCCTCCATGGGCGAGGCCATGATGGAATAGACAAGGTTGCTTCTTCGTGGACCCTTCGTGGGTGGAGCCCTCCGTGGACTCTCGCATGGCTGCTACCCTCCGTGGGTTGAAGTCTCCATCAACGTGGAAGTACGATAGCACCACCTATCGGAACCACGAGAAAAATCACCGCGTCTCCAAAATTGCGTTTGCTCTTCTCCACCTCTCTTTACTACATGTGCAATTTACTTTCCGCTGCCTATACTCTAGAATTGCATGTGTAGGGTGATGCTTGACTTGATCATAATTGTGAATCTGCCAAAAACTGTTCTTTGTCAAAAGGCAGAATTTTTATATTGACAAGTAGTCTAATCACCCCCTCTAGACATACTTTCGATCCTACAAGTGGTATCGAGCTTTGGTCTCCATTGTATTGGTTTCCATTGCATTGACTCCATAAGCTTGGTTTCACAACCTAGGAGAGTATGGCGCCTAGTGAGGGTAATTTTCAGAGAGGTCCTTACTTTGATGGTACAAATTTTGCTAGTTGGAAGCATAAAATGAAAATGCATATTCTTGATCATAACCCAGGCGCATGGGACATTATTTGTGTTGGTATGCAAGGTGAATTCTTCGAGGAAGGAAAAATTCGGATCGTGGCTACACCGGAAGAATTGCGGATGTTGCAAAACAATGCTCAAGCTTGTGACATTCTCTTCAATGCCTTGTGTCCCGAGGAGTTCAACAAAATCAGCCGCCTTGAGAATGCAAAAGAGATTTGGGATACTTTGGTTGAAATGCACGAAGGTACCGAGTCCGTGAAGGAATCAAAGCTAGATATTCTTCAAGGTCAACTTGACAAGTTCAAGATGAAGGATGGTGAAGGAGTCGCTGAAATGTACTCTAGGCTTGCTCTCATCACAAATGAGATTGCCGGCTTAGGAAGCGAAGAAATGACCGACCAATTCATCATCAAGAAGATTCTCAGAGCTTTGGATGGAAAGTATGACACCGTGTGCACTTTGATCCAAATGATGCCAAACTACAAGACTCTCAAGCCAACCGAAGTCATTGGAAGAATTGTTGCTCATGAGATGACACTTAAGGATAAGGAAGAGCTTCACAACAAGTCAAGTGGTGCTTACAAAGCTACAAGTGATGCTCCCACAACCTCAAATGACAAGTTAGTTTCCAATGAAGAGATAAGCCTAATGGTCAAGAACTTCAACAAATCTACAAGAATAGAGGCAAAGAGAGAAGCTCAAAGTCTAGATCATATGATGAAAAGAGATCTTCTAGTCGTGATCGAAACTGCTACAATTGTGGAAGACCCGGACACTACTCAAATGAGTGTATGGCTCCCCACAAGAGAAGATAAGAATCTCCAAGAAGAAGAAGCTCAAGAGATGAGTCACCTCGGAAAGAGAGAAGGAGCAGAGATGATCGTTATGAACGAAGACCCTCTCGGAGAAGCAAGGATTCGGAGAGGAAAGACAAGTCATCAAGGAGCTACACAAGAAGAAAACATCAAGCTCATGTAGGTGAATGGGTCTCGGCCCGACTCCGACAATCAATCCGAAGGAAGCTATCTCCGACTCGACTATGATCAAGATGAAGGTGTTGCGGTCTTGCTCTCAGATCCTCCAACTCCAACTCCTACGACTTATTTGATTCACCAAATGAGGGAATTGGAAGATGCTTCATGGCTAAAGGCCCCAAGGTATCACACCCTGAATTCATTGACTTGATAGTGATGAGGATGACTTGCTTGGTGAAGATGAGCTCTTGCATGATAAATCCAAATGAGCCTAGTAACGATGAACATGCTAGTAGTCTTTATAGTCGAGAAGAGTCGAATGACAATGCTATGAAGGAGATTGAGCGTCTAACTAAAGAACTAAACACTCTTAAGTTAGCTCATGAAACAACTCAAGAAGATCATAGAGAGCTCCTAAGATCTCATGAGAAGCTACGCTTCGAGAAGCTCACTCTAGAGCAAGAACATGAGTTTCTAAAAGCAATCAATGACGATCTTGAAAGAAGAGTTCTTCATATCTTGCCAAACGACTTCTCTTGTCTAATTTCTTGCCACCCATTAAGACTAAGCATGACAAGCATAAGAAAAATTCTTCCTCTAGCAGTAATAATAACCATGCTAAATCCAATGTTGTTGCTTCTAGTAGTTCTCTTGATTCCACTAACAATGTTTCAAGCCAAGTTACACTTGAGCAAGAGAATAGTTTATTGAAAGGGATCATAGAGAAAGGTGTCTACAAGAGCCTTGCCGGAAGCAAGAACTTTGAGGAAATTGTTCGCAAGCAAGGAAAGCACCGGAAGAATCAAGGAATTGGTTTTGAGCGAAAGTTCAACGCCAAGGCGTTGAGTGGGAAGAAGGTCAATATCCTACTCCACAGTTTGTTCCTCAAAAGGAGAAGTATGATCCTACTTCTTCCAATGTGGAACAAGCTCAAGATGACCTTCCACCACAAGACCACAAGCTAAAAGGCAAGGACAAGCTTCAAGAGGAGATTGATGCATTTGTTGAAGCACCTCAAGCCATGGTCAAGTGGGTTCCCAAGGAAACGTCAAGTTCTACTTCGTCAAGCTCAACTACAACCCCAAGGATTCCCATCAAGATGATGTGGATCCCGAAGAAGAAGAACTAGAAAGTTCTTGAGGGTGACTCCGCCAACATACTTCACTCACATTCATTTTGGCAAAAACTTGTGCAATCAACTTCCACATCGTGCACTAGTTCATGGAGTCACAAACCCTCTTGTTGGTAAGTCAAGGGACAAGGTAATCATTGCTTTCATGGACATCATCTATTGTGAACTTCAATCTATGTCCATGGATATCCTTGTTTGTTCCTTGTGGGACTAACCCATGTAGGTATTGAAAGTGCCCGAATCCAAAGGATAGCTCCCAACTCTTGATGATCTCCATCAACATTGAGCATCCACATCTTCAACATCTACATGAAGTCTTCTACGACAACCCAAGGTTAGTTTGACCCTTTAAAAGGGGTTCTCACATCTAGGGGGAGCTTTGCTCTAAAAATTGAGCTAAAGCATCTTCAAATGATGTGAACACATCAATGCTTTATGTAAAAGTGGTAACCCCACTTGTGCTTAAGCGATGAGTATGACCTATGATCAAATGTTCTCATTTGGCTCCTAAGTCAATATACTCATATAAAGATGACCTAGTCATCGACAAATTGTGTGTTAGTTGCTAGAGTTTTGGTTGTGCATGTTTGACACATATTTCATTTGCTATCTTATTGTGTGAGCATGTTGGATGCATGATTTTATCCATTCGAGGACATCCATTTGTTGTTTTGGTCGTTTTGATTTTTTCGACCAAATGGATGGACAAGAATGCCTAAGTACCTCCCCTAGCTATCTATGCTTTCTTGTCTCAAATTCTATTCATGCTTACATCACAAATTTTGAACAAGTCATTTTCGGACCCTCCGGGTGAGGAGCACTCGGAGCCACCGATCCGTCAAGGGCTAATTTCCAAAACCTTCTAATTGATTTCGGTCAGACCAACTCACTCAAACTCGGTCGAACCGAAAGCATTTAGACTGATCTAGGTTTTCATCTCGGTGAAACCGAGTTGTGATTTTCGGCGTGACCGAAGTGCATAACTGCCTAGCAGTTATCCATCTCGGTGCCACCGAGGTTTACAACTCGGTCCCACCGACAGTGAAGGGGTATATATTCCGAGGGCGCGCGCTGATTCCTCCTTCAAACGTTTCGCCCCACACCCTTCTTGCCGCCGCCTTGGTCTCCGGATATGTCGCCGTCGTTGCTGTGCGCCCTCGCCGAGTCTCCGTCGCCGTCAACGCCATCTCCTCCGAGCCGTTGTCGCCAGAGAAAAACTCCACCAAGTTAGGGTGATTTTTGATCCCACTCGTGCTCCCATCTCCGATTCAATGCACGTTTGGATTGCCTAGTATCTTGCCACGATTGAAATCCTCCTGTACACCAGTTTGGTTCGTTTGAACTAGATTCGAGTAAAAGTTTTAGGGTTAGGTTTCATGGAACACATCTCGGTGAGACCGATTTTATATTCGGTATGACCGATTTGGCCTATGGCCATTAGATCGCACCCTTCGGTCCAACCGAAGTTGTGCAAAATCGGTGTGACCGAAATGAAGATTCTGTGAAACCCTAGTGTTTTCGGCGGGGCGAAACCCACTTCGTCAAACCGAAAGTGGTGTGCCAAGCTCTGTTTAACACTTCGGATTCACGAACCTTAAACTCGGTCGACCAAATGTCTTCTGTGAAAACTTAATACTAGAATTTGAACTCATTTTTTGCAAAACTTCTGCATTTTGTGATGACTCTTCTTCTCTGCCTACACCTTATCTATTCACAGGTTGTCGGCCATGTCGATGCCAGTGGCGGTGAGAACAGGTCGAGACACCCATTGTAGACATTCGAGGCAGGCACTAGTCCTGATCCTAGTAGCTCATCTGATGATGGTGAGAGGAGTACACCAAGTGGCATGCCTCCTGCAGCCACCAGAGCTAGAAAGAAGAGGAATTCAGATGATGAGGATTCAGATTTTGTTGTTGAGGAAGAGGTGACCTCAAAGCCTAAAAGGAAGGTTGTTGCCAAAGAGCAACAAGATCAACAATCTAAGAAGGGCACCAACAAAGTCAAGCAGTCAACTGTTGCTAAGAAGCTGAATTTGGGAGAGGCAGCTGCAAGCAAAGTGAAGAAAACCACCAAGAGAAAGAGGATAGTGCATGATGCAGTGAAGAGAGGATGAGGATGAGGAAGCACCCCAGCCTCCTCCTCGAAGTCAAGCTCATGGGTGATGCCATTAAGGTGGAGCCACATCAAAGCCCAAGAAATCTGCTCCAGCCTAAGGCAGCTCCAGCAAAAGCCTGCTGCCAAGCCCAAGAAGACCGTCGAAACATTCCAGCGTCTCAAAAGAACAAGGATGATGTGCCACCAATCGAGTCGACGATGAAGGACCAGTTTTCTTTGAAACTTCGTCCAAAACTGCCACTCCATAATGATGCTCATCCTCAAGCCGAGGATATGAAGGCAAGGAAAGATAAAGGTCTCGAGGCTATGGAGACAAACCGACCCATATGCCGTGAGGAGAAGAACTGCTGTAGATCCCAGATTTCACACCGAGAGCAGCAGGACTTCTATGAGACCGTCTTGATGGACAAGAAGCCCATAGTCGCAGACACCGGATATGTTGATTGGAAGTACATTGACAACGAAGAGCACAGAGATTTCTTTCCACATGTGCATGAAAGTTTCTTTGCATGTGGAGTTGCAGATTTTGTAGGTCGAAATTGACCAGTTGGAACGATGAGATGATAATGCAATTTTATGCCACACTCACTTCTACCCGATGGAAAGATTATGTGGATGGTGAAGGTCAAAGGTTTTCTTCTTCTGTTGAAGAATGGGCAGAAATTCTGAATGCTCCAAAGGCAACGAGAAGATGATATTGATGTATATGGGATTCCAAAGAAGAATCATGAATCAATGAAAACATGTACAAAGAGATTCCAGAGAGGATTTGGGAATCTGGAAGCTCGGCTCGATCTACCATCTCGAGCAGGCTTACCTACCACTAATACCATTTTGAGGCATACCTTGATGCCCAAATCTGGATATGATCGCATGATCGAGGATACTCTATCAACATGCTGCACATACTTGATGAAAGAGCACCTTTCAAGGTGATGGACTTGATGGTAGAGACCATTAAGAGGACTGCGGTGACGAGAAAAGGTCATGTATATTTGCCCCGCAGATTCAGATGCTTATCAATGCCAAGTTTGGCACGGGCACATTCTTGTTGGATAGAGAACATTTACCGTTGCAGCCAGAGCATGAAGACAATGTTGTTGTGATGGATGAGGAGGATCCGACATCTGTTGAAGGTCAAGCCAAGATCGCAGCTGCTAAGAAAGCCAAAGCTGACAAGGAAGCAGCAGCAGCAGCAACAGCTAAACCAAAGAGTTTCGGAGAGCAAATTCTTGAAGCTACTCAAAGGATTGAATAACGCCTGGCCAGCATTGAACAGTCTCAGGAGAGCTTAGAGAGGATTGTTGACGATAAGATCCACGCTCTGGACGTGAAGCTAACTGAAGTACAAGTGACCGTCAACAAGCTCGAGGCAGACATTGAGGAAGCAAAGCAGGAGAAGGCGAGCTTATGCGTGAGTTGCAGGATGACTTAGTCCAGATTCTCATCGACAGATCGCTCCGGTTCCCAAAGGATCCCGATCAGCTGCTATTCGATGGATCGACACCAGACTACAACTTCGGCACCTCCCACAGTTCAGCAGTTGCTCCTACTCCAGCTCCAGCTCCGGTGTCCACTCCTCCAAAGACAGACATCACTGAAGTCTTCGCCGATGCTATCATATCCACTCCGACATCAACCTGCACGGAGCCGCCGGCAGAGTCCACAGTGACGCTTAGCTCTATGCTTTTTGAACTTTTGGTAACTTGTTGCCAAAGGGGAGAAATTGTATAGATCATAGGGCTTCGAGAGAGAGTGTTGTTGTCTTTGCGCTTTTGCTCTTTCGTTCTTTTGCGGTTTCTTTGAGATACTTTTGGTTTTCGAGACATTCAAATGTGTTTGATACTCCGCTTGATTCTACCTTAATGAGTGCTTGGTCGTACTATGCTTTAATGTGTGCTTAATGCTTATCATATGCCATTCCTATCTCGTATGACCATTTACTCATGTCTTGGTGATTGGGTGCATGCTGTTCATTCTTATCATTTTGTGCGCTCCACCAAGATGTATGTGACATGGAAGAGTGACCCATGATCCTAATCGATTGTGCATTTGCATTCAAACGCAAATCTTAAATAATGCACAAATTTAGGGGGAGCTCTTGCTTATCACATACTTCTCAAAGCGACGATATTATTCATTGATTATATCCTTTGTCGAAGCTTTGATCTATATGTTGTCATCAATTACCAAAAAGGGGGAGAGTAATTAATAACAACATATATATCATTGAACTAATAGTTACTTGAGAATCATTTAAGAGAGTTCAGTGATATGGGTATGGCAAGGACTGAAGAAGTGGACCCCCCAAAATGCTAAGGCAAGCATTGGCAAAAGCTCAAGACTCCATTTTTGGTTTAGTGATCCAAGATCACATTGAGTCCATAGGAAAAGCCAATACTATTAAAAGGGGATGAGGTTATGATGATGATCTGGTTGCTCAAGTGCTTAGTGATACATCTCCTAAACTATCAGCAACTTTCATTGCCATAGACACTCATAAGTAGTCTCGGTCCCACCGATATTCCAAACTCACCACACCGAGATGAACCACCTCAGCCATAAGCCAAACCCTAGTAAACTCGGATTTTCCGATTCGAACTCGGTCTCACGAAACATGAGTTGCCAAGGTTCAGAACCTTCGTCATCAAATCGGTGTCACCGAGATGATGAAGTCGGTCCCACCAAACGGCATGCTCTTGTCATTGCTAATCGGACTAACCGAGATTGTATATTCGGTCCCACCGAAAATCCCAACGCTCACATTATTTGAACTATCGGTCTCACCGAGTTGTCCACTTCGGTCCCACCGAGATTGCTCAAATGTGTGTAACGGTTGGATTTTGTGTGGAGGCTATTTATACCCCTCCACCCCTCTTCATTCGTGGAGAGAGCCATCGAAAGAACTACCACTCCTACCTTACATTTCTGAGAAGAGAACTACCTACCCTTGTGTTGAGATCAAGTTGCTCCACTCCCACCATATGAAGCTTGATCTCTAGCCTTCCCAAGTTGCTTTCCACTCAATCCTTTCTTCCACCACAGCCAAATCAGTGAGGAGAGTTGAGTGTTGGGGAGATTATCATTTGAAGCACAAGAGCAAGGAGTTCATCATCATCTACAACATCTATTACCTTTTGGAGGGTGGTGCCTCCTAGAAGGTGTCGCTTGGGAGCCTCCGTCGTCGAGATGTGGAGTTGAACCAAGAAGTTTGTAAGGGCAAGGAGATCGCCTACTTCGTGAAGATCTACCCCGAGTAAGGCTAGCCCTCCGTGGTCGTAGGCCATGATGGAATAGACAAGGTTGCTTCTTTGTGGACCCTTCATGGGTGGAGCCCTCCGTGGACTCTCGCAGCCGTTACCCTCCGTGGGTTGAAGTCTCCATCAACGTGGAAGTACGATAGCACCACCTATCGGAACCACGAGAAAAATCACCGCGTCTCCAAAATTGTGTTTGCTCTTCTCCACCTCTCTTTACTACATGTGCAATTTACTTTCCGCTGCCTATACTCTAGAATTGCATGTGTAGGGTGATGCTTGACTTGATCATAATTGTGAATCTGCCAAAAACTGTTCTTTGTCAAAAGGCAGAATTTTTATATTGACAAGTAGTCTAATCACCCCCCCTCTAGACATACTTTCGATCCTACAATCGAGGACTTTCTTCTCCACATTCACATGTCCCGCGGTGTTGACCTACATGCCATCAAGTATCTCCCACTCAAGCTTAAAGGGCCAGCCAGACACTGGCTGAATAGCCTGCCTGCAAACTCCATTGGCAGTTGGGAAAATCTTGAGGACGCTTTCCTCGATAACTTCCAGGGCACTTACGTGCGACCACCGGATGCTGATGACTTAAGTCACATTACCCAACAGCCCGGAGAGTCAGCCAGCAAATTCTGGACTCGGTTCCTAGCTAAAAAGAACCAAATTGTCGACTGTCCGGACGCCGAGGCCCTGGCAGCCTTTAAGCATAATATCCGTGACGAGTGGTTTGCCCGACACATCGGCCAAGAAAAACCGAAGACCATGGCGGCCCTCACGACACTAATGACCCACTTTGCGCGGGTGAGGACAGCTGGCTGGCTCACAGTAACACCGTGCTAGGAAACCATGGCACTTCAGATATCCGTGACAACAACGGAAAGCCACGGCGCAACAGACACAAGCGTCGAAACAATGGCGACAATACGGAGGATACGGCAGTCAATGCCGGATTCAGCAACTCCAAATCCGGTCAGCGGAAGAAGCCGTTCAAGAGAAACAATCCGGGATCGTCCAGTTTGGACCGCATACTCGACCGCTCGTGCCAGATTCACGGCACCCCCGATAAACCAGCCAATCACACCAACAGAGATTGCTGGGTGTTCAAACAGGCCAGCAAGATAAATGCCAAGAACTAGGACAGGGGGCTGCACAGCGATGATGACGAGGAGCCCCGGCGTCCGAACACTGGAGGACAGAAGAAATTTCCTCCCGAGGTAAAAACGGTGAACATGATCTATGCCAATCACATCCCCAAACGGGAGCGAAAGCGTGCACTTAGGGACGTCTATGCGATGGAGCCCGTCGCCCCAAAAATCAACCCATGGTCATGCTGACCGATCACCTTTGATCATAAGGACCATCTCACCAGCATCCGTCCCGGCGGCTCAGCCGCATTGGTCCTTGACCCAATCATCGACAGATTCCACCTCACGCGAGTCCTCATGGATGGTGGCAGCAGCCTGAACCTGCTTTATCAGGACACAATGCGTAAAATGGGCATCGATCCGTCACGGATTAAACCCACCAAAACCACCTTCAAAGGTGCAATACCAGGGGTAGAGGCCCGCTGCACGGGCTCAATAACACTGGAAGTGGTCTTCGGATCTCCAGATAACTTCCGAAGCGAGGAGTTAATCTTTGATATCGTCCCTTTCCGTAGTGGCTACCATGCACTACTTGGACGAACCGCGTTCGCTCGTTTCAACGCGGCGCCACACTATGCATACCTCAAGCTCAAGATGCCAGGACCTCGCGGGGTCATAACAGTCAATGGAAATACGGACCGCTCCCTCTGTATGGATGAACACACTTCAGCCCTCGCGGCAGAAGTACAAAGCAGCCTCCTCCGACAAATACCCAATTTGGCAACGACATCCCCGAACACCGTCAATCGAGTCCAGAGTACCCCGCAACAGGACTGTCAGGCACGCCAGGAGCTCGATTAGCAACCCGACGTCCACCCCAGCCCCATTCAAGCGGCGTTCGTGCCATGCGTACACAAATACGCGCTCAAAATACCATGGGCATAGGTGGAGGCGAGACGACAATGCAGCCAGAGTGCGGTTCAGCCGCCATGAGGCCCGCATACTATTTTTCTTGTTTCAGAACCCCGCTCTCGGGCAGCCTCTCCAGAAGAGCCGGATTATCGGACTTTCACAGGAGAGACATCCAAGGAGGCAAAAGGCGTCGCGCACAATGGGAATACCTAGGTGGAATCTATTCCCGATCGTTAATACCTGTTTTATATACCTGTATGCGGCCTGCCCTTAGATAGGACATGTCAAATAGTCCTATTTATCTCTGCTTAATGCATTCATTGTAAACATACGCTTAGACGTATTATACATCAATGGGAGATTTTATACAGCGTCAGCTTATTATTCGTATCTGCACATTTTCTCTATAAATGTTTATTTACTATTGCATCCGTACACTTTGGTACGTTTAGTTTGCCAAGGGCTACTTATCACGCCCCGTAATATGGCAAGATAAGTCCGAACACTTTCAATAGTGCGGCACCCCGAACTTATAGCACTATATGCATCAGCTCCGAATCATGTCTTGGGTCAACAGTTGGGTTAGCCCGGCTCCCTTGTTTTGGTACCTTACGTTCTGTTATATCAGCTAAGGTAGCACAGGGAGAACTACTGCGATTGTGTCCCGGTTCTTCCGGACGAGCACCTCAGTAGAGAAAGCCGAAAAATGACCGGCATGATGTGGCGAGAGTTGGTCGCTGTTCGAGAGGTCTTAAAATCCTTAACGGTTTTTTCCGCTTTAGGCGAGGAATTGGCCTCGTCCGATTTAGGCGTATATAGCACCCCAATTCGGTCTTCTGAATTCTAGGGGCTTCACCGAAATTTAAAATTGCAGACTTCTATGGCTAAGTGAAAGTTATAAAGCCTCATAGTCCGTTTGCCTTGTTCGCTGCACCAGACACCTCCTTTAGGGACCAAATATTTGGATAAAGAGTGTCTGGGTTTTCCACGAACACCCAAGTACTAGTTATGTGGGGGCGGAAGCCGACGACTGGCCTACTTTCAGAATTTTATAAATAGCCGCACAGAAGGTAATATTTTAAATCCGAACAGTGCTATATAGCGCAAGTAACTTCGTCTTTATATTACAAAAATGGCCTACTTTCAAAATTTTATAAACAACTGCACATAAGGCAATATTTTAAATCCAAACAGCGCTATATAGCGCAAGTAACTTCGTCTTTATATTATAAAAATGATAGAAGTGAATTCACTCTAAGATCGTGTCCTTGGTACATTCATCGGCCACGAGACAAGCGCCTTCCATAACGCCATCATAATATTTTTCCGGATACCGATGCGCCTTGCCCTCTGGCGGTCCATCCTTCACCAGCTTCTCCGCGTCCAGCTTGCCCCAATGCACCTTCGCACGAGCAAAGGCTCAGTGGGCACCCTCAATGCAAACGGACCGCTTGATCACTTCCAGCCGCGGACAGGCATTCACCATCCACTTCATCAGGCCACAGTAACTGGTGGGTATGGGCTCACCAGGCCACAACCGGACTATGAAATCTTTCATAGCCACTTCAGCCGCCCTGTGGAGTTCAACCAACTGCTTCAGTTGGTCACTCAGAGGCACCAAGTGTTCGGCTCCAGCATACTGGGACCAGAACAGCTTCTCCGTTGAGCTCCCCTCCTCGGCACGATAGAACTCCGCAGCATCAGATACGCTGCGTGGCAGATCTGTGAATGCCCCTGGAGAGCTCCGAATTTGAGTAAGTAAAAGAAATGCCTCCTCCACATGCTTGCTTTGCATAAAGAATGTCTTACCCGTTGCTATCTTCTTGGCCACTTGGATTTCCTGCTGGGCTTTTTCGGCTTCGGCCTTGGCGTCTTTCATGCTCAAAAGGGCCTTCGTATGCTCAGACTCCTTCATCTTGAAGTCACGCTCCAAGGACTCGAACTTCTTGCCGAGCTCCGGGAGCTCTTGCTATACCTCGCCCACCCTAGCATTCTGCTTTTTGCACTCAATATGCTACATGGCCGCCTTCTCTTCGGCCTCAGACAACGCCTTCTTCAGGGACGCCACTTCGGTCGTGGCCCCTATTACCAAATCATGACACTTTCTTAGGGTCACCAATTTTTTCTATCCTTTGTGATAAGTGAATGGGGTATTACTCACCTTTGTTTTCTTCGAGCTGCCTCTTCGCGAGGCCGAGCTCCCCCGGGCCTGCTCCAAGTCCCACTTGAGTCCGGAGACTTCCGCTGTGCGGGCAGCAGCGGCAACCAGCGCCGCCTGTTTATTCACATGAACACCTACTGTTAAACTCCTGTGGGTTATAATAGACCCTCTGTTTGGCTTTTTGTTCTGAACACCAAACAGAGTATCGGGGGCTACTACCTATCGGGTGATAATTTCAGACTTTTTACTCACCTCAAAGCCTGATAGGAGGCTGGTGTAGGCTTCGGTTAGTCCGCTCTTGGCGGATAGAACCTTCTGAATCATCGCACTCATAAGCGTGTGGTGCTCTTCGTCCATGGAAGCGCCGCGAAGCGCTTCCAGCAGACTATCCGACGCCCCTGGCATAGCGGAAGTCATCGGCACGGATGGCTCGCCCTCCTTAATGAGGGGCTGCCTGCCTGGATCCGGAGCCTTTGAAGGCTCCGGTATAGTGTCTGGCCGGGAGCCGGACTTGTTGCGGCTCCCGTCGGCACAGTCCGCGAGGATCTTGCGCCCCGTGAACCCGGCGTCTGGGGTTTCTCCTTGAGGCGTCTCCAGAATCTCCTCCCCTTGCTCAGGGAGCCTTTGGGACAACACCTCCGTGTCGTCCGCAGGCCGAGGGGAAGTGGCCGTTGGGAGCGAATTCATCGCCGAATCGCTCAAAGACCCATCTGAAGATGATACCTCAGGATGGGCCCTGGCCGGACTGCATATGCGTGTTCGGCGTTATAACAGACTATGAAATGAAATCGCACTAAAATATAACAAAAGTGCGGATACTTACAATCTTACTAGGGGTTTCCCCCATGGTAGCCACTCCTCATCACTGTAGGCGGCCGTGGTGGAATAATCCGGCAGGGACACCTTTTCCTTCTTGGGTGTCCTGGCCTCCCTCCCCGGGGTGGCTTTCCTTTTCTTCTCCTCCCCAGTATGTGAAGGTAGCATTTCTTCATGATCCTCCCCGCCTCCGTTGGAGGAATCTACCTCATCATCCTTGGACGACGAGCCTATGACGGCCTTGCACCGGGGATCCTTCTTGGTCCCCTGGGCCGCCCTCTTAGACCCTTCGGCCTCCCCGGACAGGGCGGCCATCTCTTTCTCCTTCTCCTCCTCCCCTTCATGGGACGAATGTGCCTCGTCATCTCCGGACGAGGCGTCCTGTACGGACTTGCGCCTGAGACCCTTCCTGGTCCCCGGGGCCTTCTTCTCGGCCTTCTTTTTTGGCGCCTTGTATGGCACCGGAACTAGCATCTCTGTCAGGAGAGCGGTCGCCGAACCTTCTGGCAGCGGAGCCGGACAGTCGATCCGCTTCGCCGTCCTCACGTACTCCTGATTAAGTACACACGACAACTTAGCCACGACAACTTAGCATCTTCCTATGAGTATGCTGGCAAAGCTACACCTGGTGATGGTTAGAAAACTCACCGGACGGGGGGATTGCTCGGCGTGTAGTCCGCGGTCCTCGGACGTGGGAGGAGGTATTTCAGTACCTTTAAACAACACCTTCCATGCGTCCTTAAGTGTCATGCCATAGAGCTCTTGGAGTGTCCGGTGTTCGGCCGGGATGAACTCCCATAGATTAAAAGCCCGTCTTTGGCACGGAAGGATTTGGCGGACGAGCATGACCTGGACCACGTTGACAAGCTTGATGTTCTTGTCAATCATACTTTTGATGAAGTTTTGGAGTCCGGTCAGCTCCGCAGGCTCGCCCCAGGCCAGGCCCTTCTTCTCCCAGGAGGTGAGCCGTATGGGATTCCGGATCGGAATTCGGGGGCCGCTACCCAGTAGGCGCCGCGTGGCTCGGTGATGTAGAACCACCCCAATTGCCACCCTTTCACGGTCTGCGCGAAGGAGCTGTCAAGCCAGGTGACGTTAGGCATCTTGCCCACATGGCGCCTCCGCACTCCGCTTGCTGGCTGCTCACGATCTTTGGCTTCACGCAGAAGGTTCACAGCCACAAGCCGAAGTGAGGCTTGATGCGGAGGAAGGCCTCGCACACGACGATAAACGCCGAGATGTTGAGGACGAAATTTGGGGCTAGATCATGGAAATCAAGCCCATAGTAGAACATGAGCCCGCGGACGAAGGGATGAAGTGGAAATCCCAGTCCACGGATGAAGTGGGCGAGAAACACGACCCTCTCATGGGGCTCCGGAGTTGGAATGATCTGCCCTGCGTCCGGTAGCCGGTGCGTGATGTTTGCGGCCAAGTATCCGGCCGCCCGAAGCTTCGCATTATGCTCCTCCTTCACGGTGGAAGCCACCCACTTGCCTCCTGCTCCGGACATGTTTGGCTGTGCGGAGAAGGCACAGACTTGGGTGCTGGAGCTCGAGGAGGCAAGAATGGATTAGCGAAGGAGGAAGAAGGCATGGGTAAAAATGGGGAACTCTTATTCCTTTGTAGAGGCCACGAAAGCGGTGCGCCTCCCCACTTGCCCGTCGAGGGTCGCTTATTTCCCAAGCGCCACGATAGATGGCGCGGTTGGGTTACCCATACCCATTGAGGGAGTCCTGGACTAGGGGGTGTCCGGATAGCTGAACTATGATCATCGGCCGGACTCCAAGACTATGAAGATACAAGATTGAAGACTTCGTCCCGTGTCCGGATGGGACTTTCCTTGGTGTGGAAGGCAAGCTTGGCGATACGGATATGTAGATCTCCTACCATTGTAACCGACTCTGTGTAACCCTAGTCCTCTCCGGTGTCTATATAAACCGGAGGGTTTTAGTCCGTAGGACAACAACAATCACAACAATTATACCATAGGCTAGCTTTTAGGGTTTTAGCCTCCTTGATCTCGTGGTAGATCCACTCTTGTACTACCCATATCATCAATATCAATCAAGCAGGAGTAGGGTTTTACCTCCATCGAGAGGGCCCAAACCTGGGTAAAAACATCGTGTCCCTTGTCTCCTGTTACCATCCGCCTAGACGCACAATTCAGGACCCCCTACCCGAGATCCGCCGGTTTTGACACCGACATTGGTGCTTTCATTGAGAGTTCCTCTGTGCCGTTTGTCATCCACAATAGGCTCGATGGATCCTTCGATCATCAACAACGACGCAGTCCAGGGTGAGACTTTCCTCCCCGGACAGATCTTCGTATTCGGCGGCTTTGCACTGCGGGCCAATTCGCTTGGCCATCTGGAGCAGATCGGAAGCTACGCCCCTGGCCGTCAGGTCAGATTTGGAAGTCTGAACTTCACGGCTGACATCCGCGGAGACTTGATCTTCGATGGATTCGAGCCACAGCCGAGCGCGCCGCACTGTCACGATGGGCATGATTTCGCTCTGCTGCCGGACAGTGCCCTGAAGGCCGCACACGAGTCCGCTCTGACCCTTAACCCAGAGCCGACTGCGCCAATCAAGGATGGGTGGCTAGACACCGCCTCAGAGGCTGCTACCTCTACGGCGATGGAGCCGAATACTGACCTTGTCCCTTGTGAAGCTCGTGACTCCGAGGTGCCAGACTCCTCGCCGGACTCCGAACCTCCCGCGCCCCTTCCAATCGAATCCGATTTGACGCCGATCATGGAGTTCACCGCTGCGGACATCTTTCAACATTGACCTTTCGGCGACATTCTGAATTCGCTAAAATATCTCTCGTTATCAGGAGAGCCCTGGCCGGACTGCAGTCAGGATGGTTGGTATGCGGACGACGAAGAAATTCAAAGCCCGCCCACCACCCACTTTGTAGCCACTGTAGATGATCTAACCGACATGCTAGACTTCGACTCCGAAGACATCGACGGTATGGACGACGATGCCGGAGACGACCAAGAACCGGCGCCCACTGGGCACTGGAAGGCCACCTCATCATACAACATATACATGGTGGACACCCCAAAGGATGGGAATGGCGATGGAACAGCGGAGGAGTATCCCTCGAAGAAACAGCCTAAGCGCCGGCGTCAGCCGCGCCGCTCTAAATCCCGCCACAGCAAGAATGGAGATTCTGGCACCGGAGATAATAACACCTCAAACAGTGCCGAAGACAACCCCCCAGCAAGATTCAACACAGGAGGACGGAGAAGCCAGCCCTCACGAGAGAGCGGCACATGAAAAGGTAGAGGACGATAATTACATGCCTCCCTCCGGAGACGAGGCAAGCCTCGACGACGACAAATTCGTCGTGCCTGAGGATCCCGTCGAACAAGAGCGTTTTAAACGCAGGCTTATGGCCACGACAAATAGCATCAAGATCTGCTAGCCGACAGATGGACCGAAGTCCTTGCGGCCGAAGAGCATGAACTCGAACGCCCCTCCAAAAGCTACCCTAAACGCAAGCTGCTACCCCGATTAGAGGAGGAAGCATATAAACCCACATCACCAGCGCACAATACGGCCGACCGGCCACCTCGTGGCCGCGACAGAGAGGCCTCCAGGCCCTCCACTAAGGCCGTACCCCGGCATCGCTCGAAAAGCACAAAGCCATGGGGGAATGCGCTAGACTTGCGAGACATATTAGAGGATAAGGAAAGACAATCAAGATCGATCTACGGATCGCGTGGGCGCACAGGATACAACAACTCCGGCAGGGCCGAACACAGTAGACAAAGCTCGCTTGAGCTACGTCGTGATATAGCCCAATATAGAGGCGCCGCACACCAACTATGCTTCACAGATGAAGTAATGGATCATCAAATCCCCGAAGGGTTCAAACCCATGAACATCGAATCCTACGATGGCACAACAGACCCCGCGGTTTGGATCAAAGACTATCTCCTTCATATCCACATGGCCCGCGGTGATGATCTTCACGCCATCAAATACCTCCCACTCAAGCTTAAAGGACCAGCTCGGCATTGGCTTAACAACTTGCCAGCAGAATCAATTGGGTGTTGGGAGGACCTGGAAGCCGCATTCCTTGATAACTTCCAGGGCACATATGTGTGACCAACAGACACCGATGACCTAAGCCACATAATTCAGCAGCTAGACAAATCGGCCAGACAATTCTGGACACGGTTCTTAACAAAGAAAAATCAAATTGTCGACTGTCCGGATGCAGAGGCTCTCGCAGCCTTCAAACATAACATCCGCGGCGAGTGGCTTGCCCGGCACCTGGGACAGGAAAAGCCGAAATCCATGGCAGCCCTCACATCACTCATGACCCACTTCTGCGCGGGAGAGGACAGCTGGCTAGCTCGCAGTAACAACCTCAGCAAAAATTCTGGCAGTCCAGATACCAAGGACCGCAATGGCAGGTCGCGTCGCAACAAGAACAAACGCCACGTTAACGGCGACAATACTGAGGATACGACAGTCAATGCCGGATTCAGAGGCTCCAAACCCGGTCAGCGGAAAAAGCCATTCAAAAGAACTACTGCGGGTCCGTCCAATCTGGACCGAATACTCGACAGCTCGTGCCAGATACACGGCACCCCTGCAAAGCCAGCTAATCACACCAATAGGGATTGTTGGGTCTTCAAGCAAGCAGGCAAGTTAATTGCCGAAAACAGTGACAAGGGGCTGCATAGCGATGACGAGGAAGAGACCCGGCCGCCGAACAATAGAGGACAGAAGGGTTTCCCCCCACAAGTGCGTGAACATGATATACGCAACCCACATACCCAAAAGGGAGCGGAAGCGTGCACTCAGGGACGTATATGCGATGGAGCCAGTCGCCCCGAAGTTCAACCCATGGTCCTCCTGCCCAATAACTTTTGATCGAAGGGACCACCCCACCAGCATCCGCCACGGCGGATTTGCCGCATTGGTTTTAGACCCAATCGTCGATGGATTTCAGCTCACAAGAGTCCTGATGGACGGCGGCAGCAGCCTGAACCTGCTTTATCAGGATATAGTGCGCAGGATGGGCATAGACCCCTAAAGGATTAAACCCACAAAGACGACCTTCAAAGGCGTCATACCAGGTGTAGAGGCCAATTGTATAGGCTCAGTTACACTGGAAGTGGTCTTTGGATCCCCGGATAACTTCCGAAGCGAGGAGTTAATATTTGACATAGTTCCATTCCGCAGCGGCTATCATGCTCTGCTCGGACGGACCGCATTTGCAAAGTTCAACGCGGTGCCGCACTACGCATACCTGAACCTCAAGACCCCAGGCCCTCGAGGAGTCATCACGGTCAACGGAAACACTGAACGCTCTCTCCGAACGGAGGAACACACAGCGGCTCTCGCGACATAAGTGCAGAGCAGCCTCTTAAGGCAATTGTCGAGTCCGGCCGTCAAGCGACCGGACACTGCTAAGCGTGCCCGGAGTAACCTACAACAAGACCACCTGGCACGTTCCAAGCACGCGTAGCAATGCGGCCCCAACCCTAGCCCTTGCAAGATTGCAAGACTGGTCCTTCGCGTACATCATTATGCTTTGGAGATACCATGGGCATAGGGGGAGGGGCACGACCACGACAGGCCCAGAGTGCGGCTTAACCACACCTAGGGCTCCAAAGTGTGTCATCTTTTTTTCCTTTTTCTTTTTTCTTACCCACAGGACTCCGTTCACTAGAGGCCCTATCCGGCAGTGGACCTGCCGAACTCACGATGCAACAGCCAGGGAAGGAGAAAGGCTACGACGAGTATCCAGGTGGTCTCCATTACGAGCATTATCACTGTTTTATACACCATTCCGCAGCCTACCCCTGGAGGGGGACATGTCTAATAGTCCCATCCCTTGCTTACCGCACTATTTGTATCGTTCTGCATTCATGGCAGAATTTCTTGAATAAATAATGCATCTTTTTTTTGCATTCCTTTCTTATAAATATGTTCATTTATGACATGTTGCATCCGTACACTTTGGTACGGCTAAATACACCAGGGGCTTAAGTTCCCCACATTATGGTGTAATAAGTCCGAACACTTTCACAAGTGCGGCACCCCGAACTTATAGCATTATATGCATCGGCTCCGAATCATGTCTTGGGACAATAGTTGGGTTTGCCCAGCTCCCATGTTTTGGTACCTTACGTTCCGTCATATCGGCTAAGGTAGCACTAGGAGAACCACTGCGATTGCGCCCCAGTTGAGCTGGGCGAGCGCCTCAATGGAGAAAGCTAAAACTGACCGTCATGATGAGGCGAGAGCTGGTCGCTGTTCGAGAGGTTTTTTCGAGTCCCTAAAGACTTATGCCGCTTAGAGCGAGGAACCGGCTTTGTCCGCCCAGCGTGATAGCCCCCAATTTGGTCTTCCGAACACTAGGGGCTTCGCCGAAATTTAGAATTATAGAATTCTATGGCTAAGTGAGAGTGTTCAAGCATTATAAGTCTGGTTGCCTTGTTCGTTGTGTTGAGCGCCTCCCTAGATGGACCCAGAAGGTATCTGAGGGGGGTGTTGGGTAACGTAGTAATTTCAAAAAATCTCCTATGCACATGCATGATCATGGTGATGCATAGCAACGAGAGGGGAGAGTGTCGTCCATGTACCCTCGTAGACCGAAAGCGAAAGCGTTAGAACAACGCGGTTGATGTAGTCGTACGTCTTCACGACCCGACCAATCAAGCACCGAAACTACGGCACCTCCGAGTTCTGGCACACATTTAGCTCGATGACATCCCTCAAACTCCGATCCAGCCGAGTGTCGAGGGAGAGTTTCGTCAGCACGACGGCGTGGTGACGATCTTGATGTTCTACCGTCGCAGGGCTTCGCCTAAGCACCGCTACAATATTATCGAGGAGGACTATGGTGGAGGGGGGCACCACACACGGCTAAGAGATCAAGAGATCAATTGTTGTGTCTATGGGGTGACCCCCTGCCCCCGTATATAAAGGAGCACGGGGGAAGGCGGCCGGCCTAGGAGGAGGGCGCACCAAGGGGGGAGTCCTCCTCCCACCAGGAGTAGGACCCCTCCTTGCCTTGTTGGAGTAGGAGAGAAGGAAAGAGGGGAGAGGAGGAAGGAATAGGGGGATGCACCCCTTGTCCAATTCGGACCAGAGGGGGCTGCGCGCCTCCTTCCTTTTGCCTCTCTCCTCTATTCCCGTATGGCCCAATAAGGCCCATATACTCCCCGGCAAATTCTCGTAACTCTCCAGTACTCCGAAAAATACCCGAATCACTCAGAACCTTTCTAAAGTCCGAATGTAGTCGTATAATATATCAATCTTTACGTCTCAACTATTTTGAGACTCCTCGTCATGTCCCCGATCTCATCCGGGACTCCGATTTACCTTCGGTACATCAAAACACATAAACTCATAATATAACCGTCATCTAACTTTAAGCGTGCGGACCCTACGGGTTCGAGAACTATGTAGACATGACCGAGACACGTCTCCGGTCAATAACCAATAGCGGAACCTGGATGCTCATATTGGCTTCCACATATTCTACGAAGATCTTTATCGGTCAAACCGCATAACTACATATGTTGTTCCCTTTGTCATCGGTATGTTACTTGCCCGAGATTCGATTGTCCGTATCTCAATACCTAGTTCAATCTCGTTACTGGCAAGTCCCTTTACTCGTTCCATAATACATCATCTCACAACTAACTCATTTGTTGCAATGCTTGCAAGGCTTATAGTGATGTGCTTTACCGAGTGGGCCCAGAGATACCTCTCCGACAATCGGAGTGACGAATCCTAGTCTCGAAATACGCCTTTATAATCACCCAGTTACGTTGTGACGTTTGGTAGCACACAAAGTGTTCCTCCGGTAAACGGGAGTTGCACAGATCATAGTCATAGGAACATGTATAAGTCATGAAGAAAGCAACAACAACATACTAAACGATCAAATGCTAAGCTAACGGAATGGGTCAAGTCAATCAGATCATTCTCCTAATGATGTGATCCCATTAATCAAATGACAACTTTTTGTTCATGGCTAGGAAACATAACCATCTTTGATTAATGAGCTAGTCAGGTAGAGGCATACTAGTGACACTATGTTTGTCTATATATTCACACATGTATTATATTTCTGGTTAATACAATTCTAGCATGAATAATAAACATTTATCATGAAATAAGGAAATAAATAATAACTTTATTATTGCCTCTAGGGCATATTTCCTTCAGTCTCCCACTTGCACTAGAGTCAATAATCTAGTTCACATCACCATGTGATTTAACACAAATATTCACATCTGTATGTGATTAATACCCATAGTTCACATTGTCACGTGATCAACACCCAAAGGGTTTCCTAGAGTCAATAATCTAGTTCACATCGCTATGTGATTAACACCCAAAGAGTACTAAGGTATGATCATGTTTTGCTCATGAGAGAAGTTTAGGCAACGGGTCTGTCACATTCAGAGCCGTATGTATTTTGCAAAATACTCTATGTCTACAATGCTCTGCACTGAGCTACTCTTGCTAATTGCTCCCACTTTCAATATGTATCCAGATTGAGACTTAGAGTCATCTAGATCGGTGTAAAAGCTTGCACCGATGTAACTCTTTACGACGAGCTCTTTTATCACCTCCATAATCGAGAAGTATTTCCTTAGTCCTCACTAAGGATATTCTTGACTGCTGTCCAATGATCTACTATTAGATCAAAATTGTATTCCTTTGCCAAACTCATAGCTAGGTATATAATTGGTTTGGTACACGGCATAGCATACTTTATAGAACCTACGACTGAGGCATAGGGAATGACTTTTCATTCTCTTTCGATTTTCTGCCATGGTCGGGTTTTGAGTCTTACTCAACTTTACACCTTGCAACACAGGCAAGAACTCCTTCTTTGACTGTTCCATTTTGAACTACTTCAAAATCTTATCAAGGTTTGTACTCATTGAAAAATCTTATCAAGCGTCTTGATCTATCTATATAGATCTTGATGTTCAATGTGTAAGCAGCTTCACTGAGGTCTTGCTTTGAAAAACTCTTATTCAAGTATCCTTTTATGCTATCCAGAATTTCTATATCATTTCCAATCAACAATATGTCATCTACATATAGTATTAGAAATGCTACAGATCTCCCACTTACTTTCTTGTAAATACGGGCTTCTCCAAAAGTCTGTATAAAACCATATTCTTTGATCAACTCATCAAAGCATATATTCCAACTCCGAGATGCTTGCACTAGTCCATTGATGGATCGCTGGAGCTTGCACATTTTGTTAGCACCTTTTGGATCGACAAAACCTTCTGGTTGCATCATATACAAATTCTTGTTCTAGAAATCCATTCAGGAATGCAGTTTTGACATCCATTTGCCATATTTCATAATCATAAAATGCGGCAATTGCTAACATGATTCGGACAGACTTAAGCATCGCTACGGGTGATAAAGTCTCATCGTAGTCAACCCCTTGAACTTGTCGAAAACCTTTCGCAACAAGTCGAGCTTTGTAGACAGTAACATTACCATCAGTGCCAGTCTTCTTCTTGAAGATCCATTTATTCTTGATGGCTTGTCGATCATCGGGCAAGTCAACCAAAGTCCATACTTTGTTCTCATACATGGACCCCATCTCAGATTTCATGGCCTCAAGCCATTTTGCGGAATCTAGGCTCATCATCGCTTCCTCATAGTTCGTAGGTTCGCCATGGTCAAGTAACATGACCTCCAGAATAGGATTACCGTACCACTCTGGTGCAGATCTTATTCTGGTTGACCTATGAGGTTCTGTAGTAACTTTATCTGAAGTTTCATGATCAACATCATTAGCTTCCTCACTTATTGGTGTAGTCGTCACAGGAACCGGTTTCTGTGATGAAATATTTTCCAATAAAGGAGCAGGTACAGTTACCTCATCAAGTTCTACTTTCCTCTCACTCACTTCTTTTGAGAGAAACCCCTTCTCTAGAAAGGATCCATCTTAGCAACAAATATCTTGCCTTTGGATCTGTGATAGAAGGTGTACCCAATAGTTTCCTTTGGGTATTCTATGAAGACGCACTTCTCCGATTTGGGTTCGAGCTTATCAGGTTGAAACTTTTTCAAATAAGCATCACAACTCCAAACTTTAAGAAACGACAGCTTAGATTTATTGCTAAACCACAGTTCATATGGTGTCGTCTCAACGGATTTAGATGGTGCCCTATTTTAACGTGAATGCAACTATCTATAATGAATAACCCCAAAACGATATTGGTAAATTGGTAAGAGACATCATTGATCGCACCATATCAAATAAAGTGTGGTTATGACGTTCGGACACGTTATGCTCTGGTGTTTGATACGTCTCCAACGTATCTATAATTTTTGATTGCTCCATGTTACTTTATCTACTGTTTCAGGCAATATTGGGCTTTATTATCCACTTTTGTATTATTTTTCGGACTAACCTATTAACCGGAGGCCCAACCCAGATTTGCTGTTTTATGCCTATTTCATTTGAAGAAAAAGAATATCAAACGGAGTCGAAACGGAACGAAATCAACTGGAGAAGTTATTTTTGGAAGGAAAGCTACCGGATGGACTTGGATCCCATGTGAGGAGCCAAGGGAGGTGCTCACAAGGGTGGGGGCCGCGCCCACCCCCCTAGGGCACGCCCCCTGCCTCGTGGGCCCCTCGAAGCTCCACCGACGTACTTCCTGCACCCATATTTACCTACGTACCCTAAAAACATTCACGGAGAAGATAGATCAGGAGTTCCGCCGCCGCAAGCCTCTATAGCCAGCAAAAACCTCTCGGGAGCCCGTTCCGGCACCCTGCCGGAGGGGGAACCCATCACCGGTGGCCATCTTCATCATCCTGGCGCTATCCCTGACGAGGAGGGAGTAGTCCACCCTCGGGGCTGAGGGTATGTACTAGTAGCTATGTGTTTGATCTCTCTCTCTTTCTCGCGTTCTCTCTCGTGCTCCCTCTATGGCACGATCTTGATGTATCCCGAGCTTTGCTATTGTAGTTCGATCTTATGATGTTTCTGCCCCTCTACTCTCTTGTGATGAATTGAGTTTCCCCTTTGAAGTTATCTTATCGGATTGAGTCTTTTATGAGAACACTTGATGTACGTCTTGCCGTGTTTATCTGTGGTGACAATGGGATTTCACGTGCCACTTGATGTATGTTTTGGTGACCAACTTGCGGGTTCCGCCCATGAACCTATGCATAGGGGTTGGCACACGTTCTTGACTCTTCGGTAGAAACTTTGAGGCACTCTTTGAAGTACTTTTATGATTGGTTGGATGAATCTAAGATTGTGTGATGCATATCGTATAATCATGCCCACGGATATTGAGGTGACAACGGAGTATCTAGGTGACATTAGGGTTTTGGTTGATTTGTGTCTTAAGGTGTTATTCTAGTACGAACTCTTTTATAGATCGATCCGAAAGAATAACTTTGAGGTGGTTTCGTACCCTACCATAATCTCTATGTTTGTTCTCCGCTATTAGTGTCTTTGGAGTGACTCTTTGTTGCATGTTGAGGGCTTGTTATATGATCTATCTATGTTATTATTGTTGAGAGAACTTGCACTAGTGAAAGTATGAACCCTAGGCCTTGTTTCCTATCATTGCAATACCATTTACACTCACTTTTACCACTTGTTACCTTGCTGTTTTTATAATTTCAGATTACAAAAACCTATATCTACTATCTATTTTGCACTTGTATCTTCATCTCTTCGCCGAACTAGTGCACCTATACAATTACCATTGTATTGGCTGTGTTGGGGACACAAGAGACTCCTTGTTATTTGGTTGCAAGGTTGTTTGAGAGAGACCATCTTCATCCTACGCACCTATGGATTGGTAAACCTTAGGTCATCCACTTGAGGGAAATTTGCTACTGTCCTACAAACCTGTGCACTTGTAGGCCCAACAATGTCTACAAGAAGAAGGTTGCGTAGTAGACATCAAGCTGTTTTCTGGCGCATTGCCGGGGAGGTTAGCTCTTGAAGGTATATCTTTAGATCTTGCAATCGAATCTTTTTGTTTCTTGTTTTAGCATTAGTTTAGTTTATAAAAGGAAACTACAAAAAAAATGGAGTTAAGTTTGTCTCATACGCTTCATCTTTTTAATATATTTCGTGAGAATGATGGAAAGGAAAATTGTGCTCAAGTGCTAGAAGAAGAATGCATTAGAATGTTGGGTACTAGATCTTTGTATGATGAGCATGATTGCAATGTTGTTAGTATGAATTCCTTGAATATCCATGATGCTAATGATATGCAAAGCCCCAAGCTTGGGGAAGCTATGCTTGATGGAGATGATATTTTTTGTCCCCCAAGTTTTGATGAGAATATTTATTATGATGAAAGCATGCCTCCTATTTATGATGATTATATTGATGAAAGTGGGTTTGGAAGAGTGTCAACATTAGGAAGTAGCGATCCCACTATTTTGGAGGATGTTGAATCTTATTGTGATGAACATGAAAGTGGATTTGGAAGAGTGTCAACTTTATTTAGTGATTCCACTATCTTGGAAGAGGTTCCAATTGATTATGAGAACAAAGTTGCTATCTATGATGATTATTGTGATGACTTGTATGCTATTAGGAATAATGATAACGATGAAACTTGTCATCATGATTATAGTTTTCAATTGGATTATGCCTCACATGATAATTATTTTGTTGAGTTTGCTCCCACTATTATTCATGAGAAGAATTTTGCTTATGTGGAGAATAGTAAATTTTGTATGCTTGTAGATCATGAAAAGAATGCTTTAGGTGATGGTTATATTGTTTAATTCATTCATGATGCTATTGAAAATTATTATGAGGGAGGAACATATGCTTGTAGGAATTGCAATAATGTCAAGTTTCCTCTCTATGTGCTTAAACTTTTAAAGTTATGCTTGTTTTACCTTCCTATGCTAGTTGATTATTGTTCGCATAAGTTGTTTGCTCACAAAATCCCTATGCATATGAAGTGGGTTAGGCTTAAATGTGCTAGTCATATGCTTCATGATGCTCCCGTTATGTTTCAATTCTTATCTTTTATGTGAGCATCATTGTCATCATCATGCCTAGCTAGAAAGGCATTAAAGAAAAACGCTTGTTGGGAGACAACCCAATATTTATCCTTACTGTTTTTGTGTGTACACATGATTATGCTACTATAGTAATCATGTTTTATAGGTTTTGTTTCAATAAAGTGCCAAGTAGAACCTTTGGGAAGACTTGGGTGAAGTTTATGTGATCTTGCTGTGAAAAACAGAAACTTTAGCGCTCACGAGTTTAGCTTCCATTTTTACTGGAGAGTGCTTTTAGGTTGATTCTTTTTGCAGATGATTAATAGACAAATTTCTCAGGTCCAGCAATTTATTTCATAATTTTTGGGGTTCCAGAAGTATACGTTTGATTCAGATTACTACAGACTGTTCTGTTTTTGACATATTCTGTTTTCTATGTGTTGTTTGCTTATTTTGATGCATCTATGGCTAGTATTAAGTGGTATGAACCATAGAGAAGTTGGAATACAGTAGGTTTAACACCAATATGATTGTAGAATGAGTTCATTACAGTACCTAAGTGGTGGTTTTATTCTCTTATACTAACGGAGCTTACGAGTTTTGTTTTGAGTTTTGTGTGGTTGAAGTTTTCAAGTTTTGGGTAAAGATTCGATGGACTATGGAATAAGGAGTGGCAAGAGCCTAAGCTTGGGGATGCCCCGGAAGGCATCCCTTCTTTCGTCTTCGTTCATCAGTAAATTTACTTGGAGCTATATTTTTATTCACCACATGATATATGTTTTGCTTGGAGCGTCATTTTATTTTGTTTTGCTTGCTGTTTGAATAAGATACCAAGATCTGAAATTCTTTGATGAGAGAGAGTCTTCACATAGTTGCATAATTATTTAGCTACTCATTGATCTTCACTTATATCTATCGGAGTAGTTTGTCGTTTGCTCTAATACTTCACTTATATCTTTTAGAGCATGGTGGTAGTTTTATTTTGAAGAAATAGATGAACTCTCATGCTTCAGTTATATTATTTTAAGAGTCTTAAAGAGCATGGTAATTTGCTTAAATAATCCTAATATGCTAAGCATAAAAGATTTGTAAGAATTCTTATGAGTGTGTATAATACTAAGAAAAGTTTGATGCTTGATAATTGTTTTGAGATATGGAGGTAGTGGTATTAAAGTCATGCTAGTTGGGTGATTATGAATTTAAAGAATGCTTGTGTTGAAGTTAGCAAGTCCTGTAGCATGCACGTATGGTTAAAGTTGTGTAACAAATTTGAAACATGAAGTGTACCTGGCTTGTGCATCCTTATGAGTGGCGGTCGGGGACGAGCGATGGTCTTTTCCTACCAATCTACCCCCCTAGGAGCATGCACGTAGTACTTGGTTCTTGATGACTTCTAAATTTTTGCAATAAGTATATGAGTTCTTTTGACTAATGTTGAGTCCATGGATTATACACACTTTTACCTTTCCGCCATTGCTAGCCTCTTCGGTACCGTGCATTGCCCTTTCTCACCTTGAGAGTTGGTGCAAACTTCACCGGTGCATTCAAATCCCGTGATATGATACGCTCTATCACACATAAACCTCCTTATATCTTCCTCAGAACAGCCACCATACCTACCTATTATGGCATTTCCATAGCCATTCCGAGATATATTGCCATGCAACTTTCCACCGTTCCGTTCATCATCATCATGACATACATTACTTTTGTCATATTGCCATTGCATGATCATGTAGTTTACATCGTATTCGTGGCAAAGCCACCATGCATTATTTTTCATACATGTCACTCTTGATTCATTGCACCATCCCGGTACACCGCCGGAGGCATTCATATAGAGTCATATCTTGTTCTAGTTTCGAGTTGTAATCCTTATGTTGTAATCAATAGAAGTGTGATGATCATCATTATTAGAGCATTGCCCAATCAACAAAAAAGAAAAAAGAGAAATGCCAAAAAAAGGACAATGCTACTATCTTTATTTCCACACTTGTGCTTCAAAGTAGCACCTTGTTCTTCATATGGTGAGTCTCATAAGTTTTGCTTCAAAGTAGCACCTTGTTCTTTATGTAGTGAGTCTCCTAAGTTGTCTTTTTCATACTAGTGGGAATTTTTCATTATAGCACTTGGCTTGTATATTCCTATGATGGGCTTCGTCAAATGCCCCAGGTCTTCGTGAGCAAGCAAGTTGGATGCACACCCACTAGTTTTCTTTTGTTGAGCATTTATAGCTCTAGTGCATCCGTTGCATGGAATCCCTACTCCTCATGTTGACATCAATTGATGGACATCTCCATAGCCCGTTGATTATCCTCTTCAATGTGATATTTTCTCCTTTTTTGTCTTCTCCACACAATCCCCATCATCATATTCTATTCCACCCATAGTGTTATATCCATGGCTCACGCTCATGTATTGCGTGAAGGTTGAAAAAGTTTGAGATTATTTAAGTATGAAACAATTGCTTGGCTTGTCATCGGGGGTATAGAAGTTGGGAACATCCTTGTGTGACGAAAATGAAGCATAGCCTAACTATATGATTTTGTAGGGATGAACTTTCTTTTGCCATGTTATTTTGAGAAGACATAATTGCTTTGTTAGTATGCTTGAAGTATTATTATTTTTATGTCAATATGAAATTTTGTCTTGAATCTTATGGATCTGAATATTCATACCACAATTAAGAAGATTTACATTGAAGTTATGCCAAAGTATCACTCCGCATCAAAAATTCTTTTTTATCATTTACCTACTCGAGGACGAGCAGGATTTAAGCTTGGGGATGCTTGATACGTCTCCAACGTATCTATAATTTTTTATTGCTCCATGCTACTTTATCTACTGTTTTAGGCAATATTGGGCTTAATTATCCACTTTTATATTATTTTTTGGACTAACCTATTAACCGGACGCCCAGCCCAGATTTGCTGTTTTATGCCTATTTCAGTGTTTCGAAGAAAAATAATATCAAACAGAGTCGAAACGGAACGAAATCAACTGGAGAAGTTATTTTCGGAAGGAAAGCTACCGGATGGACTTGGACCCCACGTCAGGAGCCAAGGGAGGTGCTCAGGAGGGTGGGGGGGCGCCCACCCCCTAGGGCGCGCCCCCCTGCCTCGTGGGGCCCTCGAAGCTCCACCGACGTACTTCCTGCACCCATATATACCTACGTACCCTAAAAACATCCACGGAGAAGATAGATCGAGAGTTCCGCCGCCGCAAGCCACTGTAGCCACCAAAAACCTCTTGGGAGCTCGTTTCGGCACCCTGCCGGAGGGGGAACCCATCACTGGTGGCCATCTTCATCATCCCGACGTTATCCATGACGAGGAGGGAGTAGTCCACCCTCGGGGCTGAGGGTATGTACCAGTAGCTATGTGTTTGATCTCTCTCTCTCTCGTGTTCTCTCTCGTGTTCCCTCTATGGCACGATCTTGATGTATCCCGAGCTTTGCAATTGTAGTTGGATCTTATGATGTTTCTCCCTCTCTACTCTCTTGTGATGAATTGAGTTTCCCCTTTGAAGTTATCTTATCGGATTGAGTCTTTTATGAGAACACTTGATGTATGTCTTGCCGTGTTTATCTGTGGTGACAATGGGATTTCACGCGCCACTTGATGTATATTTTGGTGTCCAACTTGCGGGTTCCGCCCATGAACCTAGGCATAGGGGTTGGCACACGTTCTTGACTCTCCGGTAGAAACTTTGGGGCACTCTTTGAAGTACTTTGATGATTGGTTGGATGAATCTGAGATTGTGTGATGCCTATCGTATAATCATGCCCACGGATACTTGAGGTGACAATGGAGTATCTAGGTGACATTAGGGTTTTGGTTGATTTGTGTCTTAAGGTGTTATTCTAGTACGAACTCTTTTATAGGTCGATCCAAAAGAATAACTTTGAGGTGGTTTTGTACCCTACCATGATCTCTACATTTGTTCTCTGCTATTAGTGGCTTTGGAGTGACTCTTTGTTGCATGTTGAGGGCTTGTTATATGATCTATCTATGTTATTATTGTTGACAGAACTTGCACTAGTGAAAGTATGAACCCTAGGCCATGTTTCCTATCATTGCAATACCGTTTACGCTCACTTTTACCACTTGTTACCTTGCTGTTTTTATAATTTCAGATTACAAAAACCTATATCTACTATCTATTTTGCACTTGTATCTTCATCTCTTCGCCGAACTAGTGCACCTATACAATTTACCATTGTATTGGCTGTGTTGGGGACACAAGAGACTCCTTGTTATTTGGTTGCAGGGTTGTTTGAGAGAGACCATCTTCATCCTACGCCTCCTACAGATTGATAAACCTTAGGTCATCCACTTGAGGGAAATTTTCTACTGTCCTACAAACCTATGCACTTGCAGGCCCAACAACGTCTACAAGAAAAAGGTTGTGTAGTAGACATCAGTGTTCCAGGTGGCATGAGTTTGTGAAACTATTCCACATTATTTTAACTGAAGGCCAAACTCGTAACTCAAATATTCATCTCCACGATCAGATCGTAGAAACTTTATTTTCTTGTTACGATGATTTTCCACTTCACTCTAAAATTCTTTGAACCTTTCAACTGTTTTAGAGTTATGTTTCATCATGTAGATATACCCATATCTGCTCAAATCATCTGTGAAGGTCAGAGAATAATGATACCCGCCACGAGCCTTAATACTCATTGGTCTGCATACATCAGTATGTATTATTTCCAACAAGTCAGTAGCTCGTTCAATAGTTCCGGAGAACGGAGTTTTAGTCATCTTGCCCAAAAGGCACGGTTCGCAAGCATCAAATGATTCATAACCAAGTGATTCCGAAAATCCATCTTTATGGAGTTTCTTCATGCGCTTTACACCGATATGACCCAAACGGCAGTGCCACAAATAAGTTGCACTATCGTTATCAACTTTGCATCTTTTGGCATCAATATTATGAATATGTATATCACTACGATCGAGATCCAACAAACTATTTTCATTGGGTGTATGACCATCAAAGGTTTTACTCATGTAAACAGAACAACAATTATTCTCTGACTTTAAATGAGTAACCATATTGCAATAAAGATGATCAAATCATACTCATGCTCAACGCAAACACCAAATAACATTTATTTAGGTTCAACACTAATATCAAAAGTATAGAGAGTGTGCGATGATGATCATATCAATCTTGGAACTACTTCCAACACACATCGTCACTTCACCCTCAACTAGTTTCTGTTTATTCTGTAACTCCTGTTTCGAGTTACTAATCATATCAACCGAACAAGTATCAAATACTCAGTGGCTACTATAAACACTAGTAATGTACACATCAATAACCTGTATATCAAATATACCCTTGTTCACTTTGCCATCCTTCTTATCCACCAATTATTCAGGGCATTTCCACTTCCAGTGACCATTTCCTTTGTAGTGTAAGCACTCACTTTCAGGCTTTGGTCTAGCTTTGGGCTTCTTCGCGGGAGTGACAACTTGCTTGTCATTCTACTTGAAGTTCCCTTTCTTTCCCTTTGCCCTTTTCTTGAAACTAGTGGTCTCTTCAATCATCAACACTTGATGCTTTTTCTTGATTTATACCTTCGTCGATTTCAACATCACGAAGAGCTCGAGAATCGTTTTCGTCACCCCTTGCATACTATAGTTCATCACGAAGTTCTAGTAACTTGGTGATGGTGACTAGAGAACTCTGTCAATCACTATCTTATCTGGAAGATTAACTCCCACTTCATTCAAGTGATTATAGTACCCAGACAATCTAAGCACTTGCTCACTAGATGAGCAATTCTCCTCCATCTTTTAGGTGAAGTATTTGTCAGAGGTCTCATACCACTTGACACGGGCATTAGTCTAAAATATCAATTTCATCTCATGGAACATCTCATATATTCCGTGACGTTTCAAGGACGATTTTGTAGTACCGGTTCTAAGCCATAAAGCATGGTGCGCAAAACTATCAAGTAGTCATCATATTGAGCTAGCCAAACATTCATAACGTCTGCATCTGCTCGTGCAATAGGTCTGTCATCTAGCGGTGCATCAAGGACATAATTATTCTGTGCAACAATGAGGATAAACCTCAGATCACGGACCAAGTCCGCATCATTGCTACTAACATCTTTCAACTTAGTTTTCTCTAGGAACACATAAAAAAACATAGGGAAGCAACAACGCGAGCTATTGATCTACAACATAATTTGAAAAATACTACCAGGACTAAGTTCATGATAAATTAAAGTTTAATTAATCATATTACTTAAGAACTCCCACTTAGATAGACATCCCTCTAATCATTTAAGTGATCACGTGATCCAAATCAACTAAACCATGTCCGATCATCACGTGAGATGGAGTAGTTTTCAATGGTGAACATCACTATGTTGATCATATCTACTATATGATTCACGCTCGACCTTTCGGTTTCAGTGTTCCGAGGCCATATCTGTATATGATAGGCTCGTCAAGTTTAACCTGAGTATTCCGCGGCAACGGTTTTGCACCCGTTGTATTTGAACGTAGAGCCTATCACACCCGATCATCACGTGGTGTCTCAGCACGAAGAACTTTCGCAAAGGTGCATACTCAAGGAGAACACTTATACCTTGAAATTTAGTGAGAGATCATCTTATAATGCTACCATTAATCAAAGCAAAATAAGATGCATAAAGGATAAACATCACATGCAATCAATATAAGTGATATGATATGGCCATCATCATCTTGTGCTTGTGATCACCATCTCCGAAGAACCGTCATGATCACCATCGTCACCGGCGCGACACCTTGATCTCCATCGTACCATCGTTGTTGTTTCGCCACCTATTGCTTCTACGACTATCGCTGCCGCTTAGGGATAAAGTAAAGCAATTACAGGACGATTGCATTGCATACAATAAAGCGACAACCATATGGCTCCTGCCAGTTGCCGATAACTCGGTTACAAAACATGATCATCTCATACAATAAAATATAGCATCACATCTTGACCATATCACATCACAACATGCCCTGCAAAAACAAGTTAGACGTCCTCTACTTTGTTGTTGCAAGTTTTACGTGGCTGCTATGGGCTAAGCAAGAACCGTTCTTACCTACGCATTAAAACCACAACGATAGTTCGTCAAGTTAGTGTTGTTTTAACCTTCTCAAGGACCGGGCGTAGCCACACTCGGTTCAATTAAAGTTGGAGAAACTGACACCCGCCAACCACCTATGTGCAAAGCACGTCGATAGAATCAGTCTCGCGTAAGCGTACGCGTAATATCGGTCCGGGCCGCTTCATCCGACAATACCGCCGAACCAAAATATGACATGCTGGTAAGCAGTATGACTTGTATCACCCACAACTCACTTGTGTTCTACTCATGCATATAAGATCTACGCATAAAACCAGGCTCCGATGCCACTGTTGGGTAACGTAGTAATTTCAAAAAAATTCCTACGCACACGCAATATCATGGTGATGCATAGCAACGAGAGGGGAGAGTGTCGTCCACGTACCCTCGTAGACCGAAAGCGGAAGCGTTAGAACAACGCGGTTGATGTAGTCGTACGTCTTCACGGCCCGACCGATCAAGCACCGAAACTACGTTACCTCCGAATTCTTGCACACGTTCAGCTCGATGACATCCCTCGAACTCCGATCCAGCCGAGTGTCGATGGAGAGTTCCGTCAGCATGAAAGGGTGATGACAATCTTGATGTTCTACCGTCGCAGGCCTTCGCCTAAGCACTGCTACAATATCATCGAGGAGGACTATGGTGGAGGGGGGCACCACACACGGCTAAGAGATCAAGAGATCAATTGTTGTGTCTATGGGGTGACCCCTGCCCCCGTATATAAAGGAGCAAGGGGGGAGGCGGCCGGCCTAGGAGGAGGGCGCGCCAAGGGGGGAGTCCTCCTCCGACCGGGAGTAGGACTCCTCCTTCCCTTGTTGGAGTAGGAGAGAAGGAAAGAGGGGGAGAGGAAGAAGGAAAAGGGGGCTGCACCCCTTGTCCAATTCGGACCAGAGGGGGGGCTGCGCGCCTCCTTCCTTTTGGCCTCTCTCCTCTATTCCCGTATGGCCCAATAAGGCTCATATACTCCCCGGCGAATTCCCGTAACTATCCAGTACTCCGAAAAATACCCGAATCACTCGGAACCTTTCTGAAGTCCGAATATAGTCGTCCAATATATCGATCTTTACGTCTCGACCATTTCGAGACTCCTCGTCATGTCCCCGGTCTCATCCGAGACTCTGAACTACCTTCGGTACATCAAAACACATAAAATCATAATATAACCGTCATCTAATTTTAAGCGTGCGGACCCTACGAGTTCGAGAACTATGTAGACATGGCCGAGACACGTCTCCGGCCAATAACTAATAGCGGAACCTAGATGCTCATATTGGCTTCCACATATTTTACGAAGATTTTTATCGGTCAAACCGCATAACAAAATACGTTGTTCCCTGCGTCATTGGTATGTCACTTGCCCGAGATTCGATCGTCGGTATCTCAATACCTAGTTCAATCTCGTTACCAGCAAGTCTCTTTACTCGTTCTGTAATACATCATCTCGCAACTAACTCATTAGTTGCAATGCTTGCAAGGCTTATAGTGATGTGCATTGTAACATCCCAAATTTTCAATTTGGAATGTTATACAATAGATCATCATTGCATATCATATTTATTGCATTTTTGGCTCGATCCTAGAAATTCTACGCAACTCAAGGACCCACGGAGAGAGTTGGGGATTTCGTAAATTTCATATTTTAGTTTTCTCAAATTTTTGAAATAGCATCATTTGATTTTATTTATTTTATCTTCAATTATTTCAATTATAAAAATATGAGAGAGGGAATAAAATGACTTGCCCAAAATAAATAAATATTGAGGATTTAATAAAAAAATCAAATAAGATTTTATTTTGGATTTTATTGCTATTTTATTTGAATTTAGGAAAATTTGCATTTTTTGAAATTGCATTTAGGCCCAAATAAATGTTCTTCTTGTCCGGCTTGATTTTAGAAGTCGGGGAAAATTTATTTCGGGATTTTTGGAGTCCGTTTAGTATTTCTTTCGTCTGATTTTTTGCGCGAAAATTATTTTTTTTTAAAAAAAAAGTCCGAACCGACCTTGGGCCGTAACCGGCCAGGACTCCACCTGGCCGGGGTTCTTTAAATAGCGCACCCCGGGCCGCCGCCCCAGCCCACCTGCGCTCGCGCCCCAAACCCTAACCCTAGCCACCGCCTTGTTGCCGCTTGTTGCGAGGCTTGACCCAGAGTTGACCCCCGCCGTTTTTTTTTGAAAAACCATTCGATTTTTCGTTGGTTTTTTAGATCCTTTTTTTAGTAGATCAATTTTTTCGGTTTAGGTTAATTGGCGAGCCTTCGCTCATTCGTTTGTTTTAACGAACGCGTTCATCTCTTAGATCCAGATAACGAACGTTCGTTCGTTAATCTGTTCGTCGTTTTTCTTTTTCTTGGATTTATTCTGCGATTTTTCTGATTGCGATTTCTGATTCGATTTTCGTTTTAGTATAACTTTTCGCTCGTTTATCGGAATCAGGTGATTCAAGCACCTAGAGTTTCGTCTCGAAACACTCTTTTCGAATAATCTACTCAAACAAGTTTTTACTTCTGTAAATTTGACTTAGGTCCAGATTAGTAAACGAAGCTTGTTTCTTTCGCCGTTTGACTTTCGTTGTTTCGTTCGATTTGATTCTTTTTGCAAACCGGAGTTCTTAAGTTGAGCTTTCTGGTTAGATCTCTTATTTGAGATTTACATGTGCATTAGATGAGTACTTATGGTATGCTTGCTTGTTTGTTTGCGATAGAGTAACCGGATTGCGCCGCTTGCTACTTCGAATCCCTAGGTTTCACGGATCATCAGCAAGGCAAGTAACACTTTGATCATATCCCCTTTACTACCCAGTTTTATTGCATTAGATCAATCCTCAACCAATTGCATGATTAGGATCTGATTAATATGTGGATTTTGGGATGTAGATGAGGTAGTACCTATCACCTGTTTTATTATCAACCCCTTGGGTGTTACTTATACGTTTGCTTATAATGCCATGCTATGCTAGTAGACGTGGATTGGGTGAGTGTATCCATGACAGATGTGAGATTGTGAATTAATGGTTTATTTAAGGTGGCAACATTAATACACATCTGGGTGGATTGAGGTACCTGGGTATTCCAGGATTGCCTGTTTGTTTTTGGACCGCCACCCAGGCTCAAAGGGATCATAAGATTATTCATGCTAGAAACTTCCGTGTGCAGCCACATGCTATTATGGGCTCTAGCATAGTTGATTAAGTCGTGCGAACTCTTATAGTGGTAGACTAGCAGATGTAGGGGAAAGTAGGTGTACAGGTGTAAGTGCATCTAGTGCCACCCCTAGTTTGGTTTTGGAGTATTGACGACAAACGTGGTTGAGGGACTAATGTGTTTGTGAGAATTGCAGGATAACACAGGTAGTAGTCCCTCTTTGATTCGGTTTACCTACCGGAGAAGACCCCTAAAAATGTATGAAGACATTGAAGATAATGGTGGTATGTGAAGACATTCACACTGAAGACTATGACAGGAGAAGACATTGAGTGAAGACTATGGAGCGCGAAGACTTAGTAGTGTTGTTGTTTCATTTCTTCTTTGTTGATTCATAGGAACCACCGCATTGTTAAGTGGGGTCCAAGTGAACAAAGTCAGAGTGACTGAAGTGATGCTCAACCAAAATCCTATGTCTTCGAGTGAAGACAATGAGAGTAAATCTTATCCAGAGGCGGATAAGTCAGCTTTACTTGTAGCCCAACTCAAGTTGTCGCGTGTGTTTGAAATCTGACCGTTGTGACACGTGTCAGTTCCTTAGTGACCCAGGGTCATTTCGGACAAATCAGGTCGGGTTGCCCAGTGGCTATAAATAGCCCCCCCTACACCATAAATTGGTGGCTGCTCAGAGTTAGATACGGCTTTTGTCATTTGAGAGCAACCCACCTCCGAGGCCTTTGAGAGAGAGAATCCTTGCGAGGACAAAGCCCAAACCACCCAGAGCCCAGAGAGTGTTTGGCATCACTGTAGTCTTTCTATCCGCGTGATCTGAAGACTTGTTACACTTGAGGACTATGAATCCTCCAGCCGGTTAGGCGTCGCGTTATGAGCATCCAAGAGTCATTATGGATTGCCAGTGAACGAAGTCTGTGAAGGTTTGGAAGTCTACCTTGAAGACTTACCAAAGTGATTGGGCGAGGACTGTGTGTCCTTAGCTCAATGGGAATAAGGTGAAGACACGGTCTTCTGAGTTCAATCTCAGCCTCCCTAACAAGACGTACAGTTGTCACAGCAACTGGAACTGGTCGAACAAATCCTTGTCTTCACAACAGACTGGTTCTATCTCTTACTCTCCTTACTTACAATTTGTCTTTGTGAAGTCATTGGCTGATTGCTCTGCCTGTTTGACTTCACTATGTGACTACTTGTTCTGATTAGCTTCATACTATCTTCCATCCTGATCCTACTACCTAGCTGCTATCAGTCATCATGCTTTAGCTTCATACTTGTTTGACTATGGTGTGTCTAGTGTAGTCCATCTTTCGCTGCATGTTTATAGGTCCAGTTTTCGTGTTTGTCTTCTAAACTCTCATGTTTTGAAGACTTCCATAAAAATCGCCTATTCACCACCCTCTAGTCGATAACTAGCACTTTTAATTGGTATCAGAGCAAGGTACTCCCTTTTTCTGTGTGATTCAGTTTAACCACCTAGAGTTTTAGCTATGTCGACTGCAGGGATAATCAAGGTCTCCGTTGCGTGTCCCATCTTTGATGGCACTGAATATCCCTACTGGAAGAATAGGATGCGCATGCATCTTAAAGCCATTGATGTCAATCTGTGGTATGTCGTCAAGAATGGCGTTCCCAAGACTGGTGAAGGTGTCACCCCCACTGATGTGAAGAAGTTCATTCAACTGGACTCTACCGCCAAGAACATCATCTGTGGTCATCTGACCAAAGGGCAGTATGGTCGTGTGAGCGCTCTGGAAACGTCGAAGCTAGTCTGGGGCTGGCTCTCCAAGGTCAATGAAGGCATCTCAACACAGGGTGATCAACGAATCAGTACTCTTTGCAACCTGGTGCAAACTTTGCCGGTGCATCTAAATCCCGTGATATGATACGCTCTATCACACATAAACCTCCTTATATCTTCCTCAAAACAGCCACCATACCTACCTATTATGGCATTTCCATAGCCATTCTGAGCTATATTGCCATGCAACTTTCCACCGTTCCGTTCATCATCATCATGACATACATTACTTTTGTCATATTGCCATTGCATGATCATGTAGTTGACATCGTATTTGTGGCAAAGCCACCATGCATTATTTTTCATACATGTCACTCTTGATTCATTGCACCACCCCGGTACACCGCCGGAGGCATTCATATAGAGTCATATCTTGTTCTAGTTTCGAGTTGTAATACTTATGTTGTAATCAATAGAAGTGTGATGATCATCATTATTAGAGCATTGCCCAATCAAAAAAATAGAAAAAAGAGAAAGGCCAAAAAAGGCCCAAAAAAAGAAAATAAATAAAAAGGGCAATGCTACTATCTTTTTTTCCACACTTGTGCTTCAAAGTAGCACCTTGTTCTTCATATAGTGAGTCTCATAAGTTGTGCTTCAAAGTAGCACCTTGTTCTTTATGTAGTGAGTCTCCTAAGTTGTCTTTTTCATACTAGCGGGAATTTTTCATTATAGAACTTGGTTTGTATATTCCTACGATGGGCTTCCTCAAATGCCCAAGGTCTTCGTGAGCAAGCAAGTTGGATGCACACCCACTAGTTTTCTTTTGTTGAGCATTTATAGCTCTAGTGCATCCGTTGCATGGCAATCCCTAATCCTCATGTTGAGATCAATTGATGGGAATCTCCATAGCCCGTTGATTATCCTCGTCATTGTGAGACTTTCTCCTTTTTTGTCTTCTCCACACAATCCCCATCATCATATTCTATTCCACCCATAGTGCTATATCCATGGCTCACGCTCATGTATTGCGTGAAGGTTGAAAAAGTTTGAGATTATTTAAGTATGAAACAATTGCTTGGCTTGTCATCGGGGGTATAGAAGTTGGGAACATCTTTGTGTGACGAAAATGAAGCATAGCCTAACTATATGATTTTGTAGGGATGAACTTTCTTTTGCCATGTTATTTTGAGAAGACATAATTGCTTTGTTAGTATGCTTGAAGTATTATTATTTTTATGTGAATATGAACTTTTGTCTTGAATCTTATGGATCTGAATATTCATACCACAATTAAGAAGATTTACATTGTAATTATGCCAAAGTATCACTCCGCATCAAAAATTCCTTTTATCATTTACTACTCGAGGACGAGCAGGATTTAAGCTTGGGGATGCTTGATACGTCTCCAACGTATCTATAATTTTTGATTGCTCCATGCTACTTTATCTACTGTTTTAGGCAATATTGGGCTTTATTATCCACTTTTATATTATTTTTGGGACTAACCTATTAACCGGAGGCCCAGCCCAGATTTGCTGTTTTATGCCTATTTTAGTGTTTCGAAGAAAAAGAATATCAAACAGAGTCGAAACGGAATGAAATCAACTTGAGAAGTTATTTTTGAAGGAAAGGTACCAGATGGACTTGGACCCCACATTAGGAGCCAAGGGAGGAGCTCACAAGGGTGGGTGGCGCGCCTACCATCCTAGGGCGCGCCCCCTGCCTCGTGGAGCCCTCGAAGCTCCACCGACGTACTTCCTGCACCCATATATACCTACATACCCTAAAAACATCCACGGAGAAGATAGATCGGGAGTTCCGCCGCCGCAAGCCTCTGTAGCCACCAAAAACCTCTCGGGAGCCCATTTCGCCACCCTGTCGGAGGGGGAACCCATCACCGGTGGCCATCTTCATCATCCCGGCGCTATCCATGACGAGGAGGGAGTAGTCCACCCTCGGGGCTGAGGGTATGTACTAGTAGCTATGTGTTTGATCTCTCTCTCTCTCGTGTTCTCTCTCGTGTTCCCTCTATGGCACGATCTTGCTGTATCCCGAGCTTTGCTATTGTAGTTGGATCTTATGATGTTTCTCCCCTCTACTCTCTTGTGATGAATTGAGTTTCCCCTTTGAAGTTATCTTATCGGATTGACTCTCTTATGAGAACATTTGATGTATGTCTTGCCGTGTTTATCTGTAGTGACAATGGGATTTCACGTGCCACTTGATGTATGTTTTGGTGACCAACTTGCGGGTTCCGCCCATGAACCTAGGCATAGGGGTTGGCACACGTCCTTGACTCTTCGATAGAAACTTTGGGGCACGCTTTGAAGTACTTTTATGATTGGTTGGATGAATCTGAGATTGTGTGGTGCATATCGTATAATCATGCCACGGATACTTGAGGTGACAATGGAGTATCTAGGTGACATTAGGGTTTTGGTTGATTTGTGTCTTAAGGTGTTATTCTAGTACGAACTCTTTTATAGATCGATCCGAAAGAATAACTTTGAGGTGGTTTTGTACCCTACCATAATCTCAACTTTTGTTCTCCGCTATTAGTGGATTTGGAGTGACTCTTTGTTGCATGTTGAGGGCTTGTTATATGATCTATGTATGTTATTATTGTTGACAGAACTTGCACTAGTGAAAGTATGAACCCTAGGCCTAGTTTCCTATCATTGCAATACCGTTTACGCTCACTTTTACCACTTGTTACCTTGCTGTTTTTATAGTTTAAGATTACAAAAACGTATATCTACAATCTATTTTGCACTTATATCTTGATCTCTTCGCTGAACTAGTGCACCTATACAATTTACCATTGTATTGGCTGTGTTGGGGACACAAGAGACTCCTTGTTATTTGGTTGCAGGGTTGTTTGAGAGAGACCATCTTCATCCTACGCCTCCTACGAATTGATAAACCTTTGGTCATCCACTTGACGGAAATTTGCTACTGTCCTACAAACATGTGCACTTGCAGGCCCAACAACGTCTAAAAGAAGAAGGTTGTGTAGTAGACATCAGTGTTCCAGGTGGCATGAGTTTGTGAAACTATTCCACATAATTTTAACTGAAGGCCAAACTCGTAACTCAAATATTCATCTCCACAATCAGATCGTAGAAACTTTATTTTCTTGTTACGATGATTTTCCACTTCACTCTGAAATTCTTTGAACCTTTCAACTATTTTAGACTTATGTTTCATGAAGTAGATATACCCATATATGCTCAAATCATCTGTGAAGGTCAGAGAATAACGATACCCGCCACGAGCCTTAATACTCATTGTTCTACATACATCAGTATGTATTATTTACAACAAGTCAGTAGCTCGTTCCATAGTTTCAGAGAACGGAGTTTTAGTCATCTTGCCCAAAAGGCACGGTTCGCAAGCATCAAATGATTCATTACCAAGTGATTCTGAAAATCCATCTTTATGGAGTTTCTTCATGCGCTTTACACCGATATGACCCAAACGGCAGTGCCACAAATAAGTTGCACTATCATTATCAACTTTGCATCTTTTGGCATCAATATTATGAATATGTATATCACTACGATCGAGATCCAACAAACTATTTTCATTGGGTGTATGACCATCGAAGGTTTTATTCATGTAACAGAACAACAATTATTCTCTGACTTTAAATGAATAACCGTATTGCAATAAACATGATCAAATCATATTCATGCTCAATGCAAACACCAAATAACATTTATTTAGGTTCAACACTAATCTCGAAAGTATAGAGAGTGTGCGATGATGATCATATCAATCTTGGAACTACTTCCACAACACATCGTCACTTCACCCTCAACTAGTTTCTGTTTATTCTGTAACTCCTATTTCGAGTTACTAATCTTATCAACCGAACAAGTATCAAATACTCAGGGGCTACTATAAACACTAGTAATGTACACATAAATAACCTGTATATCAAATATACCCTTGTTCACTTAGCCATCCTTCTTATCGACAAAATATTCAGGGCATTTCCACTTCAAGTGACCATTTCCTTTGCAGTGTAAGCACTCAGTTTTAGGCTTTGGTCCAGCTTTGGGCTTCTTCGCGGGAGTGACAACTTGCTTGTCATTCTACTTGAAGTTCCCTATCTTTCCCTTTGCCCTTTTCTTGAAACTAGTGGTCTCTTCAATCATCAACACTTGATGCTTTTTCTTGATTTCTACCTTCGTCGATTTCAACATCACGAAGAGCTCGGGAATCGTTTTCGTCATCCCTTGCATACTATAGTTCATCACGAAGTTCTAGTAACTTGGTGATGGTGACTAGAGAACTCTGTCAATCACTATCTTATCTGGAAGATTAACTCCCACTTCATTCAAGTGATTGTAGTACTGAGACAATCTAAGCACTTGCTCACTAGTTGAGCAATTCTCCTCCATCTTTTAGGCGAAGTATTTGTCAGAGGCCTCATACCTATTGACACGGGCATTAGTCTAAAATATCAATTTCATCTCATGGAACATCTCATATGTTCCGTGACATTTCAAAAACATTTTTGTAATACCGGTTCTAAGCCATAAAGCATGGTGCACAAAACTATTAAGTAGTCATCATATTGAACTAGCCAAACATTCATAACGTCTGCATCTGCTCCTGCAATAGGTCTGTCATCTAGCGGTGCATCAAGGACATAATTCTTCTGTGCAACAATGAGGATAAACCTCAGATCACGGACCAAGTCCGCATCATTGCTACTAACATCTTTCAACTTAGTTTTCTCCAGGAACACATATAAAAACTTAGGGAAGCAACAACGCGAGCTATTGATCTACAACATAATTTGAAAAATACTACCGGGACTAAGTTCATGATAAATTAAAGTTTAATTAATCATATTACTTAGGAACTCCCACTTAAATAGACATCCCTCTAATCATTTAAGTGATCACGTGATCCAAATCAACTAAACCATGTCCGATCATCACGTGAGATGGAGTAGTTTTCAATGGTGAACATCACTATGTTGATCATATCAACTATATGATTCACGCTCGACCTTTCGGTTTCAGTGTTCCGAGGCCATATCTGTATATGCTAGGCTCGTCAAGTTTAACCTGAGTATTCCGCGGCAACTGTTTTGCACCCGTTGTATTTGAAGGTAGAGCCTATCACACCCGATAATCACGTGGTTTCTCAGCACAAAGAACTTTCGCAAAGCTGCATACTCAGGGAGAACACTTATACCTTGAAATTTAGTGAGAGATCATCTTATAATGCTACCATTAATCAAAGCAAAATAAGATGCATAAAGGATAAACATCACATGCAATCAATATAAGTGATATGATATGGCCATCATCATCTTGTGCTTGTGATCACCATCTCCGAAGCACCGTCATGATCACCATCGTCACCGGCGCGACACCTTGATCTCCATCGTACCATCGTTGTCGTTTCGCCACCTATTGCTTCTATGACTATCGCTGCCACTTAGGGATAAAGTAAAGCAATTACAGGGCGATTGCATCGCATACAATAAAGTGACAACCATATGGCTCCTGCCAGTTGCCGATAACTCGGTTACAAAACATGATCATCTCATACAATAAAATATAGCATCACATCTTGACCATATGACATCACAGCATGCCCTGCAAAAACAAGTTAGATGTCCTCTACTTTGTTGTTGCAAGTTTTACGTGGCAGCTACGGGCTAAGCAAGAACCGTTCTTACCTACGCATTAAAACCACAACGATAGTTCGTCAAGTTAGTGTTGTTTTAACCTTCTCAAGGACCGGGCGTAGCAACACTCGGTTCAATTAAAGTTGGAGAAACTGACACCCGCCAGCCACCTATGTGCAAAGCACGTCGGTAGAACCAGTCTCGCGTAAGCGTACGCGTAATATCGGTCCGGGCCACTTCATCCAACGATACCGCCGAACCAAAATATGACATGCTGGTAAGCAGTATGACTTGTATCGCCCACAACTCACTTGTGTTCTACTCGTGCGTATAACATCTACGCATAAAACCAGGCTCCGATGCCAGTGTTGGGTAACGTAGTAATTTCAAAAAAAATCCTACGCACACGCAAGATCATGGTGATGCATAGCAACGAGACGGGAGAGTGTCGTCCACGTACCCTCGTAGACCGAAAGAGGAAGCGTTAGAACAACGCGGTTGATGTAGTCGTACGTCTTCACAGCCCGACCGATCAAGCACCAAAACTACGGCACCTCTTAATTCTTGCACACGTTCAGCTTGATGACGTCCCTCGAACTCCGATCCAGCCGAGTGTCGAGGGAGAGTTCCGTCAGCACGACAGCGTGGTGACGATCTTGATGTTCTACCGTCGCAGGGCTTCGCCTAAGCACCGCTACAATGGTGGAGAGGGGCACCACACACGGCTAAGAGATCAAGAGATCAATTGTTGTGTCTATGGGGTGACCCCCTGCCCCCGTATATAAAGGAGCAAGGGGGGAGGCGGACGGCCTAGGAGGAGGGCGCGCCAAGGGGGGAGTCCTCCTCCCACCTGGAGTAGGACTCCTCCTTCCCTTGTTGGAGTAGGATAGAACGAAAGAGGGGGAGAGGAAGAAGGAAAAGGGGCTGCACCCCTTGTCCAATTCGGACCAGACGGGGGCTACGCGCCTCCTTCCTTTTGGCCTCTCTCCTCTATTCCTGTATGGCCCAATAAGACCCATATACTTCCCGGCGAATTCCAGTAACTCTCCAGTACTCCGAAAAATACCTGAATCACTCGGAACCTTCCTGAAGTCTGAATATAGTCGTCCAATATATCGATCTTTACGTCTCGACCATTTTGAGACTCTTCGTCCTGTCCCCGATCTCATCCGAGACTACGAACTACCTTAGGTACATCAAAACACATAAACTCATAATATAACCGTCATCTAACTTTAAGCATGCGGACCCTACGGGTTCGAGAACTATGTAGACATGACCGAGAACGTCTCCGGCCAATAACCAATAGCGGAACCTGGATGCTCTTATTAGCTCCCACATATTCTACGAAGATCTTTATCGGTCAAACCGCATAACAACATACGTTGTTCCCTGTGTCATCGGTACGTATGTCACTTGCCCGAGATTCGATCGTCGGTATCTCAATACCTAGTTCAATCTCGTTACCGACAAGTATCTTTACTTGTTCCGTAATACATCATCTCGCAACTAACTCATTAGTTGCAATGCTTGCAAGGCTTATAGTGATGTGCATTGTAACATCCTAAATTTTCAATTTGGAATGTTATACAATAGATCATCATTGCATACCATATTTATTGCATTTTTGGCTCGATCCTAGAAATTCTACGCAACTCAAGGACCCACAGAGAGAGTTGGGGATTTCGTAAATTTCATATTTTAGTTTTCTCAAATTTTTGAAATAGGATCATTTGATTTTATTTATTTTATCTTCAATTATTTCAATTATAAAAATATGAGAGAGGGAATAAAATGACTTTCCCAAAATAAAGAAATATTGAGGATTTAATAAAAAAATCAAATAAGATTTTATTTTGGATTTTATTGCTATTTTATTTGAATTTAGGAAAAATGCGTATTTTTTAAAATTGCAATTAGGCCCAAATAAATGTTCTTGTCCGGCTTGATTTAAGAAGTCGGGGAAAATTTATTTCAGAATTTTTGGAGTCCGTTTAGTATTTCTTTCGTCTGATTTTCTGCGCGATTTTTTTTAAAAAGAGTTCGAACCGACCTTGGTCAGAATCGCCAGACTCACCGGCGGGTTCTTTAAATACCGCACCCTCCCGCCGCCCACCCACCCGCACCCTACGCCCAAACCCTAACCTAGCCGCCGCCGCACTTTGCCGCCGTCGCCGGAGCCGCCGCCGAGGTTGACCCCGCCGCCGCCGTTTTTTTAGAAAAATCGTTTGGTTTTTTTAGATACTTTTTTTATTAGATCGGTTTTTTTCGGTTTAGGTTAATTAGCGAGCGTTCGCTCGTTCATTCGTTTTAACGAACGTGTTCATCGTTTAGATCCAGATAACGAACGTTCGTTCGTTAATCTGTTCGTCGTTTTTCTTTTTCTCGGATTTATTCCGCGATTTTTCTGATCGCGATTTCTGATTCGATTTTTGTTTTAGTATAACTTTTCGCTCGTTTATCGGAATCAGGCGATTCAAGCACCTAGAGTTTCGTCTCGAAACACTATTTTCGAATAATCTACTCAAACAAGTTTTTACTTCTGTAAATTTGACTTAGGTCCAGATTAGTAAACGAAACGTGTTTCTTTTGCCGTTTGACTTTCGTTGTTTCGTTCGATTTGATTCTTTTTGCAAACCGTAGTTCTTAAGTTCAACTTTCTGGTTAGATCTCTTATTTGAGTTTTACGTGTGCATTAGATGAGTACTTATGGTATGCTTGCTTGCTTGTTTGTGATAGAATACCCGGATTGCGCCGCTTGCTACTTCGAATCCCTAGGTTTCACGGATCATCAACAAGGCAAGTAACACTTTGATCATATCCCCTTTACTACCCAGTTTTATTGCATTAGGTCAATCTTCAACCAATTGCATGATTAGGATCTGATTAATATGTGGGTTTTGGGATGTAGATGAGGTAGTACCTATCACCTGTTTTATTATCAAACCCTTGGGAGTTACCTCTACGTTTGCTTATTATGCCATGCTATGCTAGTAGACGTGGATTGGGTGAGTGTATCCATGACAGAAGTGAGATTGTTAATTAATGGTTTATTTAAGGTGGCAACTTTAATACACATCTGGGTGGATTGAGGTACCTGGGTATTCCAGGATTGCCTATTGGTTTTTGGACCGCCACCCAGGCTCAAAGGGATCATAAGATTATTCATGCTAGAAACTTCCGAGTGCAGCCACATGCTATTATGGGCTCTAGCATAGTTGATTAAGTCGTCCGAACTCTTACAGTGGTAGACTAGCAGATGTAGGGGAAAGTAGGTGTACAGGTGTAAGTGCATCTAGTGCCACCCCTAGTTTGGTTTTGGAGTATTCACGACAAACGTGGTTGAGGGACTAATGTGTTTGTGAGAATTGCAGGATAACACAGGTAGTAGTCCTTGTTTGATTTGGTTTACCTACTAGAGATGACCCCTAAAAATGTATGAAGACATTGAAGATAATGGTGGTACGTGATGACATTCACACTGAAGACTATGACAGGAGAAGACATTGAGTGAAGACTATGGAGCGCGAAGACTTAGTAGTTTCGTTGTTTCCTTTCTTCTTTGTTGATTCATAGGAACCACCACACTATTAAGTGGGGTCCAAGTGAACAAAGTTAGAGTGGCTGAAGTGATGCTCAACCAAAATCCTATGTCTTCGAGCGAAGACAATGAGAGCAAATCTTATCCAGAGTCGGATAAGTAAGCTTTACTTGTAGCCCAAGTCAAGCTGTCGCGTCTGTTTGAAATCTGACCGTTGTGACACGTGTCAGTTCCTTAGTGACCCAGGGTCATTTCGGACAAATCAGGTCGGGTTGCGCAGTGGCTATAAATAGCCCAACCGCTACACCATAAATTGGTTGCTGCTCAGAGTTAGATACGGCTTTTGTCGTTTGAGAGCAACCCACCTCCAAAGCCTTTGAGAGAAAGAATCCTTGCAAGGACAAACCCAAACAACCCAGAGCACAGAGATTGTTTGGCATCACGGAAGTTTTCTGTCCGCGTGATCGGAAGACTTGTTACACTTGAGGACTATGAATCTTCCAGCCGGTTTGGCTTCGCGTTCTGAGCATCCAAGAGTCATTGTGGATTGCCGGTGAACGAAGTCTGTGAAGGTTTGGAAGTCTACCTTGAAGACTTACCAGAGTGATTGGGTGAGGACTGTGTGTCCTTAGCTCAAGGGGAATAAGGTGAAGACACAGTCTTCTGTGTTCAATCTCAGCCTCCCTAACCAGACGTACAGTTGTCACGGCAACTGGAACTGGTCGAACAAATCCTTGTCTTCACAACACACTGGTTCTATCTCTTACTCTCCTTACTTACAGTTTGTCTTTGTGAAGTCATTGCCTGATTGCTCTGCCTGTTTGACTTCACTGTGTGACTACTTGTTCTGATTAGCTTCATACTATCTTCCATCCTGATCCTACTACTTAGCTGCTATCAGTCATCATGCTTTAGCTTCATACTTGTTTGACTATGGTGTGTCTAGTGTAGTTCATCTTCCGCTGCATGTTTATAGGTCCAGTTTTTGTGTTTGTCTTCTAAACTCTCATTTTTTGAAGACTTTCATAAAAATTGCCTATTCACCCCCCTCTAGTCGATAACTAGCACTTTCAATTGGTATCAGAGCAAGGTACTCCCTTTTTCTGTGTGATTCGGTTTAACCACCTGGAGTTTTAGCTATGTCGACTGCAGGGATAATCAAGGTCTCCGCTGCGTGTCCCATCTTTGATGGAACTGAATATCCCTACTGGAAGAATAGGATGCGCATGCATCTTGAAGCCATTGATGTCGATCTGTGGTATGTCGTCAAGAATGGCGTTCCCAAGACTGGTGAAGGTGTCACCCCCACTGATCTGAAGAAGTTCATTCAACTGGACTCTACCGCCAAGAACATCATCTGTGGTCATCTGACCAAAGGGCAGTATGGTCATGTGAGCGCTCTGGAAATGTCGAGCTAGTCTCGGGCTGGCTCTCCAAGCCCAATGAAGGCGTCTCAACACAGCGTGATCAACGAATCAGTACTCTTCGCAACCTCTTCAACCGCTCCAAAAGGCACGACAACGAGAACGTCCAGCTCATTTGACACCTTAGCCCTGATGATACAAGAACGCTGAGGGAGTCCTGGACTAGGGGGTGTCCGGATAGCCGAACTATCATCATCGGCCGGACTCCAAGACTATGAAGATACAAGATTGAAGACTTCGTCCCGTGTCCGGATGGGACTTTCCTTGGCGTGGAAGGCAAGCTTGGTGATATAGATATGTAGATCTCCTACCATTGTAACCGACTCTGTGTAACCCTAGCCCTCTCCGGTGTCTATATAAACCGGAGGGTTTTAGTCCGTAGGACACAACAACAATAACGACAATCATACCATAGGCTAGCTTCTAGGGTTTAGCCTCCTTGATCTCGTGGTAGATCCACTCTTGTACTACCCATATCATCAATATCAATCAAGCAGGAGTAGGGTTTTACCTCCATCGAGAGGGCTCGAACCTGGGTAAAAACATCGTGTCCCTTGTCTCCTGTTACCATCCGCCTAGACGCACAGTTCGGGACCCCCTACCCGAGATCCGCCGGTTTTGACACCGACATTGGTGCTTTCATTGAGAGTTCCTTTGTGTCGTCCCCAATAGGCTCGATGGCTCCTTCGATCATCAACAACGACGCAGTCCAGGGTGAGACTTTCCTCCCCGGACAGTTCTTCGTATTCGGCGGCTTTGCACTGCGGGCCAATTCACTTGGCCATCTGGAGCAGATCGAAAGACTACGCCCCTGGCCGTCAGGCCAGATTTGGAAGTCTGAACTTCACGGCTGACATCCGCGGAGACTTGATCTTCGATGGATTCGAGCCACAGCCGAGCGCGCTGCACTGTCACGATGGGCATGATTTAGCTCTGCTGCCGGACAGTACCCTGGAGGCCGCACACGAGTCCGCTCTGACCCTTAACCTGGAGCGGACCGCGCCAATCGAGGATGGGTGGCTAGACACCACCTCGGGGGCTGCAACCTCTATGGCGATGGAGCTGAATACTGACCTTGTCCCTTGTGAAGCTCGTGACTCTGAGTTACCGGACTCCTCGCCGGACTCCAAACCTCCCGCGCCCCTTCCAATCGAATCCGATTTGGCGCCGATCATGGAGTTCACCGCTTCGGACATCTTTCAACACTCACCTTTCGGCGACATTCTGAATTCGCTAAAATATCTCTCATTATCAGAGAGCACTGGCCGGACTGCGGCCAGGACGGTTGGGATGCGGACGACGAAGAAATTCAAAGCCCGCCCACCACCCACTTTGTAGCCATCGTCGACGATCTAACCGACATGCTAGACTTCGACTCCGAAGACATCGACGGTATGGACGACGATGCCGGAGATAACCAAGAACCAGCGCCTACTGGGCACCGGAAAGCCACCTCAACTCACGATGTATATATGGTGGATACACCAAAAGGAAGCAATAACGAGGAACAACGGGATGCGACAAAGGATAATTCCCCCCAACACAACCAAAACGGCGACGCAAGCGCCGCCCGAAGTCCGCCTCGATAACAACAGCACCCATACTGACCCAGCCATAGAGCAGGGCGAACCAGTGGACGACGAACATGCCACCAAGCAACCATCCGAACAGGATGAATTGGATGAGCAACCCATCCCCGGCGAAAACAACAGTCCAAACGATCTCATGCCGGACACATCCCCGGAGCATAACAACCTTCACAAAAGGCTCGTCGCCATTGCAAGAAGTTTGAAGAAGCAAAAGCGGAAGCTCAAAACAGCGGAAGACATACTCAGAATGAGATGGAGCAAAGTACTCAAGACCGTAGATCAATACGGCGATAGTCACCAAGCAAAAAAGCTACCCGAAGCGCAAGCTGTTGCCCGAATTTGAAGAGGAGGCCGTAGAGCCCCCACAGTCAAAAAACAAAGAGGCCGCCTGGCCGGATAGATGACCAGATGACAGGCTAAGGGCGGCAAGCGGCGCCGCACACTAGCCGGCACACGATCCACGTAAGGATCCTCGCAAAAAGGACGACCCAGTCAGGTCTATATGGGACAAAAAAGAAGGCTCCAGGAAGCAACACCACACGTCGAGTGTTCGAAGATAACGACACACCTAAATACAGGGGCGCCGTACACCCACTATGTTTCACCGATGAGGTACTGGATCATGAATTTCCAGCGGGATTCAAGCCCGTAAACATAGAGGCATCTGACGGAACAACAGACCGAGTGCGGATTGAGGATTACATCCTACACATACACATGGCTAGAGGAGACGATCTCCATGCCATAAAATACCTACCCCTCAAGCTCAAAGGGCCAGCTCGGCATTGGCTCAAAGGCCTCCCAGAAAATACCATTGGAAGTTGGGAAGAGCTCGAGGATGCGTTTCGAGCAAATTTTCAGGGGACTTATGTCCGCCCTCCAGATGTAGACGATTTAAGTCATATAACTCAACAGCCCGGAGAGTCAGCACGTAAATTCTGGAACAGGTTCCTCACCAAAAAGAACCAAATAGTCGATTGTCCGAACGCCGAAGCCTTAGCAGCCTTCAAACATAACGTCCGAGACGAATGGCTCGCCAGACACTTCGGCCAGGAAAAACCAAGAACAATGGCCGCACTAACAAGCCTCATGACCCTCTTTTGCGTGGGGGAAGATAGCTGGCTGGCAAGATGCAGCACCAACGACCCAAGTACATCCGAGGTCAGGGATGGAAATGGGAAAGCACGACGCAGAAAAGATCAGCGCCGGAATAAGGAAAATGGCCCAAATAGCACAGCGGTCAACGGCGGGTTCAAAAGCTCGCGGCCGAATAACAAAACACTGCTGAGGGAGTCCTGGACTAGGGGGTGTCCGGATAGCCGGACTATCATCCTCCGCCGGACTCCAAGACTACGAAGATACAAGATTGAAGACTCCGTCTCGTGTCCGGATGGGACTTTCCTTGACGTGGAAGGCAAGCTTGGCAATACGGATATGTAGATCTCCTACCATTGTAACCGACTCTGTGTAACCCTAGCCTCCTCCAGTGTCTATATAAACCGGAGGGCTTTAGTCTGTAGGACAACATACATTACAACAGTCATACCATAGGCTAGCTTCTAGGGTTTAGCCTCCTTGATCTCGTGGTAGATCCACTCTTGTACTACCCATATCATCAATATTAATCAAGCAGGACGTAGGGTATTACCTCCATCAAGAGGGCCCGAACACAGGTAAAAACATCGTGTCCCTCGTCTCCTGTTACCATCCGCCTAGACGCCTGATTCGGGACCCCTTACCCGAGATCCGCGGTTTTGACACCGACATTGGTGCTTTCATTGAGAGTTCCTCCGTCGTCACCAATAGGCTTGATGGCATCTTCAACCAACAACGCTGTCCTGGGTGAGACTTTTCTCCCGGACAGATCTTCAGATTCGGTGGCCGATCTGCGGGCTAATTAAGCAGCCATCCAAGCGGATCGAAGCTTCGCCCGCCGCCGTCGGTCGATTCGAAGCCTAAACTTCACGGGACGATGTCGCGGAGACTTGATCTTCGACGGATTCGAGCCACGGCCAAGCGCGCCCGACCATCACGATGGGCATGATCTAGCTCGCCCGCGAGCAAAGTGCCTTGGTGGCCGCACATGAATCCCCTTCGACTATCAGTCCGGAGCCGATCGCCCAGATCGAGGATCGGTGGGTAGACACCGCCTCGGAGGCTTCAACTTCCACGGCGATGGAGCCAAACATCGATCTTGTCCCCCGCGAAACTCGTGATTCCGAGGTGCCGGACTCCTTGCTGGACTTTGAACCTCCCACGCCCCTGCCAATCGATTCGGATTGGGCGCCGGTTATGGAATTCACCGCCGCGGACATTTTCCAACGCTCTCCCTTTGGCGACATCCTAAATTCTCTAAGGAACCTCTCGTTATCGGGAGAGTCCTGGCCGGACTATGGCCAGGACGGTTGGGATACGGACGATGAAGAAATTCAGATCCCACCCACCACCCACTTTGTAGCCATTGTCGACGATCTAACCGACATGCTAGACTACGACTCCAACGACATCGACGCTATGGACGACGATGCCGGAGACGAACAGGAACCAGCGCCTACAGGACACTGGAAGACCACCTCGTCATACGACATATATATATGGTGAACACCCCAAAAGAGGGGGACGGCGAAGAAGCAGCGGAGGCGGATTCTTTAAAGAAGCAGCCCAAACGCCGGCATAATCGGCGCCGCTCTAAATCCCGCCAAAGCAAGAATGGAGATTCCGGCACAGGAGATAATAATACTCCAGATGTCGGTGTACTAAAGTAGGGGTACCTTAGTACCCCGAACTTGTGCACGGGCGGTCGCAATACCCCGCGGCAAGGCTTGCCGGATGCCCGCCAAGGCCCCTCCGCCACTCTCATCTACTGACATTCAAGAACAAAGTGTTAAACTTTGAAGACAAAGCCCCGGCAAGAGGATCTTGCCGGGAAGGACAAGGCTCCGGCAAGAGGAGCTTGCCGGGGAGGCAGCGGCCCCGGTAGGAGGAGCTTGCCGGGAAGACCAACCAAGACACTTCATAAAACCTGCCGCGACGCCCTGCGCGTCCCAGCAAGGCCCGGCGGGCGGCAAGCTCGTTGGTGCGTCAAGACGATGGCCGCGGCAAGGCGCTTGCCGCGGCAAGGCCACCACTCTGCACTCCAGCTCACCCGACGATGTGTCGCCACAGGACCGCTCCTGGAGCACATGGCGGGCGGCTGGGCAGCCTAGCAGTGCGAGGTGGCAAGCGAAGCTGACAAGGTGACCATCGTGGCGATCGGTGGCACCCCTAACGGTCGTTTCCTTGCACTGTTGGGGCGACCAGACGGGCATTAAATGCCCTTGTCCCCTGCCGTCAGAGTTAGGTGGGGGACACTGTACACAACAGTTGTACCTACCCACGTTTTTACCTTTCTACCCCTCTCTCTCTGCGTGCCACCTGTCGGTGACCCCTTTAGACTATAAAAAGGAGGCCCATGCACACGTAGAAGGGGTTCGGCAGTTCGGAGATTAGACGCCACAGCATACCCACGCTCTTGGAGCAAAGAACAAATACAAACACAAAGCTGCAGTAGGAGTTTTATCTCCCCGGAGAGCTCCGAAGCTGGGTAAAAAACCCTGTTTCCCCCCGCATGCGTGACCTCGATCTGCTCTTCGTGCGCCCCTCGCCCCCCTGCTGAACCAGAAGGGGCTCCCTGCCCCATAGGTGCTCGTTCCCCCGCGACATCTTTGGCGCGCCAGGTAGGGGGCATCGAGGTCGTGCGAATCTGATCCAGTCTCCGCGCGCGCTACATCAACATCTTCACCAACATGCCATCAAAGAAGAACGCTTCGGAGGTGGCCGCTCCGTCTACGTCGATTCTACCACCGCCGCAGGAGAAAGCGGGCGGTGGAGGAGACGCCGGCGGAGGTGCGGGCACCGGCGGCGGGTCTCACGTTGTCACCAGGTCCAAAGACAAGGCCCCGCAAGCTTCGGCAACCGTACAGACGCCGCACCCTTCCCAGAAGGTGCAGGGCCGACAACGCCACGGCGCTCCTAGCACCGTACTCGCGTTGGAGCAAGGCCAAGCCGGCGGGTCGCGAGACGTTCAAAACCAGCGTGCACGCCAGCATGTTGGCGCGAGCGAGGTGCGGTCGCCCGGACGGGGTACTACTCCTTCCAATCCAGTTGGGAGCCCAAGCACCTCGCGCACCTCGCGCCGCTCGTCACCGCCGCCGCCCAAGACTCCAGAGGAAGCGCTGGCCCGAGCCCAGCTGCTTCTAGATTACCCTCCGGCGCCGCACAAGATTGACGACTGGAGGTTGACCATTCAAAGCCTCGTCGGCTTTGCCAACACCGACCGGCCTCGGCAACCGAGCACGTCAAAGCCCCGGCAAGGCGCCCGGGCGCAAGCCGACGCTGAAAAGACTGGTGGGGGCGCCACCACCGTGCACTCCCCGCCAAGAAGGCCAACATCGCCGACTCGCCGGGCCAACCCCGACGCTGACTCCACTACATCGTCGGACCCGCGAACTCGCCGCGATCAACGCCAAGTTCTCCAAGAACGACGGTACGAAGACGCTCGCACTCGTATCGAGCGTCGGAGAGAAACGCGACGTCAGTCTGACCAGCGCGCTGGGCCCACTATCGACATGCATGCGCCAGGGGAGCCAGGCGACTTGTCGTACACGGTGCGTTGCCCTGCGTTCACTCGTCAGCTGCAATAAGTCCAGTGGCCCAGTACGAAGAACTTCAAGCCAGACGTGCCCGAGAAGTACGATGGCCGGATGCATCCGTCGGAGTTCCTCAGTGTCTACACCATTGCGGTGCAGGCTGCCGGGGGGCACGACGAGAAGATCCTCGCCAACTACTTCCCGCTGGTGCTCAAGCCCAACGTTAGATCTTGGCTCATGCACTTGCCGGACAGCTCCATTTCTTCGTGGGCGGACCTGTGCCATCAGTTTGTTGGCGCCTTCATGGGCGGCCCCAAGCCACATGGCCAGGAAAGCGATCTTCATTTGCTGGCCCAGAAGGAAGGAGAACCCCTGCGCAAGTACATACAGAGATTCAGCCAGGTGAAGCGCAACATCCCAAACGTCCACCCTGCCGCGGTTATCAACGCGTTCCATCAGAACATGCGTAACCGCAGGATGAGGGAGGAGATGGCGATGTGCAAGATCAGAGATGTCAGCGAGCTCTATGCGCTGGCCGACAAGTGCGCCCATGCTGAAGAGGGGAGGAAACTCCCCGGAGAGAATATAGGAGCAGAGGGATCTGACAATGAGGACACCACTCCGGCAAGAAGGAACTGGAGGCGGAATAACAAAAAGCGAAAGGCTAAGGATGTGCTGGTTGTTGAGCAGTCCGGCAACGGAGGCGGCTCCGACAAGGCCAAAGCTGACGACTCCGGCGAGGCTGTGGTGGCCGCCGACAAGCAGGACGGCTCCGGCAAGCAGTATTGCAAGATCCACCGCACCAAGGGCCATGACCTCCAAGCATGCAAGAAGGTTGAGCAGATGGCGGAGCTACAGAAGGCTGAATATGAGCGGCGCGACAAGGAAAAAGCACAGAAAGGTGGCGGAGGATCCGGCAAGAAGCTTCCCGCCCAGGGAGGGCGCCGCGGCAAGCCCAAACCGCGGCAAGGTGACAGACCTCCCCGGGGGCGCGACAAGAACCAAGAAGAAGATGAGGATGATGAGATGGACGAGGATGAGACAGACGACCAAGAGTTTCAAAAGGCGACGAAGGTTTTGTGCGTTGACGGCGGTGCTTCTCTGCACACCTCGCACCATCAACTCAAACAGTGGGTGCGGGAGGTGAATGCAGCAGAACCATCAGTCGAAGCGCGCAAGCCCCTCAAGTGGTCCAGCACCCCCATCATCTTCGACGTTGAGGACCACCTTGATCGCATCACTGCGGTCGGGTGCTTGCCGATGTTGGTTTCGCCAACCATCCGCAACCTCAAGGTCACAAAGATGTTGGTTGACGGCGGGGCCAGCCTGAATCTCATCTCCTCCGCAGTGCTCCAAAAGCTCCAGATCCCCGACAACGAGCTCGAAGAGACTGGCACCTTTCAAGGAATCAATCCGGGAAGGAGCAATCCCAAGGGGAAGATCACACTGCCTGTAACGTTTGGCAGCGAGCTGAATTTCAGGACAGAGAGAGTCACGTTTGATGTTGCCGATTTCCCATTGCCATACAATGGGATACTCGGCCGTCCAGCGCTTGCAAAGTTCATGGCAGCCTCTCACTATGCCTACAATGTGCTCAAGATGCCTGGTCCGATAAGTGTCATTTCTGTCCAAGGCGACAAGAAGGATGCACTTATCTGTACCGACAAAATCTTTCGGGAAGCGGCGGCAGCAGCAGAGTGCCAGCCACTTGCCGCTGAAGCTCCCCGGGGGAAGAAGAAGGCCAAGTCCGGCAAGAATAGCTCTGATGCCTACTCCGGCAAGCGCACCTCTTCGGAGTGCTGCGCCGCCGTCGAGGACGCACCATCGAGCTCCACCGGCAAGTGCAAGAAGGCAAAGATAACTTCACCAAAGACCAAGAAAGTGGCCGCCAAGGAGGACGGCACTGATGGTACCTTCACCATCAGTGCCACGCTTGACCCTAAATAGGAAAGCGCGCTCGTCGCTTTCCTGCGGGCGAATGTCGATGTGTTTGCGTGGCAACCATCTGATATCCCCGGTGTTCCCAGGAAAGTGATTGAGCACCACCTTGCCGTTTGTCCTCACGCGCGGCCCGTCAAGCAGAGAGTCAGGAAACAAGCAATGGAGCGCCAAGAGTTCATTGCAGAGGAGATCAGGAAGTTGGAAGCAGCAGGCTTGGTCCGAGGAGTACTTCATCCCACGTGGTTAGCCAATCCAGTAGTCGTGTGCAAGGCAAACGGGAAGTGGAGGCTTTGTATTGACTTCACGGATGTTAATAAGGCTTGTCCCAAGGATCCATTTCCCTTGCCGCGCATTGACCAGATTGTCGACTCCACAGCAGGATGTGATCTGCTTTCATTCCTTGATGCATACTCAGGATATCATCGATCTTCATGGCGAAGAGGATGAAGAAAACGCGTTCATTACTCCATGTGGCACGTATTGCTTTGTACGGATGCCTTTCGGACTAAAAAATGCTGGTTCAACATTTGCAAGAGTAGTCAGTCATGCTTTTGAGCCACAGCTGCACAGAAATGTAGAAGCTTACATGGATGACATAGTGGTCAAGAGCAAGGACAAAAAGACTCTGATCTACGATTTGGACGAGACTTTTGCAAATCTGCGCAAGATCAATCCCAAGCTGAATCCCGAGAAGTGTGTGTTTGGAGTTCCTTCCGGCAAGCTTCTCGGATTCTTTGTATCTCAGAGGGGGATTGAAGCCAATCCCGACAAGATTGAAGCCATCGAGCAGATTGAAGCCCCGAAGCGCGTCAAGGATGTACGAAAACTTGCCGGCTGCGTTGCTGCTCTCAGTAGGTTCATCTCTAAGTCCGCTGAGCGCGCCCTACCGTTTTTCAAAATCTTGAAAAAGGCAGGTCCGATGAAATGGACTCCAGAAGTGGAGGCTGTGCTGCAGGACTTGAAGAGATACCTATCCTCCACTCCAACACTTGTCGCGCCTAAACCACAAGAGAAGTTGCTGCTATATCTGGCGGCAGTCAACCAAGTGGTTAGCGCTGCGTTAGTAGTGGAGAGGGAGGCAGATGATGAGCCAGCAGCCGCGGCAAGTGAGTCCGGCGACAAGCAGGAGGCTTCCCCAACAAGCTCCGGCCCCGGCAAGGATGCGTCTGTGCAGCTGCCGGAAGAGAAACAGAAGAAGATGGTGCAGCGCCCAGTTTATTTTTTCAGCTCCCTTCTGCAGGGGGCTAAGTCAAGATACTCCGGTGTGCAAAAGCTGCTTTTTGGCCTTCTCATGGCCTCAAGGAAGCTGCGCCATTAGTTTCAAGCGCATGAGATCACAGTTGTCACTCGCTTCCCATTGAAGAGGATATTGCAGAATCCAGAAGCAACGGGAAGGATCGTCGAGTGGTCACTAGAATTGTCAAGCTTTGGCCTCAAGTTTGAAAGTACTTCAACTATCCAGAGCCGAGCATTGGCAGAGTTCATAGCGGAATGGACGTCGACGCCCGATGAGGAAACCCCGGAGAAGAGCATCCCCATCAAGGAAGCAAGTAAAGAGTGGATCATGTACTTTGATGCTGCCTTCTCGCTGCAAGGCGCCGGTGCGGGCGTACTGCTCGTCGCGCCCACCGGAGAGCACCTCAAGTACGTGATCCAAATGCACTTTCCCAAGGAGCAAGCAACAAACAACACTGGAGAATATGAAGGCTTGCTTGCCGGACTCAGAATAGCAGCTGAACTTGGGATCAAGAAGCTCATTGTCAGGGGAGACTCACAACTTGTCGTCCGCCAAGTTAACAAAGATTATCAGAGTCCGTTGATGGAGGCATACATCGATGAAGTGAGGAAGCTAGAAGAGCATTTTGACGGCCTGCAGATGGAACATGTCCCAAGAGCTCAGAATGACATTGCAGATAGCCTGTCAAAGTTTGTTGCGCTCAAGTTACCTGTGGAACGAGGGATTTTTGTGCTCAAGCTAACTCAGCCATCCGTAACACCATCAACTGGACAGAGCAAAAAGAGAAAGTTGGTTACTGGCAACTACCTTCCGGCGGAGCTCCCCGGAGCCGCCGCCAAGAAAGTCCCCAGGATCGACACAGAAAGTGCTGAGGAACCGTCTGCTCCGACAAGCCCTAGGGTTTGTTCCGTTGAAGCAGACGCTCCCGACAAGCTGTGTCCCGACACGCTTGCCGGGGAGCATCATGCTCCGGCAGAGTCCCAGATACTTACCGTAGAAGCAGATGTTCCCGCAGCCGCATTTGCGCCTTTAGTCCTTGCCGTCGAGCCAAACGCCCCGGCATGAGCACAGCAGATCGTCCATTTCCTTCAAACAGGAGAACTTCCCGAGGAGCAAGAAGAAGCGGAGAAAGTAGCTCGGCAATCGAGTATGTACTAGTTTGTCGATGACATACTGTACAGAAGAAGATTTAACGGAGTGAAATTGAAGTGCATCTCCCGGGAAGAAGGACAAGAGCTGTTGGCGGAGATACACGGAGGCATATGTGGACACCACATTGGCGCAAGAGCACTTGCCGGCAAAGCTTTCCGGCAAGGTTTCTTCTGGCCGACAGCCCTCCAGGATGCAACTGCACAAGTTACCAAGTGTGAAGCGTGCCAGTTCCACTCCAAACAGATTCATCAACTAGCTCAAGCTCTCCAAACAATCCCTTTATCCTGGCCATTTTCGGTCTGGAGGATCGACATCCTCGGCCCCTTTCCCCGAGCTGTCGGGGGCTTTGAATACTTGTACGTTGCAATCGACAAGTTCACAAAGTGGCCGGAAGTGGAACCCGTGAGAAAGGTGACAACATAGTCAGCAGTCAAGTTCTTCAGGTCAATTGTTTGCCGTTTTGGAGTCCCTAACAGGATCATCACCGACAACGGCACACAATTCACGAGCCACACCTTCATGCAGTATGTCCAAGATCTTGGCTCCAAGATCTGCTTCGCTTCTGTTGCTCACCCGAGAAGCAACGGTCAAGCGCAGAGGGCAAACGCTGAAGTGCTGCGCGGGCTCAAGACCAGAACTTTCGACAGGCTGCACAAGTGCGGAAAAAATTGGATCGAGGAGCTGCCAGCGGTTCTTTGGTCGATCAGGACGACGCCAAATCGAGCCACTGGCCAGACACCCTTTGCTCTTGTTTACGGAGCAGAGGCAATTCTCCCCACGGAACTCGTATACGGGTCGCCTCGAGTGCTCGCTTATGATGAGCTTGAGCAAGAGCAGCTGCGGCAAGACGATGCGCTGCTCCTCGAGGAGGATCGTCTTCAGGCTGCTGTGCGAGCTGCTCGCTACCAGCAAGCTTTGCGCCGCTACCATAGCCGCAAAGTTAATGCCAGAAGCTTCGAGGAAGGCGACCTTGTTCTTCGGCGTGTTCAATCCGCCAAGAATTCCAACAAGTTGACGCCGAAGTGGGAAGGCCCTTATCGGGTGAAACGAGTCACTAGGCCCGGCGTTGTCCGCCTTGAGACCGAAGATGGCATTCCGGTGAGCAACTCCTGGAACATAGAACATCTTCGCACGTTTTACCCATGAGGCGCGGTTGCCGGGCCCCGTTCCGGCAACCAGCTTTTGTACAAGCCTTGCCGCTGTTGCATGTAACCCTTCGTACAAAGCCGGGCGCAGCTCCCGTGCGTAAATAAAGTTTATGTGCCTTGCACATCTTGTCGAATTTAATGCATCTTTTCTTTTTTGCATATATATCTGACACTTTGTGCAGCACTCACCCCCGGTAAGAAATAACGAACCTCAAGGTTCTATATCATTATTTTCTCTTCTTTCTTCTCAAAAAGAAGATCCCTCCGCCCACAAGTTCACCAGGGGGGAGAAGATAAAGGTGTGAGCCGGGCGTCGTTCAGAGGAATCTAGCCTTGCCGGGACGCAGACGACAAAAAGATAAGTTGCCGAAGCTTGAACACGGTCAAGTTTTAAGTTTTTAAAGTTATACTCCTTGAAACGCCCGTGCCTTGTATGGAAAACCTGTGCGCGGAGGAACCGACTCGCGACTAAGCTGCGCCCTTGATCTGTTTTCGAGTCCGCTCAACAGCACAAGTGAGCTGCAACTAGCCCCGACAAGGTTTGTTGCCGGATGCAGCACCGCCAGCGGGCTGCTGATGTTCCGCACTCAGCAAGTGTGCTTGTGCCGGCAAGTTCCCAAAAAGCGTAGGGTAAAAGCATACAAGGGATGTAACGGAGTAAAGGAAATAACGTAGCAAGCATTGCCCAGAATAAAGTTATATTACAATAGATAACTTGCCGCGCGTTGATGAGTTATTCTTATGACATTTCTAGCAGCGGCAGGGAAAGGGAGAAGAAGGGTGGCCTAATCCACGTGCTCGCCGTTGACCCTCCTGACTTCGTTGATCTTGTCCACAATGGGTGCGACAATCGCTTTGAGATCTTCAAGATCGGCACCTGCCGGCAGCTTCTTGGTGACGCGGGTGAGGTCGACGCTCGGATTGCGGAAGAGTATCTTCACCAACACCTTCTCCAGGACCTTGGTGTAAATCGCGCGCGACTCGTTGGCCAGCTGCTTCGGGATCCTTTCCCGGAGCTGCCGGAGAGCCGTCACCACATCCTTGAAGAAAAGCGTGAGCTTGGCGCTGGGCTGAAGATTTCCCTCAGTGGAGTACCCGAAGCCCGCCAAGTCCAGCTCCGCCAACTCTTCATTGATGGACGCGGCAATGTTGACGAGGCCCTCCGTCCAGAGCTCCACCGTGGCCTTGAAGGTGTTCTGGGTCTCGGCGGCCCTCATCAGCAGCTCCTCGCTGTCCTTGAGCTCCTCCCTTAAGTCATCCTCTCGCTTCTTGGCGGCGTCCAGCGTCTCCGCCAAGGTGGCCAGCTTCAGCCTCAACGATGACGAATTCATCATGCCAGAGGATCCCGTCGAACAAGAGCGTTTCAAACGCAGGCTCATCGCCACAGCAAATAGCCTAAAGAAAAAGCAGCAACAGCTTCAAGCTGATCAGGACCTGCTGGCCGATCGATGGAACGAGGTCCTCACGGCCGAAGAGTATAAACTCGAACGTCCCTCCAAAAGTTACCCAAGACGTAAGTTGCTCCCCCGATTAGAGGAGGAAGCATACGTACCTCAATCACCAGCGCATGATATGGCTGACCGACCACCCCGTGGTCGTGACAGAGAGGCATTTAGACCCTCAGCCAAAACCGTACCCCGGCATCGCTCCAAAAGTACGAAGCCAAGAGGGAACGCGCCGGACTTGCGAGTTGTACTGGAGGACAAAGCAAGGCAATCCAGATCCATTTACGGATCACGTGGACGCCCCACGGCTCATGACGAATACCGTCACGCCGGATACAATAACCCCGAACGGGCCGAACACAGCAGACAGTGATCTCTCGAGCTGCGTCGTGATATTGCTCAATACAGAGGCGCCGTACACCCGCTATGCTTCACTGACGAAGTAATGGATCATCAAATCCCCGAAGGGTTTAAACCCATAAACATTGAATCCTACGATGGCACAACAGACCTCGCGGTTTGGATCGAAGATTATCTTCTCCACATTCATATGGCCCGCGGCGACGATCTCCATGCCATCAAGTATCTCCCATTCAAGCTTAAAGGACCAGCTCGGCATTGGCTAAATAGCTTGCCCGCAAAGTCAATTGGGTGTTGGGAGGACCTGGAAACCGCATTCCTCGACAACTTCCAGGGCACCTATGTGCGACCACCAGACGCCGATGACCTAAGCCACATTATTCAGCAGCCAGATGAATCGGCTAGACAATTCTGGACACGGTTCTTGACAAAGAAAAACCAAATCGTCGACTGTCCGGATGCAGAGGCCCTTGCAGCCTTCAAACATAACATCCAGGACGAGTGGCTAGCCCGGCACCTGGGGCAGGAAAAGCCGAAATCTATGGCAGTCCTCACATCTCTAATGACCCGCTTCTGTGCGGGAGAGGACAGCTGGCTAGCCCGCAGCAACAATCTCCGTAAAAATTCTGGCAGTCCGGACATAAAGGACAACAATGGCAGGTCACGTCGAAACAAAAACAAACGCCGCATTAACGGCGACGATAAGGAGGATACGGCAGTCAACGCCGGATTCTGAGGCTCTAAACCCGGTCAGCGGAAGAAGCCATTTAAAAGAACCACTCCGGGTCCATCCAACTTGGACCGAATACTCGATCGCCTATGCCAGATACACGGCACCCCCGAAAAACCAGCCACTCACACTAATAGAGATTGCTGGGTGTTCAAGCAAGCAGGCAAGTTAATTGCCAAAAACAATGACAAGGGGCTAAACAGCGACGACGAGGAAGAGACCCGACCGCCGAACAATAGAGGACAGAAGGGTTTTCCCCCACAAGTGCGGACGGTGAACATGATTTACGCGACCCATATACCCAAGAGGGAGAGGAAACGTGCACTAAGGGATGTCTATGCGATGGAGCCAGTCGCCCCGAAGTTCAATCCATGGTCCTCCTATCCGATCACTTTCGATCGAAGAGACCATCCGACCAGCATACGCCATGGCGGATTCGCCGCATTGGTTTTAGACCCAATCGTTGACGGATTTCACCTCACGAGAGTCCTGATGGACGGCGGTAGCAGCCTGAACCTGCTTTATCAGGATACAGTGCGCAAAATGGGCATAGACCCCTCAAGGATTAAACCTACAAAGACAACTTTAAAGGTGTCATACCAGGTGTGGAAGCCAATTGCACATGCTTCATAACACTGGAAGTGGTCTTCGGATCCCCGGATAATTTCTGAAGCGAGGAGTTAATCTTCGACATAGTCCCGTTCCGCAGCGGCTATCACGCTCTGCTCGGACGAACCGCGTTTGCAAAATTCAACGCGGTGCCGCATTATGCATACCTAAAGCTCAAGATGCCAGGCCCTCGTGGGGTCATCACGGTCAATGGAAATACGAAACGCTCCCTCCGAACGGAGGAACATACAGCGGCTCTCGCGGCAGAAGTACAAAGCAGCCTTTTCAGGCAATTCTCAAGTCCGGCCATTAGACGGCCGGATACAGCAAAACGCGCCCGGAGCAAGGCCAACCAAGATCACCTGGTGCAATCAGAGCACGCGTAGCAATGCGGCCCCAACCCTCGCCCGCGCTTGATCGCAAGAAAAACACTCCGCGTACATGATTACGCTTTGGAGATACCATGGGCACAGGGGAGGGGGCACAATCATGAACAAACCCGGAGTGCGGTTCGACCACACCGGGGGCTCGCAAGCGTGCCCCCCTTTCTTTTTTATTTTTTCTTTTTATTTTTTCTCTATGTATACAGGACTCCGTTAACCAGAGGCCCTGTCCGGCGATGAACCTGCCGAACTCATGATGCAACAGTCAGGGACGAAAGATGGCAGCGACAAACACTCAGGTGGTCTCAATTAAAAGCATTAAATTCGATTATATACACCAAGTCCGCAGCTTACCCCTGGAGGGGGACATGTCTATTTAGTCCAAATCCCTTGCTTACCGCACTATTTGTATCAGTCCGCTATCATAGCAAACTCTCTTTCATAAACAATGCATCACCTTTTTATTGCAATTGCATTATAGTTTATATATATGCTCATTACATGTCTTGCACCCGTATATTTTGGTACGGCCGAATACGCCAGGGGCTTCTGTTCCCCAAATTATGGTGTGATAAAGTCCGAACACTTTCACAATTGCGGCACCCCGAACATATAGCATTATATGAATCGGCTCCGAATCATGTCTTGGGTCAATAGTTGGGTTTGCCCGGCTCCCACGTTTTGGTGCCTTACGTTCCGTTCCGTCGGCTAAGGTGGCACTGGGAGAACCACTGCGATTGTGCCCCGGTTGAGCCGAGCGAGCGCCTCAGTGGAGAAAGCTAAAACTGACCGGCATGATAAGGCGAGAGACTGGTCGCTGTTCGAGAGGTTTTTTCGGGTCATAAAGACTCACGCCGCTTGAGCGAAGTTCGGACAATGTCCGACGAAGGCGTGGATAGCGCCCCGGATTCGGTCTTCCGAATACTAGGGGCTTCGCCGAAATTTAAAATTATAGAATTCTATGGCTAAGTGAGAGTGTTCAAGCACTATAAGTCCGGTCGCCTTGTTCGTTGTGTTGAGCACCTCCCTAGATGGACCCAATAATGGGAGCAAGAGTGCTCAAGTTTATCCCGAACACCCCAGCACTTGCGTCTTGGGGGCTGAAGCCAACGACTTGCCATCTCTCAGATTTTTATAAACGGCCGCACTGAAGGTAATATTTTAAATTAAACAAGCGTTGCTCAAATGCGCACATGAACAAAGTTTCCGCGCGCAAGATAATACATAACGAGTTTACTCCAAGATTACATTCCGGGGGCACTCATCCGCAATATCGCGGGCTCCCTTCAGGATAGATTTATAATACATCTCGGGCGTGCGATACTCCTTGCCCGGTGGCGGGGGGTCCGTGAGAAGCTTCTCCGCATCCAACCTGCCCCACTGCACCTTTGTGCGGGCAAGAGCACGACGAGCACCTTCAATTCAGGCGGAGCGCTTGATGACCTCCACCCAGGGGCACGCATCCACCAGCCGCCGCACGAGGCCGAAGTAGCTTCCAGGCAGGGCCTGTCTAGGCCACAGCCGGACTATGAGAGCCTTCATGGCCTTCTCAGCTACCTTGTGGAGTTCGACCAGCTGCTTCAGCTGGTCGCTTGGGGGCACCGGATGGCCGGCCTCAGCATACTGAGACCAGAAGACCTTCTCCGTCGAGCTCCCCTCCTCGCCACGATAGAATGCGGCGGCATCAGACGCACTATGCGGCAGATCTGCAAACGCCCCTGGAGAGCTTCGAATGCGGGTAAGTGTCAGGTAGTTTACATTAACATGCCTACTTTGCATGAAAAATGCCTTACCCGCCGCTATCTTCTTTATATCCTCAACCTCCTGAAGGGCCTTATGGACCTCGGCCTTGGCGGACTTGGCACTTTCAAGAGCCGAGGCAAGCTCGGACTCTCGAGTCTTTGAGTCACGCTCCAAACTCGCATGCTTTTCCATGAGAGCCTGGAGCTCTTGCCGAACTTCTGCCACCCGTGCCTCCCGCTTATCTCGCTCCGCCCGTTCCGCGGCCGCACTGCGTTCAGCCGCGGACACAGCCTCCTTCAGGGCTGCCACCTCGTTAGTGGCCCCTGCAATACCCGTATTATCCTTGTTAATTTTATTGCAACCAAAATCCTTTTCTGTAAGGTAACTATTCAAAGTGGCGTCACTCACCCTCTTTGTCCTCGAGCTGCTTTTTAGGATGGCCGAGCTCTTGCTCCGACCGCTCGAGATCTTGCTTTAATGCACCGACCTCCATGATCGGTCGGCAGAGGTCAAGCAACAAGAGCCTCGCAAACCCATATTGACATATATTTTAAGCAACCTGCAGATATCTTGTAAGATCCTCATCCGCTTTTTCTTTCCGAACACCGAAGTGAGCATCGTGGGCTACTTGTCTATGCGGTATTACACTATATAAATTTAACTTCTTACCTCAAAGCCTGTTAAAAGGCTGCTGCAGGCTTCGGTCAGCCTGCTCTTGGCGAGCTGAACCTTCTGAATCACCGCACTCATGATAGTGTGGTGTTCTTCCTCGATGGAAGCGCCTTTAAGCGCCTCCAACAAGCTGTCCGGCGCCTCCGGTTGGGCGGGGGCCGCCGACGTCACGGCCTTGCCCTTCTTTCGAAGGGGCTACCTGCCGGACTCTGGAACCACTGCAGGTTCCGAGGTAGAGTCCGGCACAAAGTCCGGGAGGCTGCCTTGCGGCGCCTCCGGAGCCTCCTCCTGATGGGTCCCTCTTTGGGATCCCACCTCGACGTCCTCATCGGCGTGGGGGGTGGAGGCAGTCGGAAGTGAGTCCACCTCCGACGGGGCCAACGACCCGCTCGATAAAGCGGGGAGATCATCATCGGCCGGACTGCGGACAGTATGCGGCATTAGAAAGGCACTATGTGGCACGAAAGCAATTTCAGATTATACAGGGATCTACATACTTACGATCTCGCTGGAGGCCTGGCCCTTGAAGGCCACTCCTCTTCGCCAACGTTGGTGTTGGCGAAACAGTCCGGGGGGATAGTCCTCCCCCTCTTGGACCCTTCGGCCTCCCCTATTGGGGAGGCCTTCCTCTTCTTCTCTCCCTCCTCCGGGAGAGCACTAGTAGGGAAAAGGCTATACACAGAATCTTAGCAGCAGCGAGGGTTAAAAACCCTCGCTACTGCTACTTACTAGTAGCGCAGGTTTTTAAACCTCACTACTACTAAGTTGATAGCAGCAGCGCGGGTTTGTAACCCTCGCTACTACTAAGCGGTCTCTACCGTGCCCCCCGGGATATGCCATAGTAGTAGCGAGGGTTTTAACCTCGCTACTACTAAGTTGATAGCGAGCGGGTTTTAACCTCGCATTACTAACCCGCCATCGCTATCAACTTAGTAGTAGCGTGGGTTAAAAACCCGCGCTACTGCTAATCGTCTGTCATACTAGTAGCGCGGGGTATGGCCTATTTGTCAAAGTCAACCCCCCCTGTGGACCGCCTTTTCAGTTTTAAAAAAAATAAAAGAAAATGATAAAAATGTCAAAAAAATAAAAGAAAATAAGTTTCCCATGTGATATGTAGTCTAGTTGTTGGGAAAATTTACAAATATGAATTTCGACTTTATTTGCAAAATCTCTCTGAAAAATTGTAAAATGGCCATAACTTTTGCATACGAACTCGGATGAAAAAGTTTTTTATATGAAAAAGCATCTACTTGAAAAGTTACATCCGAATTTAAACGGGAACCCCGTTAAACATTTTTAAAATCCTCAAAAGCCTAACAGAAAAAAAGTTACGGGGCTTTTAAGATCTGGAGGCAAAAAAATTCAAAAAAAAAATAGTTTTTTTAATTTTTGTTAAATCTGGTCAAACTATGGTCAAACTAATTATTCAAGAATATTAGTGTTAATAAATAATTATTTTAGTTTTTTGAATTTTGGTCAAATCTGGTCAAACTATGGTCAAACTATGGTCAAATCTGGTCAAAACTGTGGTCAAACTAATTATTCAAGAAATATTAGTGTTACTAATTTTTTAGAACAATAGTTTCAAACTCAAACAGTGAAATGTGTGACTTCATGCCCAAGCTAAATTCCTGAGGTTAATAGGATTGACATCTCACTATTGTCAGGAAAACAACAAGTGCAGACTTGGAAACGAGGGAGAATAGAACCCGGAAGTTAAGCGTGCTCAGGCTGGAGTAGTGAGAGGATGATGAGGGGTGATTAGAGATCTGAGTTAAAATAATTCAGAAATTTGAAAATTTCGAAAAAAAAATCAAAAAACATTTTTGAAAAAATTAAAAAAAATTCGGAGATTACAGATTAGTAGTAGCTGGTTTAAACTGCGCCATCGCTCTATATTAGTCAGAGGCTGGTGGCACCCGCCATCGCTATAAGTTAGTCAGATGGGCGGGTACCAAGGCCGATAGGCCTAAAACCCGTGCTGCTGCTAGCCTTTTCCCTAGTAGTGACACTTAAGTCTAAAATACTTCCTATGCATAGGCATCTTATAGGCAAAAAAATTATCAAGGCAAGCAAAAACTATCATATGCAAGGAAGCGGAAAGGAACAATAGCAATCTCAACATAACGAGAGGTAATTTAGTAACATGAAAATTTCTATAACCATATTTTCCTCTCTCATAATAATTACATGTGGGATCATAAGCAAATTCAACAAAATATCTTTCACAAAGTATATTCTCAACACGATCCCCATGCATGCAAAGTTGACACTCTTCCAAGATAGTGGGATTAACATTAATTAAAGTCATGACCTTTCCGAACCCACTTTTATCAAAAATATCATAAGATTGAACATACTCCAAATATGTGGGATCTAAAGTTGACACTCTTCCAAACCCACTTTCAATATTATTGCAAACACTATTATCAATCTCATATTCATCATGGGGCTTAAATAAATTTTCAAGATCATAAGAAGAATCACCCCAATCATGATCATTGCAACAAGTAGTAGACATAGCAAAACTAGCATCCCCAAGCTTAGAGTTTTGCATCTTATTAGCACAATTGACATCAAAATAATTTATAATAAAATCATTGCAATCATGCTTTTTATTCAAAGATCTATCGTGAGTCACGTCACGGATTTTAGGCAAAACCTTATAAAGATAATCTAGTGCATCCAAATCACTAGGAATTGGTTCATCATAATTGGATCTCTTAAAAAGATTGGCAAACGGATAAAGATCCATAGATATTGGCTTCTTTGTTTAGGAATAAATAAGCATCTAATCCAACACACGAGCAAACAAAAGGCAAAGGGAAAAGGAGGAGAATATTGGGAAAGAGAGGGCGAATAAAACGGCAAGGGTGAAGTGGGGTAGAGGAAAACGAGAGGCAAATGGCAAATAATGTAATGCGAGAGATAGGGATTGTGATGGGTACTTGGTATGTTGACTTTTGCGTAGGCCTCCCCGGCAACAGCGCCAGAAATCCTTCTTGCTACGTCTCGAGCTTGCGTTGGTTTTCCCCGAAGAGGAGAGGATGATGCAGCACAGTAGCGTAAGTATTTCCCTCAGTTTTTGAGAACCAAGGTATCAATCCAAGAGGAGGTCACGCGCAAGTCCTCGTGACTGCACAAAACGATAGCTACTCACAACCAACGCGATTAGGGGTTGTCAATCCCTTCACGGTCACTTACGAGAGTGAGATCTGATAGAGATAATATTTTTGGTATTTTTGGTACAAAGATGCAAAGTAAAAAGTAAAAGCAAAGCAAGTAAATAAAGTAATGGAGATTGATATGATGAGAATAGACCCGGGAGCCATAGGTTTCACTAGTGCCTTCTCTCGAGAGCATAAGTATTCTACGGTGGGTGAACAAATTACTGTTGAGCAATTGACAGAATTGAGCATAGTTATGAGTATATCTAGGCAATGATCATGTATATAGGCATCATGTCCAAAACAAGTAGATCGAAACGATTCCGCACCTACTACTATTACTCCACTCATCGACCGCTATCCAACATGCATCTAGAGTATTAAGTAAAAACAGAGTAACGCCGTAAGCAAGATGACATGATGTAGAGGGATAAATTCATGCAATATGATAAAACCCCATCTTGTTATCCTCGATGGAAACAATACAATACGTGCCTTGCAACTCTTTCTGTCACTGAGTAAGGACACCGCAAGATTGAACCCAAAGCTAAGCACTTCTCCCATTGCAAGAAATACCAATCTAGTTGGCCAAACCAAATAAGATAATTCGAAGAGACTTGCAAAGATAACTCAATCATACATAAAAGAACTCAGAGAAGAATCAAATATTTTCCATAGATAATACTGGATCATAAACCCACAATTCATCGGTCTCAACAAACACACCGCAAAAAGAATATTACATCGAATAGATCTCCACGAGAGAGGGGGAGATCATTGTATTGAGATCCAAAAAGAGAGAAGAAGCCATCTAGCTACTAGCTATGGACCCAAGGTCTGAAGTAAACTACTCACACTTCATCGGAGGGGCTATGGTGATGATGTAGAAGCCCTCCGTGGTGGATGCCCTCCGTGAGCTCCTAACAGGCCCCAAGATGGGATCTCGTGGATACAGAAAGTTGCGGCGGTGGAATTAGGTTTTTTGGCTCCCCTTCTGATCGTTCGGGGATACGTAGGTATATATAGGAGGAAGGAGTACGTCGGTGGAGCTCTGAGGGGCCCACGAGGTAGGGGGCGCGCCCAGGGGGGCGCCCCCTCCACCCTTGTGACCGCCTCTGGCGCTTCTTGGAGTAGGGTCCAAGTCTCCTGGGTCACGTTTGGTTGGAAAATCACGATCCCGAAGGTTTCTTTCCGTTTGGACTCCGTTTGATATTTTGTTTCTTCGAAATACTGAAAAAGGCAAAAAACAGCAATTCTGGGCTGGGCCTCCGGTTAATAGTTTAGTCCCAAAAATAATGTAAAAGTGGAAAATAAAGCCCAATATAGTCCAAAACAGTAGATAAAGTAGCATGGAGCAATCAAAAATTATAGATACATTGGAGACGTATCAAGTAGTGGGATGGAAACTCACCCAGCTGGGAGGGTTGTACATGGAAAATCCATCTCCGGGCTTAATGCGGATGAACTCCTCTTTCTCCCGTTTGTATAATCCGGACAGTATTTTCTCCAAGGCGGTGGGGGTGTCCGGACGCTTCCGACCGCAGCGGGTGGCATCGTCTTCTCCATTGAAGTGCCATATGGGACGCCCTCGATATTTGAGTGGCTGAACCCCCCGCATTATGGATATCGCCATAACCTCGATTATTGACAATCTGGATTGAGCAACTGTCCTTATCTTGCTCATCAATTGGTGGACCTCCATCCTATCTTCCTCCCTGAGGCTCCGGGGACGCCAGCTGAGGCGTTTCTTCAACGGAGCACTTGAAAATTCAGGAAGACCAATTCGGATTGGATCAGACCACTCGGAAGGCCATTCTTCGAATGCCTTCTTCGGCGTACCAGATAGGTATCCGGTCCCAGCGATGCACCATATCTTGGCTCTGCCCACTTGGAATATTGATCCCTCTTGATTGTGAGGGACGAGGCAAAACAGCTTCTTCCATAACTCAAAATGGGCCTCACAACCCAGAAATATCTCGCAAAGAGCAACATAACCTACAATGTGCAGGATGGAGGCAGGTGTGAAGTTGTGCAGTTGGAGGCTGATGTCCCACAAGTATAGGGGATCTATCATAGTCCTTTCGATAAGTAAGAGTGTCGAACCCAACGAGGAGTAGAAGGAAATGATAAGCGGTTTTCAGCAAGGTATTCTCTGCAAGTACTAAAATAAGTGGTAACAGATAGTTTCGTGATAAGATAAAGTGTAGCGAGCAACAAGTAACAAAAGTAAATAAAGTGCAGCAAGGTGGCCCAATCCTTTTTGTAGCAAAGGACAAGCATGGACAAACTTTTATAATAGGAAAAGTGCTCCTGAGGACACATGGGAATATCGTCAAGCTAGTTTTCATCACACTCATATGATTCGCATTCGGTACTTTGATAATTTGATATGTGGGTGGACCGGTGCTTGGGTGTTGTTCTTACTTGAAAAAGGATCCCACTTATGATTAACCTCTATTGCAAGCATCCGCAACTACAACAAAAGTATTAAGGTAAACCTAACCATAGCATGAAACATATGGATCCAAATCAGCCCCTTACGAAGTAACGCATAAACTAGGGTTTAAGCTTCTGTCACTCTAGCAACCCATCATCTACTTATTACTTCCCAATGCCTTCCTCTAGGCCCAAATAATGGTGAAGTGTTATGTAGTCGACGTTCAAATAACACCACTAGAGGTTAGACAACATACATCTTATCAAAATATCGAACGAATACCAAATTCACATGACTACTAATAGCAAGACTTCTCCCTTGTCCTGAGGTACAAATGTAACTACTCACAAAGCATATTCATGTTCATAATCAGAGGGGTAATAATGTGCATATAGGATCTGAACATATGATCTTCCACCAAATAAACCAACTAGCATCAACTACAAGGAGTAATCAACACTGCTAGCAACCTACTAGCACCAATCCCGGACTTGGAGACAAGAATTGGATACAAGAGATGAACTAGGGTTTGAAGATGAGATGGTGCTGGTGAAGATGTTGATGGAGATTGCCCTCTCCCGATGAGAGGAGCGTTGGTGATGACAATGTTGATGATTTCCCCCTCCCGGAGGGAAGTATCCCCGGCAGAACATCTCTGCCGGAGCCCTAGATTGGTTCCGCCAAGGTTCCGCCTCGTGGCGGCGGAGTCTCGTCCCGAAAGGTTGCCTTGTATTTTTTTCTCATTGAAAGACTTCATATAGGAGAAGACGGGCATCCAAGAGCCATCAGGGGGCCCACGAGGTAGGGGGCGCGCCCAGGGGGCGTGCCCCCCACCCTCGTGAGCAGGGTGTGGGCACCCTGGCCTTCATCTTTGGCGACGATTTTTCTTTATTTATTTTAAGACATTCCATGGAGTTTCAGGACTTTTGGTGTTGCGCAGAATAGGCCTCCAATATTTGCTCCTTTTCCAGCCCAGAATTCCAGCTGTCGGCATTCTCCCTCTTCATGTAAACCTTGTAAAATAAGAGAGAATAGCCATAAATATTGTGAAATAACGTGAAGTAATAGCCCATAATGCAATAAAATCGATATAGAAGCATGATGCAAAATGGACGTATCAACTCCCCCAAGCTTAGACCTCGCTTGTCCTCAAGCGAAAAGCCGATAACAATAAATATGTCCTCATGTTTAGAGGTAGAGGTGTCGATAAAAATAAAATACGGACATGAAGGCATCATGATTATTTTCATAACAACAACATATAAAGATTTTGTCATATGATTACTTATGTTCAAGTGATGATCAGTTCACAAAGCAAAAAGCATGAATCAGAAGCCTTGTTGAGCACCAACAAATTATGACCTCGGTCATTGAAACAATTGCAATTTATCATAACATCGGAAAGAGTCTATATCAGAGCTTAAAAAGCAAGTCCACATACTCAACTATCACTTAGTCCTTCATAATTGCTAGCACTCACGCGATACTTGTGGTTACGGAGTTTTAATCGGACACAGAGAAATATAGGGGCTTGTAGTTTTGCCCCACAACCTTTTACCTCAAGGGTAATGTCAACAGTAATAATTCATGCTCCCCCACATCCAATTAGATATATATATCATGTTCTTTCCAACGTGCTGAGCTTGCCAAAGGATAAAATGAAAAAGGAAAGGTGAAGATCACCGTGACTCTTGCATAAGGTAGAAGATAATAATAAAAGATAGGCCCTTCGCAAAGAGAAGCAGAGGTTGTCATGCGCGTTTAGGGTTGATGCACAAAATCTTAATGCAAAAGAACGTCACTTTATATTGCCCCTTGTATGTGAACCTTTATTATGCAGTCCGTCGCTTTTATTGCGTCCACAACAAGTTTGTACAAAGCTTATTTCTCTGCATTAATAAGTCATGCATATTTAGAGAGCAATTTTTATTGCTTGCACCGATGACAACTTACTTGAAGGATCTTACTCAATCCATTGGTAGATATGGTGGACTCTCATGGAAAAATTGGTTTAAGGGTATTTGGAAGCACAAGTAGTATTTCTACTTGGTGCTGAGAATTTGGCTAGCATGAGGGGGAAAGGAAAGCTCAACACGTTAGAGGATCCATGACAACATACTTTATCTCAGATGTAAGAAAACATACCTCATTATGTTGTCTTCCTTGTCCAACATCAACTCTTTAGCATGTCATATTTTAATGAGTGATCCCAATCATAAAAGATGTCAATGATAATATATCTATATGTGAAACCTCTCTTTCCTTATTACTTCATATTAATTGCAACGATGACCAAAGCTATATTTGCCAACTCCCAACAACTTTTAATTATCATACTCTTTCTATGTGAAGTCATTACTTTCACCAAGATCAATATGAACTCTTTGATTCTTTTTATTCTTTTTCTTCTAATCACCCAAGATCATGGCAAAACACTCAAGCCCTTGACTCAACACTAATCTTTATTATATAGCTCACGGACTCAATTACAGAGAAGGATCATAAAGCAAAACTCAAAACTAGATCATGCCATAACTTTATTCTACTAAATCAAGATACTACTAAATAGAGTCGAACTAAGAAAAACGGTAAAGATAGGAGTTGTGATGGTGATACGATACCAGGGCACCTCCCCCAAGCTTGGCAGTTGCCAAGGGGAGTGCCCATACCCATGTAATTATTTCTCGTTTGTTCTTGGCGTAATATTCTTGGTGATGATTCCCCTCAGAATACAGTTCTCCTCCTCGAGCTTATTGACTTGCTGCTTGAGGTCCATTATTTCCTTGCGAAGCTTTCCTATAATGGCTAAAGCTCCTAGCACCCAAGGGTGTTGCATAGCTGCGGGAGAACCAGAGACACTCCTCCTCATATTTTTATAAGAAAGAAATTTAACATTGGAAGGGATAACCGAGTTAGCTGAGCTCTATAGCTCCCCCATCGTAAGCCCAGCTCGGAGGCACAAGGTGACTTCTTTATCCTCCATGGCATCTACTCTCATCAGGTCAGCCTCCATCTCTTCCTCCGTTGCTGGCCCAAAGTGGTCAGCGTCATTGTTTGTCCTTGGTTCCAGTGCCGGGTTGGATACCCGGCTCTCTCCGACTAACTCTTCAGAAGACATCTTGCTCTAATCTATAGCAGCAACAACACGAAAACAAAAACAGAGGATATTTGCGTGATACTAGAGTCAAAACCTTCGGGAGTATATATAATGAATTTTTACCGATCAAAATACGTATCATGCAAGGAAACGGAGTCCGGAGGGCACACGAGGTGCTCAAGAGGTAGGGGGCGCGCCCTCCACCCTCGTGGAGGCCTCGTTTCCTCCCCGGACTGCTACTTATTTTTTTCTATTTTTCTAAATATTCCAAAACGGAGAAATATTGCCATAAAAATTGTTTTGGAGTCGGTTTACTTACCATAACACATACTTATTCCTTTTCAGAGTCTGAAACAGGCTGGAAAGTGTCATTTATGTATTCCTCCGGGGTTACGGTTTCAATAATATTAATTTCAACATTTACGGGATTACCTAAAATATAGTGTTTAATCCTTTGACCGTTTACCACCTTCGGATTTGTGCCTGCAAAGTTGTTGATTTTTATGGCACCGGAACGATAGACCTCCTCGATAACGTAGGGACCTTCCCATTTGGAGAGAAGTTTTCCTGCAAAAAATCTTAAATGAGAGTTGTATAGCAATACATAATCACCTACATTAAACTCACGCTTTTGTATCCTTTTGTCATGCCATCTTTTGACTTTTTCTTTAAACAACTTGGCATTTTCATAAGCTTGGGTTCTCCATTCATCAAGCGAGCTAATATCAAATAACATCTTCTCACCGGCAAGTTTGAAATCATATTTGAGCTCTTTAATAGCCCAGTATGCCTTATGTTCTAGTTCGAGAAGTAAGTGACAAGCTTTTCCATAAACCATTTCATACGGAGACATACCCATAGGATTCTTGTATGCAGTTCTATAGGCCCATAATGCATCATCCAGTTTCTTGGACCAATTCTTTCTAGACCTATTCATAGTCTTTTGCAAAATTAATTTGAGCTCTCTGTTGCTCAACTCTACTTGACCACTAGACTGCGGGTGATATGGAGATGCAACGCTATGATTAACGTCGTATTTAGCAAGCATATTTCGGAAAGCACCATGAATAAAGTGTGAACCACCATCAGTCATAAGATATCTAGGGACTCCAAACCTCGGAAAAATAACGTCCTTAAGCATTTTAATAGAGGTGTTATGATCAGCACTACTAGTTGGAATAGATTCTACCCACTTAGTAATGTAATCAATAGCAACTAAAATATGAGTATATCCATTAGAGGCAGGAAAAGGTCACATATAATCAAAGCCCCAAACATCAAATGGTTCAATAACAAGTGAATAATTCATAGGCATTTCTTGACGTCTACTAATATTACCAATTCTTTGACATTCATCGCAATACAAAACAAACTTACGGGCATCCTTGAAGAGAGTAGGCCAATAAAAACCGGATTGCAATACCTTATGTGCAGTTCTATCTCCAGCGTGGTGTCCTCCATAAGCTTCGGAGTGACACTTGCGTAGGATCATTCTGTTCATGCTCGGTACACAACGTCTAATAACACCATCTACTCCTTCTTTATAAAGATTTGGGTCATCCCAAAAGTAATGTCGCAAGTCATAGAAAAACTTTCTCTTTTGTTGGTATGTGAAGCTAGGTGGTATAAATTTAGCAACAATATAATTAGCATAATCAACATACCATGGAGTGCTACGAGAAGTGCTTACGACATTTAATTGTTCATCAGGAAAGCTATCATCAATAGGTAGTGGGTCATCAAGAACATTCTCTAACCTAGACAAGTTGTGTGCAACGGGGTTCTCAGCTCCCTTTTTATCAACAATATGTAAATCAAATTCTTGCAGCAGGAGAACCCATCTAATGAGTCTAGGTTTTGCATCTTTCTTCTCCATAAGATATTTAATAGCAACATGATCAGTATGAATAGTAACTTTGGAATCAACAATATAAGGTCTAAACTTATCACAAGCAAACACGATTGCTAAAAGTTCCTTTTCAGTAGTAGCATAATTTCTTTGAGCACTATCTAGAGTCTTACTGGCATAATGGATAACATTTAATTTCTTATCAACTCTTTGCCCTAGAACAGCACCAACAACATAATCACTAGCATCACACATAATTTCAAAGGGTAAATTTCAATCAGGTGGCTGAACAACAGGTGCAGAGACTAATGCCTTCTTAAGTATTTCAAATGCTTCTACACAGTCATCATCAAAGACAAATGGTACATATTTTTGTAATAAACTAGGACACAAAACCGTCGTTTCTGGTTCCTCTGCTGGAACTGGCGACACGCTCCCGGATTTTGCTCTGTTTTTGGTAGGCAGAGGGTGCAATCTTGACGACTGAAGCGCATCATATCTCTCTGTTTCTTTTTTCCATTTTGTGTTATGATTCTCGTCCCCCCTCCTTAAGCGCGCTTTCCAGACCGAGTTCCTCTGCTCCCGGATCACCTTCCTTTTCCAAGCCCTGGAGGTAAGAACTGGGACACAAAACCCTCGTCTCTGGTTCCTCTGCTGGAACTGGCGACACGCTCCCAGATTTTGCTTTGTTTTTTGGTAGGGAGAGGGTGCGATCTTGACGACCGAAGCGATCTGTGATCAGTGGCGGATCCAGGAATTTGACATTGGGTGTTCAAAAAAATCACCCTAATAGATGATCCAATTGGTTCATCGCAATACAAATACAAATTGTTCACTAGCAGCTATATCTTCCTAGGTCTAGGTGGGGGTGGGGGTGGGGGGCATCTGTCCCCTAGCCGTGAGTTTTGGGGATATTTGGTTTGTGACAAGGTTGCCTTAGGTCTCACGCTGTAGGTGAGACGATATGCAGTGGACAGTGGTATCCCGGACGTCTACGAGTGTGGCGGACACCGCCGCGACCCTATATGATTTCTAGTTGCTACCAGAAGTGATCAGCAGCCTGCAGTATGGGCAATATGTGCTGCTGTGTTCAAGTGGATGAGTCTACCGTGGCAATGAGAGAGCACTTTGTGAAGTTTGACAGTGTGCTTAAGCCAGGATGCCACTACGTGCCTTGGATCTTTGGGAAGCATGTAGTTGGCCATCTCACACTCAGGTTGCAGCAACTGGATGTGACCTGTGAAACTAAGACAAAGGTTAATCACTCAATCTTAATCTAAGCCATAATTTTTGTCCCAACATTGCATCTTACAGTAGGTCTTCGTGGGTTGTAAATCACATAAATCCCAGTTTGAAGAAACCTAGATTGCTACTGTGCCATTGCTACTGTGTTCTGTATTTTCTCTAATATTGAGAATTATTGTGATGTAGCTGACATGTGAATTCCAGACTGACCAACATATGTATTCCAGGACAATATGTATGTCAACGCCGTTGCTAAATCCCAGTGAAAACTGCATAACTTTAAAGTAAATGCCAAGTATCACTAAATGTGTGCTTGAAAACTGACAAAGCTCACAGATTTAGTTTAGATTCACCTAAACTAAATGTGTGCTTGAAAACTGCATAACTTTCAAGCAAATAGCAAATAATACTAATAATATCAAATCAAAAAAGGATGGACAAAATATAAGAAGATTCATGTACCAATCAGAACTTGGATTCTCCGAGTCCCACGTCAAACATTCAGTCATAAAATATATCCTTTATCATGTTTTCAATATAACAGGTTAACAATCACACTATCAATGTAAGGTACTACATGCCTTTCTTGTGTTTACATAGACAGTGATCGTTTCTCCAGTTTCTAAAAACACAGACTAACTAAAGGGATTGTAAACCTAGATGATGGCACTTCAACATCGAAAATGACAAATCATTCTATTTGTCACAGAGCAGTGAATAAGATTGATTCTTACCTAGTAATAATTTCTGAAAACAACTTAACAAGAAGAAGGCACAAACCAACAAATGGATCACCTTGCTGTTTGTAAATATAAGGTCCCCGCCCTTAACATTCCCACCATGATATGATCTTAATGAATTCCATCAGGATGAGACCAATGCAGACTCGCCTCCAAACATAACAACATAAGTTTTGATTAAAAGGACAACCAAACAACTGGTCTGCAAACGGAGAAATATGCAACAAAAATTGAAACTTCAGAGTTCAGAGGATCATCTGTACTGAGAAGAGTACTGTAAAACAGAAACGGAAGCGGTTCCAAAACCAGCACTCAAACCTTACAAAGTTTTGTATATGTGAAAAGATGATTTCTTTTTCAATACAAGCATGTCCTGCAATTAGCATGGATTTGATAAACCCTTTTTGCATTCATACATTTTTCAGTTTCAACAGCGGTAACTTAGTAAGACATGAACACAGGAAATAAATTCCAACCAAAGATCCAGCAGCCATATAAAATTGGAGTCTGGACAAAAGATAATACAATTTTCGAGCATATAACACTTCTAGAGAAGGAGCAAAGACTACACAATATCCGGGGATTAACCCTGTCTACCATGTGTAATTCATATAAATTTGCATCATCCAGAAATTTTTTATGTGTCCTTCAAGAATATTAAAGTAGCTGAACTGGGCAAGAATCTTCCTTCCAAGTACTTCCAGAGAAGATTTCAATAGCAATCTTGGAATAGTTCCGGTGTAATATATTTGAAACCTTCAAGCAACTTTTTTGCCAATATAACAGAAAGCTTACTAAGAAGAAAAATACTAAAAATCATCTTATGTTATGCCAGTCAATGTACAGCCCAATGATGATTAGTTTTGTAAGCAGCACAAAGAACTAAAAGGTACCACTTCCATGCAACTAAAAATTTAAAATTACATGGCCAAAACATACATGGATTAAACTTCCCTACAATAATGGTGATGCGAGCCTTCCTAATACAGTAATATTCATAATACATAACCATGTAAGCCAATTAGCACCATCGAGCGACCATTAGTAAGAACCTAAGAATGAAGGGAAATGAAAGTGGTTGAACATGAGGTGTTCTCCTGAAAATTCAAGCTCTAATTTAAAATGGTGGAAATGTTTAGGTAATATAGATATAACATACGCAGTTAGATCTAAGTACACATGTACTTATTCCATCTATCATTTATCCAGATTATTAGGGTAGTGTTATTCAAACTGTTGACAACCAATCATGAAAAGAAATGTAAAATAATTACAAAACACACATGGGATGCTATATAACTGGACAGAAAGCTATGGAGCACACCTTCATATCATCTAGTATAAGCTGCAGCCCATAAGAGCTTCAGTTTTTAACAACAAACATTAGCATTGTGCAATGAACAAAAGATCTAAATGAACAAACCTTGCAACCTCCTGAAACGGTAGCAGACAGCAGGCCGACCAAGCCTCAACAAACGGAACAAACAACAGCTACAGTGGACCTGCAATGATAAATCGACACAAAATCTATGGAAACACGAAAACATATAACTGAAAGAGAAGACCAACATCTCTAGGCAAGAGAACGGATCACCTGGCCGTCTTCAGAGTGGTTGTGCTGGGGCGAACCGACGCTGGCAGCGTCCATGTCGCGCTGGGGAGAACTGATGCAGGCGGCGGCTGTGTCATGATGGGCCTCCTCGTTGCTGAAGGGTGCTCCAGCAGTGTGCATTTACACATTTAAGCCTGAATGCACGTACTCCAAATCTGCCAATGCAGCAACAATGGCATTAGAACATATGCTACAGATTATAACTCACCTAAGATGAACACATGTGCTCCATTTGAATGCCTCAAGGCCCCCCAAATCTTAGTACTATCAGCAAAACACAAGCCATGCCGCCATATGTTGTGTTACAAACTTGAAATAGGTACCTCATTTTGCACGACATCCCAAAGACCATTTGTAGCAAGAACCAGGTATTCCAAGTCACTGCTGACCTGCGTTTCCTGCATTTTACAGTAGAACAGTACAAAAGATTCAGCAAGACCTTAAGTGAAGATGCGTTAAGAGTAGAATACTAAAAAAATCCTGCATTCAAAAGTACCAGAATCTAAATAAACTTCAGAACACACCATTCCACTTTCCAGTGAAGTGGTGTTAACTACTTGAGGCCCTTCATCCCATTTCATAAATTAACCTTCTGAAATGAACTGTATAATATGACTAACATTGTTGTGACTTTACTGTTACCAGATATACACAGAATATTCTGTCAATGTAGGTTATCCTTATTCCCAGGCAATCTGCATATGTACATGCCTCTCCAGAGTCCAGACAAACAACTACAGGAATAGCAAAATCCTGAAGGATTGCCAAGGAACCCCATATGGTACTTACACCCAAAAAAGGATTCTGAACATGCCCTGATATCTAATCACAGAAATACCATCTATTACCATTAGAACAGGGCATCTCCAATATAAGAAACATACAAAGATGAAGGCGCCTTACCTCAGGTCGTCTCCTTCCCAGAGGTGCACAGACGCAAGGATGAAGGTCCAGTGCTTCCTCGGTGTGGTCGAACAGGAGGTGTTGCAGGCCGGCTGCGGGCAGTGGCTCAGCCTCCTCACCCACTCCTAGCTTTAGAGGGAACGATGGTAGGGGAGGAGGAAGGGTGGAGCAGCATGTGGCCTGACAACGGGGAGGAGACGCAACAGGAGGAGGATGGCAGGGGAGGAGGAGTCGGCCAAGGCGGCAGCCGGCTGGATGAAGGAGATGGCGGCAAGGTAGGATTGGCTCTCGTCGACCTCGCAGAAGACGGGACGACGGCACGTCGGCCTCATCACTCGCGGCCCCTATCTCTCTAGATAGGCAGCGTGAGGCCGAGGATGGGTGCCCGGGCGAGCAGCGGCGGCGGCGGCGGCGCCAGCCGGCGGCGTGGCAGGGAGGCGGACGCGGAGTAGGATTTGGAGGGGGAGAGAGAGGTGAGGGTGCGGTGCGCGTGCGTGCGCGAGTGCGGGAGTGCGCGAGGAGGCGGCGGCTAGGTTATCTCCACGGGGAGCGACTGCCTTTTATACGCCTACATGCGAAATGACGCAAAATACCGTCGGCGGGGCACTAGAATCACACGCGGTGGCACAGGATTTCGACACTGTTTTGATCTACAGTTGTTCGTTTTGATCCAATGTCTCAGATCCCTCCATCTCGTGATCGAACGATCGTAATCGCATCAAAAACCAGATCCAACGGCCAGGAACGCCTAAACTCCGAGGAGGCTGGGGTGCTCCCAGTATGTATCTTACGCGATACTATATAGCAGCATGTGGATTTAATAGTTTCCATGCGTCCGGTTCAATTTATTTCCTTCCTTTCTTCCACATATCAATTGTCTTCCTTCTTATTTGGAAGCAAGTTGATTTCCATTCTTTTTCAATATGATATCCTTCCTTTTTTCCATGGATCAATTTCATTCCTTCTTATTTGTCAGCACGTGTATTTCCGCTCCTTTTCAATATAGTATCCTTCCTTTTCTCGACAGATCAATTTTCATCCACCTTATTAAATTCAAGGTGCCTCACTTATTCTTAGGAGAGCCATTAACATATATAAATTGATGAGATTTTATGAAAAATATCGAGGTGGGATTTTTTAGTTATCAACGAACACTCTATTCTAACACTATCGACGGTAAGAGGCCGGGACGATGGTCAACTTTTTTTTCTGGGCCAATAGAAGCCCAATAATGTTTCCAGTTCAATAGAAAGCGTCTATTATGTAAGGAGCACAGGTTAAATCAAGAACGTGTGGCTGGCCGAGTTGGTAGCCGTAGCGCTTTGTTGATAGCAAGGTCATGAGATCAAATGCTAGGGCATTGGTAATTAAATTTTTTCTCACCTTTGAACTGGAGTTTTTTTGGTGGGCTGAGGCCCATGTGAGCGATGTGAATCTGACTTTTGTGTGGGTTGAGACCCGTGCAAGCGATGAATAATCTGATGGGGCTCACGACAAATAATAATACCACCTCGGATAGTAAAAAATCTAAATAATATGGGTGAACGGATGAAAAATTTGGAGAAAACCACCTTGCTTTATTAGTAGGTAAGATTAGTAAGAGGCCGAGAGATTTTTGAGAAGTCCTTAATGAACCTCCTATAAAATACGGCGTGACCAAGGAAACTTCTTATACCTTGATGTCCTTGGGACATGGCATCTTTTAAATAGCATCAACCTTGGCTTTATCAACTTCAATACCTCTTTCAGAAACTTTGTGCCCCAAGACAATACCTTCATTAACCATAAAGTGGCACTTTTCCCAATTCAAGACAAGATTAGTTTCTTCACATCTCTGCAAAACTCGAGCAAGATTGCTCAAGCAATCATCAAAAGAGGAACCATAGACGGAAAAGTCGTCCATGAAAACCTCACAAATTTTCTCGCAAAAGTCAGAGAATATAGCCATCATGCATCTTTGAAAGGTAGCAGGTGCATTACTTAAACCAAAAGGCATACGTCTATAAGCCAAAGTACCAAAAGGGCATATAAAAGTAGTCTTTGATGCTCTTTAGCCGACACAGATATTTGAGAAAAACCGGAATAACCATCTAGAAAGCAATAGTGTGTATGTTTGCATAATCTTTCTAGCATTTCATCAATAAAAGGTAAGGGGTAATGATCTTTCTTAGTAGCCTTATTTAATTTACGGAAATCAATTACCATCCTATAACCTGTAATGATTCTTTGTGGAATCAATTCATCTTTATCATTAGGGACAACAGTAATACCTCCCTTCTTAGGGACACAATGGACAGGACTTACCCACTGACTATCAGCAATGGGATAAATTATACCTGCCTCCAGAAGCTTGAGTATTTCTTTTCTTACCACTTCTTTCATTTTAGGATTCAAACATCATTGAGGATCACAAACTGGTTTGGCATCAGCTTCCAAATTTATTTTATGTTGACATAGAGTGGGACTGATGCCCTTAAGATCATCCAGAGTATATCCAATAGCAGCACGATGCTTCTTTAGAGTTTTCAATAATCTTTCTTCCTCATGCTTTGAAAGGTTAGCACTAATAATAATAGGATATATTTTCTTTTCATCAAGATAAGCATATTTAAGATTATCAGGCAACGGTTTAAGCTCAAACACGGGATCACCCTTGGGTGGAGGAGGATCCCCTAGAATTTCAACAAGCAAATTGTGTTGCAGAATAGGTTCCTGTTTAAAGAATACTTCATCTATCTCCCTTCTTTCATTCATGAACATATCGTTTTCATGGTCTAGCAAATAGTGTTCTAAAGGATCACTAGGAGGTACAGCAACAGAAGCAAGACCAATAATTTCGTCCTTACTAGGCAATTCTTCCTCACGATGTTGTTTACTAAATTTAGAGAAATTAAACTCATGAACCATATCATCCAAGCCAACAGTAACAACATTCTTCTTGCAATCTATCGTAGCATTAACAGTATTCAAGAAGGGTCTACCAAATATAATGGGACAAAAGCTATCTTGTGGAGAACCAAGAACAAGAAAATCAGCGGGATATTTGGTTTTCCCACACAAGACTTCAACATCTCTACTAATTCCCATTGGTGAAATAGTATCTCTATTGGCAAGTTTAATTGTAACATCAATTTCTTCTAACTTAGCAGGTGCAATACCATGCATAATTTCTCTGTATAAATCAATGGGTATTACACTAGCACTAGCACCCATATCACATAAGCCATGATAACAATAATCTCTTATTTTAACAGAAATAACAGGCACGCCTACCACAGGTCTATGTTTATCTCTCTCACAAGGCTTAGCAATTCTGGCAGCTTCACCACAGAATTGAATAGCATGCCCATCAATATTATCAGACAAGAGATCTTTAACAATAGCAATATTGGGTTCTACTTTGACTTGCTCAGGAGGGGTATAAGTTCTAATATTGCTTTTACGAACAACAGTTGAAGCTTTAGCATGATCCTTCATTCTAACAGGGAAAGGTGGTTCTCAACATAAGAAGTGGGAACAATAGGATCATTGTACGTGCAAGTCTTTTCTTCAACTTTAATAGGTGCAGCTACTTTTACTTCTATGGGAGGATGATATTTAAACCACTTCTCCTTGGGGAGATCAACATAAGTAGCAAAATATTCACAGGAAGAAGCTGCTATCTCAGAGTCAAGTCCATATTTAGTGCTAAACTTTTGGAAAATATCGGTATCCATAAAAGATTTAACACAATCAAACATAGGTATCATACCTGACTCCTTACCTTCATCGAGGTCCCAGTCTTCAGAGTTGCGTTTAATTCTATCCAATAAATTCCATCTGAATTCAATAGTCTTCATCATAAAAGAGCCAGCACAAGAAGTATCGAGCATGGTGCAATTGTTTTCAGAAAGCCGAGCATAATTTTTTGCATAATCACTTCTCTTGCGAGTTCATGATTGGGGCATGAATATAACATTGATTTAAGCCTCCCCCAAGCTTGAGCGATGCTTTCTCCTTCGCGAGGCCAAAAATTATATATATAATTGCGATCACGATGAACAAGATGCATAGGGTAATACTTTTCATGAAATTCCAATTTCAATCTTTTATAGTTCCATGATCTCATATCATCACATAGCCTATACCATACCAATGCGTCTCCCTTCAAAGATAAAGGGAAGGCCTTCTTCTTAACAACATCATCGGGTATACCTGCAAGCTTAAATAGTCCACAAACATCATCCACATAGCATAGATGTTCATCAGGATGTTTTGTTCCATCTCCTGTAAAAGTGTTAGCTAGCAGTTTTTCCATCAAACCCGAAGGAATCTCAAAAGGAGTTTCATTTTCAATGGTTCAGTAGGTTGAGTAGGTGGAGGAGCAACTCTTTGCTCTACTGGACGGGGTGAAGATACCCCGAACAAGCCCCTCAGACAATTACTTTCCATAGTAACAAGTGACAGAAAATTTCAGCACACTATATAAATTTTTCCTTACCAAATTCCACCTACCAAAGGCGCTTCACTCCCCGGCAACGGCGCCAGAAAAGAGTCTTGATGACCCAAAAGTATAGGGGATCTATTGTAGTCCTTTTGATAAGTAAGAGTGTCGAACCCAACGAGGAGCAGAAGGAAATGATAAGCGGTTTTCAGCAAGGTATTCTCTGCAAGTACTGAAATAAGAGGTAACAGATAGTTTTGTGATAAGATAAAGTGTAGCGAGAAACAAGTAACAAAAGTAAATAAAGTGCAGCAAGGTGACCCAATCCTTTTTGTAGCAAAGGACAAGCCTGGACAAACTCTTGTAATAGGAAAAGCGCTCCCGAGGACACATGGGAATATCGTCAAGCTAGTTTTCATCACACTCATATGATTCGCGTTCGGTACTTTGATAATTTGATATGTGGGTGGACCGGTGCTTGGGTGCTGTTCTTACTTGAACAAGCATCCCACTTATGATTAACCTCTATTGCAAGCATCCGCAACTACAACAAAAGTATTAAGGTAAACCTAACCATAGCATGAAACATATGGATCCAAATCAGCCCCTTACGAAGCAACGCATAAACTAGGGTTTAAGCTTCTATCACTCTAGCAACCCATCATCTACTTATTACTTCCCAATGCCTTCCTCTAGGCCCAAATAATGGTGAAGTGTTATGTAGTTGACGTTCACATAACACCACTAGAGGTTAGACAACATACATCTTATCAAAATATCGAACGAATACCAAATCCACATGACTACTCATAGCAAGACTTCTCCCTTGTCCTCAGGAACGAACATAACTACTCACAAAGCATATTCATGTTCATAATCAGAGGGGTAATAATGTGCATATAGGATCTGAACATATGATCTTCCACCAAATAAACCAACTAGCATCAATTACAAGGAGTAATCAACACTACTAGCAACCTACTAGCACCAATCCCGGACTTGGAGACAAGAATTGGATACAAGAGATGAACTAGGGTTTGGAGATGAGATGGTGCTGGTGAAGATGTTGATGGAGATTGCCCTCTCCCGATGAGAGGAGCGTTGGTGATGACGATGGTGATGATTTCCCCCTCCCAGAGGGAAGTGTCCCCGGCAGAACAGCTCTGCCGGAGCCCTAGGTTGATTCCGCCAAGCTTCCGCCTCATGGCGGCGGAGTCTCGTCCCGAAAGGTTGCCTTGTATTTTTTTTCTCATCGAAAGACTTCATATAGGAGAAGACGGGCGTCGGAGAGCCACTAGGGGGCCCACGAGGTAGGGGGTGCGCCCCCACCCTCGTGAGCAGGGTGTGGGCCCCCTGGCCTTCATCTTTGGCAGTGATTTTTCTTTATTTATTTTAAGACATTCCATGGAGTATCAAGACTTTTGGAGTTGCGCAGAATAGGCCTCCAATATTTGCTCCTTTTCCTGCCCAGAATTTCAACTGCCGGCATTCTCCCTCTTCATGTAAACCTTGTAAAATAAGAGAGAATAGCCATAAATATTGTGACATAACGTGAAGTAACAGCCCATAATGCAATAAATATCGATATAGAAGCATGATGCAAAATGGACGTATCAGAGGCCATAGTACTCCAGAAGCCCTCGGAAGAATGGATGGACTGGAAATCCGACACCTCTCAGTAAGTACGGACAAAGCATACTCTCTCCCCCGTGGATGGGTTGATAAAATTCTCCGCTTGCTCCCCGCTGTCAAAGGAAGCCAATCCAGCTCGAAGAGGGACTAGATATGCAGGAGGAAGAAACCCCTGGGTCTGCAACTTCACCAATTGACCATGGGATAGGGAACACTTCTCCCAATCACCTGGTTTGGAGCTGCGATCGCTAGCCATCTTGGGGTGGTTTCTGCAGGCACGCTCTGATAATTCCTCGCTTGGGGGACATGGTGTGGATTAGATCTGAAGATCTCCGTCTCCTTAAATAGACAATTTACTCACATGGTTAGGCTGGTGAGGGAGTCCTGGATTAAAGGGTCCTCGGATAGCCGGACTATACACATGTGTCGAACTGTTGGGCTATGAAGATACAAGATAGAAGACTTCGTCCCGTGTCCGGATGGGACTCTCTTTTGCGTGGAAGGCAAGCTTGGCGATTCAGATATGTAGATTCCTTTCTCTGTAACCGACTCTGTGTAACCCTAGCCCCCTCCGATGTCTATATAAACCGGAGGGTTTAGTCCGTAGGATGCAAACAATCATAATCATAGGCTAGCTTCTAGGGTTTAGCCTCTACGATCTCGTGGTAGATCAAATCTTGTAATACTCATATCATCAAGATCAATCAAGCAGGAAGTAGGGTATTACCTCCATCGAGAGGGCTCGAACCTTGGTAAACATTGTGTCCCCCGCCTCATGTTACCATTAGCCTTAGACGCACAGTTAGGGACCCCCTACCCGAGATCCGTCGGTTTTGACACCGGCAGGTGACAAGTGTAAAAAGGCCCCGACCTCTCGCATTTGCTCGACACGTGGAAGCTGAAACCATGAAGGTGCAGAAGCCGATGAGCGTGACATTAAATGGGAGGCTGGACACTGCTCTCTAAAAATAGGTACCTAGAAGTATTCGGAGAAGGAACCCGCCTTGCAATGCCGAAGACAATCTGCACGCCAGACTCATCGTCATTGAAGCCTGGTTCGGGGGCTACTGAGGGAGTCCTAGATTAAGGGGTCCTCGGACAGCCAGACTATATACATGGCCAGACTGTTGGGCTATGATGATACAAGATAGAAGATTTCGTCCCATGTCCAGATGGGACTCTCCTTTGCATGGAAGTCAAGCTTGGCGATTCGGATATGTAGATTCCTTTCTCTGTAACCGACCTTGTGTAACCCTATCCCCCTCCGGTGTCTATATAAAACGGAGGGTTTAGTCCGTAGGACAACAACAATCATAATCATAGGCTAGATTCTAGGGTTTGGTCATTACGATCTCGTGGTAGATCAACTCTTGTAATACTCATATTCCTCAGGATCAATCAAGCAGGAAGTAGGGTGTTACCTCCATAGAGAGGGACCGAACCTGGGTAAACATTGTGTCCCCTGCCTCATGTTACATTAGCCTTAAACGCACAGTTCGGGACCCCCTACCCGAGATCCGCCGGTTTTGACACCGACAGGGGGCGCTAATAACCCACAAGTATAGGGGATTGCAACAGTTTTGAGGGTAGATTATTCAACCCAAATTTACTGATTCAACACAAGGGGAGCCAAAGAATATTCTCAAGTATTAGCAGTTGAGTTGTTAATTCAACCACACCTGGAAAACTTAATATCTACAGCAAAGTAATATGGAAGTAACGGTAACAGTAGCCGTTTTCTAGTAATTGTAACAGTGGCAACGGTAAAGTAACTAAGCAAAGATCAATATGTGAAAAGCTCGTAGGCATTGGATCAGTGATGGATAATTATGTCGGATGTGATTCCTCTACAATAGTTATAACATAGGGTGACATAGAACTAGCTCCAGGTCATCAATGTAATTTAGGCATGTATAGTCATACGTGCTTAAGGAAAAGAACTTGCATGACATCTTTTGTCCTACCCTCCCATGGCAGCGGGGTCCTTTTGTAAACTAAGGGATATTAAGGCCTCCTTTTAATAGAGTACCGGACCAAAGTATTAACACTTAGTGAATGCATGAACTCCTCAAACTACGGTCATCACCGGGAGTTGTCCCGATTATGGTCACTTCAGGGTTGATGGATCATAACACATAGTAGGTGACTATTGACTTGTAAGATAGGATCAAGAACTCGCATATATTCATGAAAACATAATAGGTTCATATATTAAATCATGGCACTCGGGCCCTAGTGACAAGCATTAAGCATCTAGCAACATCAATCTCAGAACATAATGGATACTAGGGATCAAACCCTAACAAAACTAACTCGATTACATGGTAAATCTCATCCAACCCATCACCGTCCAGCAAGCCTACGATGGAATTACTCACGCACGGCGGTGAGCATAATGAAATTGGTGATGGAGGATGGTTGATGATGACAACGATGACGGATTCCCCTCTCCGGAGACCCGAACTGACTCCAGATCAGCCCTCCCGAGAGAGATTAGGGCTTGGCGGCGGCTCCGTATTGTAAAACATGATGAATCCTTCTCCCTAATTTTTTTCTCCCCAAACGTGAATATATGTAGTTGGAGTTCAGGTCGGTGGAGCCTCAGGGGGCACATGAGACAGGGGGGCGCCCCCACTCTTGTGGACAATGTGTGGGCCCCCTGGTCTTGATTCTTTCGCCAATATTTTTTATTAATTCTAAAAATATTCTTCGTGAAGTTTCAGGTCATTACGAGAACTTTTATTTCTGCACAAAAATAACATCATCGCAATTATGCTGAAAACAGCGACAGTCCGGGTTAGTTCCATCCAAAACATGCAAGTTAGAGTCCAAAACAAGGGCAAAAGTGTTTGGAAAAGTAGATACGATGGAGACGTATCAACTCCTCCAAGCTTAAACATTTGCTTGTCCTCAAGCAATTCAGTTGACAAACTGAAAGTGATAAAGAAAACTTTTACAAACTGTGTTTGCTCTTGTTGTTGCAAATATGTAAAGCCAACATTCAAGTTTTCAGCAAAGATTATGAACTAACCATATTCAAAATAATACTTAGGTCTCATGTTTATTCATATCAATGGCATAATCAACTAGCGAGCAATAATAATAAATCTCGGATGACAACACTTTCTCAAAACAATCATAATATGACATAACAAGATGGTATCTCGCTCGCCCTTTCTGAGACCGCAAAACATAAATGCAGAGCACCTCTGAAGATCAAAGACTGACTGGACATTGTAATTCATGGTAAAAGAGATCCAGTCATAGTCATACTCAATATAAATTAATAGTAATGGATGAAAATGACAGTGGTGCTCTCCAACTGGTGCTTTTTAATAAGAGGATGATGACTCAACATAAAAGTAAACAGATAGGCCCTTCGCAGAGGGAAGCAGGGATTTGTAGAGGTGCCAGAGCTCGAGTTTTGAAACAGAGAGTATTTTGGTTGGCATACTTTCATTGTCAACATAACAACCAAGAGTTCTTGATATCTTCCATGCTACACACATTATAGGCGGTTCCCAAACAGAATGGTAAAGTTTATACTCCCCCACCGCCAACAAGCATCAATCCATGGCTTTCCTGAAACAACGGGTGCTTCCAACTAACAACAATCCTGGGGGAGTTTTGTTTGCAATTATTTTGATTTGAGCATGGGACTGGGCATCTCGGTTACCGGCCATTTTCTCATAAATGAGGAGCGGAGTCCACTCCTCGTGAGAATAACCCACCTAGCATGGAAGGTATAGACAACCCTAGTTGATACATGAGCTGTTCGAGCATACAAAACATAATTTCATTTGAAGGTTTAGAGTTTGGCACATACAAATTTACTTGGAACGGCAGGTAAATACCGCATATAGGAAGGTATGATGGACTCATATGAAATAACTTTGGGGTTTATGGAAGTGGATGCACAAGCAGTATTCCCGCTTAGTACAAGTGAAGGCTAGAAAAAGACTGGGAAGCGACCAACTAGAGAGCGACAACAGTCATGAACATGCATTAAAATTAATCAGCACTAAGTGCAAGCATGAGTAGGATATAAATCACCATGAACATAAATATCGTGGAGGTTATGTTGATTTTGTTTCACCTACACGCGTGAACATGTGCCGAGTCAAGCTACTCGAATCGTTCAAAGGAGGATACCACCCTATCATACCACGTCACAACCATTTTAATAGCATGTTGGCACGCAAGGTAAACCACTATAAACTCCTAGCTAATTAAGCATGTCATGAGCAACTATAATCTCTAATTGCCATTGCAAACATGTTTCATTCATAATAGGCTAAATCAGGAACGATGAACTAATCATATTTACAAAAACAAGATAGGTCGAGTTCATACCAGCTTCTCTCATCTCAATCAGTCCATCATATATCATCATTATTGCCTTTCACTTGCACGACCGAACGATGTGGATAATAATAATAGTGCACGTGCATTGGACTAAGCTGGAATCTGCAAGCATTCAATTCAAAGGAGAAGACAAGGTAATATGGGCTCTTGGTTAAATCAATAATAATGCAAATGAGAGCCACTCAACATTTTCATCATGGTCTTCTCCTCTCGACCCCCAAAGATAAGAAAAGAAATAAAACTATTTACAAGGGAAAGCTCCCAACAAGCAAAAGAAGAGCGAGAAATCTTTTTGAGTTTTCATTTAATTACTACTACTACAGGCATGGAAAGTAAACTAGCTAAAAGCTATAACTATTTTTTTTAACACACAAGAAGAAAGCTTAGAAAAGAGAATAAACTAGCATGGATAGTACAATGAAAAAGTATGAGCACCGACAACTAAAATGAGTGTGTGAACATAAATGTAATGTCGGTGAGAAATACGTACTCCCCCAAGCTTAGGCTTTTGGCCTAAGTTGGTCTATGCCCACGGATGGCCTGGCGGATATCCAAAGTTGTAACTAGGGTCGTACTGAGATGCAGCCGCTACTGCCTGACGAGCTGCAGCTTGGAGGCGAGCTGCCTCCGTCCTCCTTTCATACTCATTCGCCTCCTCCCTGGTTATAACATATCTCCTTTTTTCCTGAAAGTCAAATAAAGTAGGAGCAGGGAGAGCAATATTGACAACGCATTGTCTGTCAAAGATTAGTCAGTATTGAAGGGGCTATTCATTCCTCTCAATAAACTGATGGCGAACCATAGCATTATAATCTAAATAAACAGGAGGCAACTCTATATCATTTTCATGTATGGGTACATCAAGATAGTTAGCTAAACGAGTTGCATAAATCCCACCAAACAAATCTCCACTTATACTGTTATGATGCAACCTTCGTGCAACAATCGCCCCAATGTTATATTGTTTATCTCCTAATACCGCACTTTTGAGAACATAAAGATTTTAAACGCACGTGTGACAAGCTTCATCTTTACCATTAATGCATCTACCTATTAAGAGAGCAAAATAATATATGGAAGGAAAATGAATGCTCCCTATGGTAGCTTGTGTGATTTCTCTAGATTCCCCCATAGTGATACTAGCAAGAAAGTCTTTATATTCAGATTTGCCAGGTTCACTAAAATTGCCCCACTGCGGGAGTTTACAAGCAGTATTAAAATCTTCTCGGTCCATGGTATATGATTTATCATAAAGATGAAACAAAAAAGTGTGCGAATTGCGTGAGGATGTAAATTTGAACCTTCTCACAAAGGAATCAGTTAGGTAGAAGTATTGGGGGCACTTATCTGACACAAAGCCCTCAAGTTCAGCATTACACACATACGCGTCAAATTCCTCCTTAATGCCTGCTTGAACCATGAAATCTTCTGATGGCCGTTCACAAGGCCGCACTTGAGCTTCCCTTGGTGGTTCATCATCTGGCTCACGTATCACGAGCCTTGGTCCTTGCTTCCTTGAGGAACCACCTTGGTATATTTTCCTATGCATTTTTCTTTCTCTAAAAAAATTCTGAAATTTTTAGTGACTCAAAATAACAGTGAACCAAACTCAACAAGATTGATAGCAACTACTCTCACAAGTGCCTAGAGGCTATATCATGCATTAGAACTACTTGGGACCAAATAAATTAGTCATGCAAGCTCAAGAACAGGGTCACCTCAGCAGCAAAATTTGCAATAAATAAAGCACTAGAACAAAAACTAATTGGACCATTGGGGAGTCACATACCGAAGAACAATCCCCCAAAACAGTTTCATGATTGAAGCTTTGAGAAAGGAGATTGAAAATCGCAGCAAAACAAGCTAGAACACGAGTTTGAGCTGTGTGCTGATTTTTTTTCTGGAGGAACACGAAGTGTGTGGGTGCAGGAATAAGTGGAGGGGGCCACGTGGGGCCCACGAGGCAGGGGCGCGCCCAGGGGGTGGGCGCACCCTGGACCCTTGTGGCCAGGTGTTGGCTCCCTCTGGTGTGTTCTCAGTGCCAATACTTCTTAAATATTCTAGAAAAAATCATATTTCATTTTCGGGACATTTGGAGAACTTTTATTTTCAGGATATTTTTTTATTGCAAGGATAATTCAAAAAACAGACAGAAAATACTATTTTGGCTTTATTTAATCTAAATAACAGAAAGTAAAAGGAGGGTACAGAAGGTTGTGCTTTCTAACTTCATCCATCTCATGCTCATCAAAAGGAGTCCACTAACAAGGTTGATCAAGTCTTGTTAACAAACTCTTCTCGAATAACATGGAACCGGAGAAATTTCGAATAACACTAGGTTACCTCAATGGGGATATGCACGTCCCCAACAATAAGAATATCTTATTTCTTCTTGACATTAGGAACAGAGAATTCAAAACCTCCAATAGTAATCGTCGAAATTTTTCCAATACAATTGATACTGTGGACTTGAGGTTGTTTCCTCGGAAAGTGTATCGTATGCTCATTACCATTAACATAAAAAGTGACATTACCTTTGTTGCAATCAATAACAGCCCCTGCAGTATTCAAAAAGGGTCTACCAAGGATAATCGACATACTATTATCCTTGAGAATATCAAGAATAACAAAGTCCATTAAAATAGTAACGCTTGCAACCACAACAGGCACATCCTCACAAATATCGACAGGTATAGGAGTTGATTTATCGGCCATTTGCAAAGATATTTCAGTAGGTGTCAACTTATTCAAATCAAGTCTACGATATAAAGAGAGAGGCATAACACTAACACCGGCTCCTAGATCACATAAAGCAGTTTTAACATAGTTTCTTTTAATGGAGCATGGTATAGTTGGTACTCCTGGATCTCCTAGTTTCTTTGGTATTCCACCCTTAAAAGTATAATTAGCAAGCATGGTGGAAATTTCAACTTTCGGTATCTTTCTTTTATTTGTAACAATATCCTTCATATACTTAGCATAAGGATTCATTTTAAGCATATCAGTCAAACGCATACGCAAAAAGATAGGTCTAATCATTTCAGCAAAGCGCTCAAAATCCTCATCATCCTTTTTCTTGGATGGTTTAGGAGGAAAAGGCATGGATTTCTGAACCCATGGTTCTCTTTCTTTATCGTGCTTCCTAGCAATGAAGTCTCTTTTATCATAACGTTGATCTTTGATTGTGGGTTATCAAGATCAACACCAGGTTCAACCTCTATATCATTATTATTGCTAGGTTGAGCATCAACATGAACATCATCATTAACATCATCGCTAGGTTCATGTTCATTACTAGATTTTTTTTAGCATCAGAAATGGAAATATCATTGGGATTCTCAGGTGTGTCAACAACAGGTTCACTAGAAGCATGCAAAGTCCTATCATTTTTCTTCTTCTTCTTTTTAGAAGGACTAGGTGCATCGACATTACTTCTTTGAGAATCTTGCTCAATTCTCTTAGGGTGGCTCTTAGGATACAAAGGTTCCTGAGTCATTCTACCACCTATAGTCACAACTCTAACAACATTATCATTTTTCTTATCATTGAATTCACTGGGCAAATCATTTTGAGCTTTAAGCAATTGTTCTAATTGAGTGGTAACCATAGAAGCATGTTTACTAATAAGTTTAAGATCACCTTTAACTCTAGACATATAATCACTCAAGTGTTCAATCAGCATTGCATTTCAATTGTCTACCAACATAAGCATTCAAGTTTTCTTGTTTAACAATAAAATTATCAAACTCATCCAAGAATTGGCTAGCAGACTTATAACGAGGAATATCACCATCATCAAATCTATAGAGAGAATTTACCTTTACTACCTGTGTCGGGTTATAAAGACCATGTATTTCTTATGCGGTAAATTCTTAACATCTTTAGCTTTAATACCCTTTTCTTTCATAGATTTCTTTGCCTCTTGCATATCTTCAGGACTAAGAAATAGAATACCCTTTTTCTTCGGAGTTGGCTTAGGAGTTGGTTCAGGAAGTGTCCAGTTGTTTTCATTAGTCAACATATTATTCAATAACAATTTAGCTTGATCAACAATTCTTTTCCTGAAAAGACAACCAGCACAGCTATCCAATTGGTCTCCGGAAGCATCGGTTAGTCCATTATAAAAGATATCAAGTATTTCATTTTTCTTGAGAGGATGATTAGGCAAAGCATTAAGTAATTGGAGAAGCCTCCCCCAAGCTTGTGGGAGACTCTCTTCTTCAGTTTGCACACAATTATATATTTCCCTTAAAGCAGCTTGTTTCTTATGAGCGAGGAAATATTTAGTAGAGAAGTAATAAATCATATCCTGGGGACAACGCACACAACCAGGATCAAGAGAATTAAACCAAGTTTTAGCATCACCCTTTAATGAGAACGGAAATAATTTAAGGATATAGTGGTAACGAGTTCTCTCATCATTAGTGAATAGGGTGGCTATATCATTTAACTTAGTAAGATGTGCCACAACAGTTTCAGATTCATAGCCATAAAAAGGATCAGATTCAACCAAAGTAATTATCTCAGGAATGACGGAGAAATCATAATCCTTATCAGTAATATAGATAGGTGAAGTAGCAAAAGTAGGGTCATATTTCATTCTAGCATTCAAAGACTTTTCTTTCAGCTTAGCTAATAATTTCTTAAGATCGTATCTATCATTGCAAGCAAGAAAATCTATACCAGCTTCTTCATCCATAACATAACCCTCAGGCACAACAGGCAATTCATATCTAGGGGGAGAATCTTCATCATCACTTTCACCAATATTATCAGTTTCAATAATTTCATTCTCTCTAGCCCTAGCAAGTTGTTCATCAAGAAATTCACCTAATGGCACAGTATTATCAAGCATAGAAGTAGTTGCATCATAAGCATCACGCATAGCATAAGTGGTATCATCAATAACATGCGACATATCAGAATTAACAGCAGGAGTAGGTGTCGCAAGTTTACTCAAAACAGAAGGTGAATCAAGTGCAGAGCTAGATGGCAGTTCCTTACCTCCCCTCGTAGTTGAGGGATAAATCTTGGTTTTCTTGTCTTTTAAGTTCCTCATAGTGACCAGCAGATATAAATCCCAAGTGACTCAAAGAATAGAGCTATGCTCCCCGGCGACAACGCCAGAAAATAGTCTTGATAACCCACAAGTATAGGGGATCGCAACAGTTTTCGAGGGTAGAGTATTCAACCCAAATTTATTGATTCGACACAAGGGGAGCCAAAGAATATTCTCAAGTATTAGCAGTTGAGTTGTCAATTCAAGCACACCTGGAAAACTTAATATCTGCAGCAAAGTATTTAGTAGCAAAGTAATATGGAAGTAACGGTAACAGTGGCAAAAGTAACAGTAGCAGTTTTGTAGTAATTGTAACAGTGGAGACGGTAAAGTAACTAAGCAAAGATCAATATGTGAAAAGCTCATAGGATTGGATCAGTGATGGATAATTATGTCAGATGCAATTCCTATGCAATAGTTATAACATAGGTGACATAGAACTAGCTCCAGTTAATCAATGCAATGTAGGCATGTATTCTGAATATAGTCATACGTGCTTATGGTGACATCTTTTGTCCTACCCTCCTGTGGCAGCGGGGTCCTATTGGAAACTGAGGGATATTAAGGCCTCCTTTTAATAGAGTACCGGATCAAAGCATTAACACTTAGTGAATACATGAACTCCTCAAACTACGGTCATCACCGGGAGTGGTCCCGATTATTGTCACTTCGGGGTTGCCGGATCATAACACATAGTAGGTGACTATTGACTTGCAAGATAGGATCAAGAAATCACATATATTCATGAAAACATAATAGGTTCAGATCTGAAATCATGGCACTCGGGCCCTAGTGACAAGCATTAAGCATAGCAAAGTCATAGCAACATCAATATCAGAACATAATGGATACTAGGGATCAGACCTTAACAAAACTAACTTGATTACATGGTAACTCTCATCCAATCCATCACCTTCCAGCAAGCCTACAATGGAATTACTCACGCACGGCGGCGAGCATCATGAAATTGGTGATGGAGGATGGTTGATGATGACGACAGCGACAAATTCCCCTCTCCGGAGCCCGAACGGACTCCAGATCAGCCCTCCCAAGAGAGATTAGGGCTTGGCGGCGGCTTCGTATCGTAAAACGCGATGAATCCTTCTCCCAGAACATGAATATATGGAGTTGGAGTTGAGGTCGGTGGAGCCTCAGGGGGCCCACGAGACAGGGGGGCGCGCCCCCACCCTCGTGGACATGGTGTGGGCCCCTTGGTCTTAATTCTTTTGCCAATAATTTTTATTAATTCCAAAAATATTCTCCGTGAAGTTTAAGGTCATTCCGTGAACTTTTATTTCTACACAAAGATAACATCATGGCAATTCATTTGAAAACAGCATTAGTCCGGGTTAGTTCCATTCAAATCATGCAAATTAGAATCCAAAACAAGGGCAAAAGTGTTTGCAAAGTAGATACGATGGAGACGTATCAGGCGCCGCACCCTCCCTTGACCAATTCGGACTAGGGCAAGGGGGGCGCACGCCACCTCCTGGCCGGCCTTCTCTCTTCTCTAGTAAGGCCCATGAGGCCCAATAGCTTCCCGGGGGGTTCCGGTAACCCCCGGTACTCCGGTTTTATTCGAAACTTCTCCAAAACGCTTCTGGTGTCCGAACATAGCCATCCAATATATCAATCTTTATGTCTCGACCATTTTGAGATTCCTTGGCATGTGCATCATCCGGGACTCCGAACAACCTTCGGTACATCATATCACATAAACTCATCATACCAATCATCATTGAACATTAAGCATGCGGACCCTACGGGTTCGAGAACTAAGTAGACATGACCGAGACATGTCTCCGGTCAATAACCAATAGCGGAACCTAGATGCTCATATTGGTTCCTACATATTCTACGAAGATCTTTATCGATCAAACCGCATAACAACATACGTTGTTCCCTTTTGTCATCGGTATGTTACTTGCCCGAGATTCGATCATCGGTATCATCATACCTAGTTCAATCTCGTTACCGGCAAGTCTAGTTACTCGTTCCTTAATACTTCATCCTGCAACTAACTCATTAGTCACAATGCTTACAAGGCTTATAGTGATGAGTATTACCGAGAGGGCCCAGAGATACCTCTCCGAAACACGGAGTGACATAACCTAATCTTGATCTATGCCAACCCAACAAATACCTTCAGAGACACCTGTAGATCACCTTTATAATCACCCATTTATGTTGTGAAGTTTGGTAGCACACAAAGTGTTCCTCCAGTATTCGGGGGTTGCATAATCTCATAGTCTGAGGAACTTGTATAAGTCATGAAGAAAGCGGTTGCAATGAAACTGACACAATCATAATGCTAAGCTAACGGATGGATCATGTCCATCACATCATTCTCCTAATGATGTGATCCCGTTCATCAAATGACAACACATGTCTATGGTTAGGAAACATAACCATCTTTGATTAACGAGCTAGTCAAGTAGAGGCATACTCGGGACTATATGTTTTGTCTATGTATTCACACATGTACTAAGTTTCCGGTTAATACAGTTCTAGCATGAATGATAAACATATATCATATATTAAGGAAATAAATAATAACTTTATTATTGCCTCTAGGGCATATTTCCTTCAAAGACAAGTTAGACGTCTTCTACTTTGTTGTTGCAAGTTTTACGTGGCTGCTACGCGCTTCTAGCAAGAACCGTTCTTACCTACGGCAAAAATCACAATGGTGATTTATCAAGTTTGTTGTTTTAACCTTCTTCAAGGACTGACCGTAGTAAAACTCGATTCAAGTAAAGTAGGAGAAATAGACACCCGCCAGCCACCTTTAAGAAAAACAAGTTGCATGTCTGTCGGTGGAACCGGTCTCATGTACGTGGACATGTAAGGTTGGTCTGGGCCGCTTCATCTTATAATACCGCCGAATCAAAATAAGACGTTGGTGGTAAGCAGTATGCCCATCATCGCCCACAACTCTTTGTGTTCTACTCATGCATATCATCTATGCATAGACCTGGCTCATTATGCAATTGTTGGGAAATGTTGCATGGGAAACAAAAAAATTCTATGCACACGCAAGATTTATCCATCGAGATGCATAGCAACGAGGGGGGGTGTCTATGTACCCTCGTAGACCGTAAGCGGAAGTGTTTAGTAACGCGGTTGATGTACTCGAACTTCTTTGCGATCCAACTGATCAAGTACCGAACGTACGATACCTTCGCGTTCAACACACGTTCAGCTCGGTGACGTCCTTGCCTTCTTGATCCAGCAAGACGATCAAGTAGTGGATGAGTTCTACCAGCACAATGGTGTGGTGACAGTGGTGGCGATGCTATCTCAGAGGGCTTCGCCTAAGCACTACAAAAATATGATCGAGGGACGAAACTGTGGAGAGGGGCACCGTACACGGCTAAGAGATTCTCGTGGTTTATGTGTGGCGCCCCCTCCCACATATATATAGGTGGGGGGAGCGGGAGGCAGCCAGGAGACGCCCCCAAGGAGGCCAAATCCTCATTGGGATCCTGCCCTAGCTGCGCCCCCCTTACCATATTTGCCGGAGGGGAAAGGAAAGGGGAGGAGAGGGAAGGAAGGGGGATGCCGAATCCACCCTTTCCTTCTCTCCCCAAGGGTTGCGGCCTTAGGAGGGGCGCGCCAGCCTCATGTGGGCTGGTTTGCTCCTCTCTTTTGGCCCATGTGGCCCATTAACCTCCCGGGGGTGCCCGGAACCCCTTTCGGTGATCCGATGACTATTCGGTACACTCTGAAACTCTTCCTCTGTCTGTATATCATCGTCCTATATATCAATATTTACCTTCAGACCATTTCGGAGCTCCTCGTCATGTCTGTGATCTCATCTGGGACTCCGAACATCATTCGTTCACCAAAACATATAACTCATATAACACTATATCGCCAACGAACGTTAAGCGTGCGGTCCCTACGGGTTTCGAGAACTATGTAGACATGACCGATACACCTCTTCGGTCAATAACCAATAGCGGAACCTGGATACCCATATTGGTTCCTACATATTCTACAAAAAAAATTATCGATCGAACCGTTATGACAACATACGTAATTCCCTTTGTCTGTCGGTATGATACTTGCCCGAGATTCGATCGTCGGTATCTTCATACCCTGTTCAATATCGTTACCGGCAAGTCACTTTACTCGTTCCGTAATACAACATCTCATAACTAACTCCTTAGTCATTTGCTTGCAAGCTTATTATGATGTGTATTACCGAGAGGGCCCAGAGATACCTCTCCGATACTCGGAGTGACAAATCCCAATCTCGATCCATGCCAACTCAACAAATACCTTTGGAGATACCTATAGAGCATCTTTATGATCACCCAGTTACCTTGTGGCGTTTGATAGCACACAAGGTATTTTTCCGGTATTCGGGAGTTGCATGATCCCATGGTCAAAGGAACATGTATTTGACATTCAAGAAAGCAGTAGCAATAAACTAAACTATCATATGGTAAGCTAACGGATGGGTCTTGTCCATCAGATCATTCTCCTAATGATGTGATCCCCTTATCAAGTGACAACACCTGTCTATGTATAGGAAACCTTAACCCTCTTTGATCAATGAACTAGTCTAGTAGAGGCTTACTAGGGACACTTTGTTTATGTATTCACACATGTATTTAAGTTTCCGATCAATACAATTCTAGCATGAATAATAAACCTTTATCATGAATAAGGAAATATAAAATAACAACTTTATTATTGACTGTAGGGCATATTTCCTTCACAAACACACAAGCAAAATGATTACCGAAATGCTAAAAAGATCTGACTTAAGATTTATAGCAATTTGTAGTGAATGCAGTAGCTGCGGCTGTCAGATACTCTGCACAAATCTAAGCACAAGTGCGAGTGCGTCAGTAGATCATTGTGTACCGAACCGAGCAAACGACCTCATCTGATTTCCCCCATATTCTTAACCCTTCACTCTAAAAATCACACACTTTTCTCTCCCTTGTTCTGATAGTGAGAACGATGCCGGAGGCCGAGCACCGCCTGCTCGCACGGGCCGCCTCCCTCCGCGCACTCCTCGTCAACACCGACCACCAGGCTGTCATGCTCTGGGTCTGTGCCAACTGTCTTGAAGTGCCATACGTTATGGGCAGAGGCCGAGTGCCGCCACAACGGGCATCATGGCCACCTCTCTACTTGCGGTCCTCGCTGTCGTGCTCCAGGTACAGACAAACAATGACGACGATGCCAAGCGAGGTGAGTCTTCGTCGACTCTCCTCTACCCCCCCTCCCCATGTGTCGCGATATCATTCAAACTATTTAACCGGTCAACTGAACAAAATATGGAGCTATATGAAGTGACAACGACTATATAATCACCGCAACTCTTATATAGTGGCCGTATTGACCGTATTCTTGAGCACATTTATCAAAATGAGCGTATACGACAAGTTGAATGACCAAGGATGCATTTTACTCTTTACTAATACCAACTCACCTTCCCTTCACAAGATCTACCCTGCTGATCCTACGATCACAAGGAAGCGCGCAGAGAGAGAGAGAGAGAGAGAGAGAGAGAGAGAGAGAGACCCAACTCGCGTGCGTCGCCACTTACGCGTCCGCTTGGACCAACCTCGCCGCCGAAGTTGCTCACCACGCGGATTGTAGGAAGGCGGGCCAAGCAGGCGCAACACCCCGATAATCTTGGTTTCTACCCCTCGTGCCTCATGTCATTCTCGCAGACACCCGCGTGCAGCACTGCTCATCACCGGGTGCAACTCCGACGACAACGGTCTCATCATCCATGGATTTTGTCGGGTTGCATTATGTCTTTGTCCAGTTTACATGCAATTTTTCCAGTTATTGAAATCCAGTTTAAAATGCATGTGGATAGCTTTGAATGACCGGCTCCCACATCCGTGTCCTTTGACTACCGGTCCACGGACAGATGCGTTTCGGTTTAAGAGTCATCGTTGGAGATGCCCTTATCCAACATCCCAACTTGCAAGCAACTTATGCCAATCGAACGAATCATCCAAAAGTTCAAATTTGGACAAGCCCAGGTGGAGTCGGCCAAAAGGCCATACCTCTACTACATTTTCATCCTCAGACGATATCCCCAATCACACTAATGTCAGCCCAATAATATATCCGAGCTGAAAGAAGTTCAGTACTCCATGAAATGAGCAGCCGTAGGCGCTTGGATCAGCTATCGTGCATGTGTCGTTCAAACAAAATCGTCCGTCAAGTAGTTCCACTCCATGAAATATATACTACTCCTAGAAAGCGCCTGTCTCTTCAGTTGGTCAACTTCTTCCTAGATTAAACTACCCCCCAAACTCAAGTTAAATGTCAACGATATACGGTAGCTGCCTCGAGATCAAAGTTCGCACCCTCTTTTTCCGTACCTGCCCCTTTTTTGAGAGGATGTGGACCTCCTAGAAAGCAGAGCACGCGCAGACCTTTTCTTTCGAATGCACACAATTGGCAAGCAACAGGGGTTTGACAATCCCTCCCAGGCCTACTGCTCAGTGCACGGAACAATTCTTCTTTCTAGAGATTCGATGCAGTGAGCTCGAAATGAGTTACTAGGTGAAAGCTCTGCGCACGCAGGCAAATACAGTAGTTGCTGGATGTTGGACCCAACGCATGCGATGCCACTTCAAGCAAAGGTTAGGCTTCACCGCATCATCTAACTCAAACTTACCCCCTCATACATATCGAGTTTGCGTCCTTTGCTTTTACATCTGCTGAAATTCCTCTCAATCTCGCACACCATACCATACCGTTGGTCGCTCGTCAACTGCACAAGGGCCGGTGTTCAACAAGGTCAATAGGGCCGCCACCTGCTGCAGCTAGAGTTGGGGCGGCCCTTTTGGCTTGACCGCAACAGGCGCCAGAAAGAAGATTAGTATAGCAGCATTTAACAAAATGGAAAGCCGAGTTAATTAGTGTTAGTACTTGGTGGCCGGCAGTCGGCACTTGGAGTGCTAAGTTAATCAGTGGTAATTTACTTGTTCAGTCGTTAGTTTTTTTTATACAATCATCACTACTCCTTGACGCGAGGATTAAGTTAAACTAGAGTGGAGGCTGACTCGTGTGCATTTCTTGGTGGTCGGCAGTCAAAACAGTGGAGTAGTATTTATTTATTCTGGAGGAAGTGGTGAGCTTTGCCTTTTTTTTTTAGCTGGCTGTAATTGGGAGTATCATATATTAGTATCATGCATATGATATTAGTGTATGATACTACATCCGTAATGCATTGTATCATATGTTGGTATCATACATAACTACATTTATTGCCATGCATGACACAAAGTAGCACATTATTTAATATGATACGGTATTATAATATATATTTTTAGATGAACCGAGCCCGAGTAGGGCTTGATCTTCACCCGGCTTTGAATTAACAAAGCCATCAACCGGCCAGGATTACAAGCGCACACCATTACAACCGAAGATAAAAAGGAAAATGGGGATGCAACCCCAGGCAGCAGATACAAGGCACCTATGAGGCTAAAATCTATGACCAGAGGATAAAAAGAGTACAACTTGGACCTAACCGGAGCTAGACGGGATTGCGCCAAGGAAGGAGCTCGCCATCAACACGCCAAAGGCAAAGCGGAGCTGCTCTCGCCAGAGCCAGCAAGGAAACAGGGCAACTACTCGAGCACACCCGAAGCCACAAATTGCAACTCGCACATGAGGAGCAGGCCGCAGACGGTAGCCATAGGAACAAAGCACTGCAAGAAGACACGGCAAGCAATGGGCAACGACGCCACCAGGAGGGCCGAGCCACACCAAGACCAGCAACACTTCTCCAAAACGCGACCAGATCGCCGTAGAGGGGACCACTATCCCCTCTCGCCTAGGCCGAGGACGTCGATCCACCGGAGAACCGGACCACGCAGAGGAGGAAATGAAGCAGCTTGAGGAGGACATCGATCCTCCATGGCGGGGAGTCACCGCTGGACAAAGGATCCGCCGCTAACTAGGACACCAAAGGCTTGCCGCAGGCCACCCTCCATCCCACAACCCAAAACGACGCCTTCAAGAAGGAGGTGCAGGAGCACCGTCGCCGCCCAACCAAGGTTTTGGATTTTCACCCGGGAGAGGGGAGGGAGGAGGGGAGGGAGATGGACCTCAACGTCGCCTTCGGGAAGGGGAGCGGCGCCCGGAGCGCCGCCGACGATGTGGCCGCCACCGCCGGCCAAGAGGTTACCCTGATCCAGGGCTCCCCACCCGACCACCACGACGTCGTCCACCGGATCCGGCAAGACATGGCGTAGGAGAGGCCGCAGCAGGAGCCAAAGGAGGCGTCTTCAGATCTGGAGAGGCCGGACACTGGGACCCGACCACCAGCCGCTCAGATCCACCGCCGGCCCGCCACCCACGCGGCCAGGCAGAGGCGGCCCACCGCGCCAAGGGCGCGCCGCCGCCGCCATGAACGCCGCCCGCACCACAGAGCCGCCACCCGAGCCCTAGCCCCTGCAAGCAGCAGGCAGCGAAGAACCCGCCGCCGCCCTCATCGGCGGCAGACGGGAGCTGGCGACCGCCTCCGGCGACGGCGAGGAGGGGAGGGCCGAGAAGGGGGGGTGGCGGCGGCCGGGGAAGGGAACCCTCAAGTCGCCCTCGGGAGGGCGACGCGAGGGGAAGGGGATGCAGTCGTAGTCCCAAAAACTACTCTTCACGGTATTATAATATGATACTCAAGGCTCTTTTTCTTTATTTAATTCTTTGCCACCTCATCAAAATTGGTTAGTATGGTAACCCCCTCATTTAATATGATACGGTATTATGATATGAGTCCTAAGTGCATGATACTACTTATGTTACCTCACTATGGTCAGCCTTATGTTCTGGTGGTAAGGTAATTAGTGCTTATCTATTTATGCAATCATGGGTTGACGAGAAACTCAAGTCAAGTTAAGGCCCTGTTTGGTTCCAATAAGTCCCCTGACTTATAAGTCAGGTGACTTAAAACCAGTGACTTATAAGTCACACCCGTTTGGTTGTCATCCGACTTATAAGTTACCTTCCCACATCTTCCCACACCAATCAACATCATGCATGTGGTGGGACCCATGCAAAAGGGGGTGACTTATAAGTTTTAAGTTGGGGTGGAGCAACTTATGACTTATAAGTTGGGGTGACTTATAAGTTGGGGCTGTTTGGCAAAATAAGTCACTTTTTGCACTTTTCGACTTATAAGTTGGTGACTTATTTGGAACCAAACAGGACCTAAAGTAGTACGTACTACAGTGAAGGCTGACTTGTGTGGCTGTGTTACTTGGGGTAGTCATTTCATTTGGACGTCGAGTTCATGTGCAGCTAGCAGCCGTCGGAAGAACGCCGCCACTCCTTTTCATGTCATCTGTCAGCCAGATCTGACGCGTCGACGTTTGTTTTCCGCGGACGGCTTCGCAGGTTTCAAGTGCACCATCATCGCCCGTGTGGTGCGCGCTGCTTTCTTGTTGAGGTGGACAAAAATGGACGGCCAGCCAATGCATAGCCATGCATGCAAGCTTTACTTGGCTCCATGGTGAAGTGAAATGGAATCCATCCATCCAGGCGAGACGACGTGCGACGGCGAGGAGTGAGCGGCGACGTGCTCTCCTCTGCTCACGCTGGCCAAGGAACCAAAGCAACCCACTCGGCTCACGCGACGATCTGCGTACCACAGTATCCAGCCTTTCGGTTTCGGCGGCCCCGCGCCCCAAGAGTACGCGCGTCCACCACTTGGCGTGATCGACCGGCATGGGCCAGCGGCGGCGGCGACCCCCCACTCCGTCCCTGCCCACGCGCGATGCCACTTGTTCGCGGCTCGACGTGGCCGCCGATGCGATTTGAGCTGAGCGGTACAACAGCCGGCGACGAGGACGTCGCGTGTGCGTGCGGCGGCCCGTGAAGTGAACGTGCGTGGGCACGAGCATGTGGATCGAATATTCCCAGCCATTTCCTATACCTATGTGTGGAAGTGGAGACGCGGGAGATATTTTTACTCGGAATTTTCTCTTCGGTCGTGTAGACACCCACGTCTCAGGCCTCTCCCCGTGAGCTTTCCCGGCGAAAGGCAAGTGCTCCTGAATCGTAAGAGCATCTCCAATCGCGTCCCCAACAGGTCTTTCATGCGAATTTTTTGCGTCGGTGTTCGAAAATCGGCCTAGTTGCGGCCCCAGGATCTCGTTTAGCGCCGGTTTGGACGAAATCAGAGCCGGCGATCCCGCTCCGAACCCAAGCGGCCGGGTGTCATCTCAGCGCACCGGCAGAAGCGAAAAGCGGTGTGGGGCCGCTCTGTCGGCGACTGGAAGACTTTTTCCCGCCGTTTCCTCCCGCTCCCCTCCTCTCTTCTCCATTCCTCCCGCCAAACCCTGCCTCCACCCTGCCCTTCCGCCCGCCATGCCGCCGAAGAAGTACGTGATGCCGCGCCCCGCGACGGATCCCGCCGTCGCCGCCCCGCCGAAGCAAAGGAAGCCTAGGGACCAACGCCGAGTGGAAGGCGGATGTGGAGCGCCGGGATGTTGTCACCGCCGACAGGCGCAACAGGGCCAAGAAGGCCAGGGAGAAAGCGGCGCACGCTGCGTCGGCGGCGGAGCATGCGGCCGAACAAGCGGAGGCGGCGCGCGCGGCGATGAGAATCCACCCGGGCACCCGTACGCGGCCTGGAGCCAGCAAAGCGTCGGCTCTCCTGTCGGGTTCTCGTCGTCGCCGCACCCATGGAGCACGCCGTCGCCGAGCTATGCCGACGGGGACGCCCATGGCGGCTTCAACCCCAACATCACCTTCCCCCATGGGCGCCCTGTCCAGCGCACGCCCTCTCCCGCGTTCGCCGGCGTGCAGTACCCGCCGTACACGTACTCGCCGCCGGACTACGCGGCCTCACCGACGCCACCTCTCCGCCGCTGCCTCTACTCACAAGCCTCTTTCTCATCGCATCTCGGCGACGCCAACACGACGGAGGCCGACATGAAGGACATCATCGCAGCCGGCTCAGCTGCGGCCGCCGCTTCCCCCTGGTTCGCTACGCAGTACCTCGCCGACGTGGACGACGAGCTCGACTACGGCGAGGAAGAGCCGGAGGAGGAGGAGCCGGCGCCGACGAGGAAAAGAAGAAGAAGAAGAAGAAGAAGAAGAAGAAGAAGAAGGCCAAGTCCGGCGAGCCACGCATCAAATGGGCGTCCAAGGAAGAGGAGTGCCTCGCCGAAGCGTGGAAGGTCGTCTGCCTCGACCCCGTCACCGGCACGAATCAGAGCACCGACACGTATTCGGACCGCATCAAGGCCGAGTTCGACGAGCGGAAGCTCGTCGACCCCTACTTCAAAGGCATGCACATGAAGCGGGGGTCGAAGGCGATGGCGAACCATTGGTCGCTCATTCAAACGGCGTGCAACAAATGGCATGGGATCGTCGACGAGGTCGCGGCTCGCCCGGAGAGCGGCACCAGCGTCGAGGATCAGGTATCGCACGCCGACCATGTTGCTGCCTTTCGCCGCGCGCGCGCTCTTTCGCCCTGTGCGCGCCCTGGGCATGCCCTGGCGCGTGCTCTGGCGGCGACTGAAGTTCTTTCTCGATGCAGCTGTTGCGCATGTTCGCCATGTTCCGCGATGACAACAGCGACGCAGACTTCAAGTACCTCCACGTCTTCAAGTGAATCGACAAGTGCGAGAAATGGGCAGCCGTCCGACGCACCCTCACCAAGGCCAAAGAGACGTACAAGTCACGGGCGCTGACGACGGGCGGTTGGACGGCAACAAAGGAGCCAAGAAGGCGAAATACGCCGAGTCAGCTGCCGCGCGCGTGCAAGAGTCCATCGAGCACTCCATCACCGATGCCAAGACCAGGGCCGCCGAGAGAGAAGAGAAAACAGAGGCGAGGTGGGCTGTTTTGATGACGAACAGCACCGTCAAGCTCGACTTGCTCCGTGCCAACGCCGCCGCGAAACTCAAAGCTCAAGACGCCAAGAAGAGGAACAACGACCTCGCCTTCTTGATGGGCGGTGCTGACATGCTCCAGAGCGTCGACGAGAAACTCAAGGCATGGTTCTTGGCCGAGCGCGGCCTCATCCTAAACCAGATACCGGCGACGCCGACACCGCCACCTAGTCCGGCGGCTAATGATGATGTATCCGCATTCGCGACGCCCAGCCCCATCGACGATGCCTCCGCCGCGCCCAGCAGCACAGAAGACGCACCGAACAGCTCGGAAGCCACGCCGATTCCGCCCAGCCCGCGTACGCCGACGACTACGCCGCCGGAGGTTGAACTCGACGCTTGATGTACTCCTTCCGCGCCCTTCCCTTTTTGTACGCCGAACTACTGCGTGTCCTTTTATTTTGATTGCCGAACTGTGGCACCGAGTCGCCGAACTATTGCGATGATCGCCGGTTTGTTGTTTCTTTTAGCGGGAATGATGGATTTTGAATATGGTGCACCTTGGGGGGCGGCACCTGGGCGCGTGGCTGGGGAGAAACGAACCTCAGGAGCCGATCTAGCGTCGGCTCGCCCCCAGGCCACTCTTTTTCGGCACCCTGGGAGGCCGAACGGCTGGAGATGCTCTAAGGAGCCGGTTGCGAGCTGCTGTCGTAGCCAGCTGCGAATTCTCTTTTTTTGGGGGGGGGGAGCTTTATTGAGTAAATGCATTCTTGGGACAGTAGAGTCAAGTCAAGCCAGTGGTCCGTCGCATTAAGTGTGCAAGCACGCTTTGGACACAAGTGAGCCGGGATTTTTGCTGCCCTGCTTACATGTTGTAAAACAATAGAGGAAAAATGAACACCAAGCTCTCCTATCTGTAATAGTAAAGGAGCCACAATTGAGCGAGAGTGTCACCAACTCCAAGCAATCGACTTCCATTATCACATGCAAGAATCCATGAAGACAAGCAAATCGAACTCCATCTCGCAAAGAAAGTCCCTCCATGATCAAGGGCTCCAAGATTCCCAAGTATGGCTTGCACCAGGCACCTGGAAGGGCCGAAGAAGAACGAGCAACACCTCCCGCGCCCCCTGCCATCCGCCAGATTGAGGGCTCCATCGGTGGTGATTTATACAAATCCATCGTCGGGAGGCCGCCACCCAAAACCCGGCAAGACCAGTGCATCCTTGTGAGGCAAGTGAAGGAGTGTGACGGCCTCCTTCATAGCTCTAATCGTCGTTGTGGGATCTCTCCCTTCTTCACCGTGCTTAATACGATTCCTGGAATGCCAAATAGACCACATAATAGTAGTGATCTTAGCACGATCATCATCAGTAAACCGTGGGTCACATAAGATATCACGAGGCCACAAATCCGGATGTAGATGAGGAAGCCAAAGTGCAAATCATGCACATGCCTCCTCCCAGAAGCGCTTAGCATGTGAGCAATGAATTAGTGCATGTTTCAGATCCTCGTCCATGGCTAGACATACTTTGCATCTCCGAATCTCTGCAATATGTCTATAATTGAGAGTGGTTTCGTCTGGAAGAATCGAGCGAAGAACTCTCCACCAAAAAACTCTCACTTTTGGAATAACATTCAATTTCCACAAGGCTTTCCACATTTGTTGATCATCATTTGAGGTACTGGTAGCCGTCCCTTCCTCTAGGGCCAAACGCTCGTTCTGAGTCACAAGAGCACGGTACACCATCTTCACAGTGTATTTGCCTGATCTTTCGAATGCCCAAGGAAGATAATCATCACCTCCACCCTGCCAGATAGGAATATTAAGAATGGCCTCAACATCCGGAGCAATGAAAGTATCCCTTACCCCCTCATGTTTCCAAGACTAGTTTGATATATCAATGAGATCCGCCACCCTCTGAATGCTAGTGTTCGGTGGTCTAGAGATAGATGACATGGATATAGTACCTGGAATCCATTTATTGGTCCAGACATTGATAGTGCTTCCATCTCCTACACGGGAGATCAAGCCACATCGTAGGCTTCTCTTCCTGCCATAATCGCCTTCCAAGTGGCCGAGGCCGACTTAGGCGTAGTATCATGCATAAAGTCTGTGCCGGGAGAATAACACCCCTTCAATACTCTTGCATAGAGGGAATTAGGGTTCGTCAAAAAACGGCATCCATGCTTCCCCAACATAGCGAGATTAAAAAGATGCGTGTCTCTGAAGCCCATCCCGCCTTTACACTTGGGTGTTGCTAGCTCTTTCCAAGACACCCAATGCATTTATCTTTTGTTAAGAGAACTACTCCAAAAATATTTGGCCATAGGAGACGTCAAACTCTTGCAAACTTTCTTAGTTAACAAAAAAGTGCTCATTGGGTAGGTGGGGATAGCTTGAACCACTTATTTCTGGAATGCCCCGCGGCCCGCACAAGCTAATAATTTCTCCGACCATCCCAGGATTCTGGACCGGGCCCTCTCACTGATGTGATCAAACGTTCCACTTGTGATCCGACCAATAGCAATAGGGAGATCCAAATATTTCTCATGGAACGCCTCAACCTGAATGTTCAAGGTTTCCTTCAAAAGTTGCCTCAAAGATGTCGGTGTACTGGAGCTGAAATATATAGAACTTTTATCTCTGTTGATACACTGACCCGAGGCATCTCCATATATCCTCACAATTTCATTTAACCTGAGCACACTTGGGTTACTTGCGTTGATGAAGATTAAACTATCATATGCAAAACGCAAATGGGTTACCCACGGTGATCTATAGCTCACTCATAGTCCCCTATCAATAGTTCCACCATTGTAATATTTCAACAATAAGGAAAAACCTTCGGCACACATCAAAAATAAGTACGGTGACATTGCATCACCTTGCCGAAACCCTCTGGTAGGTGTGAAATATGGAAGCAGCTCCCCATTGATTCTCACCAAAAACCGGACAGAAGAAACACATTTCATTGTCATTCTGTCGAAGCACATACTGAAACCTAAGGGAGTCAATATTGCTTCGAGGTAATGCCACTCGACACGGTCGTAAGCCTTCATCATGTCAAGCTTGACCGCACAAGAAAAATTCTTTCCCTTCTTCATCCTCTTCATTGTAGGAACACGTTCGTATGCAACAAGTACGTTATCTGTGATGAGTCTTCCCGGAACGAAAGCACTTTGTTCTTCACTAATAATCACGTCCATCAAGATTCTCAAACGATTCCTTATTATAACCTTGGCTGCAATCTTGTATAGCACCGGGCACAAAGTTATAGGACGATACTGTGCAATTGATTGGGGATGACGTACCTTTGGTATTAGTGTAATAGAAGTATCATTCAAACCTGTCGGTAATTCACCTCCATTAAGAAAATCCAAAACTGCCAAGATCACATCCTTGCCCAACAAACCCCAATGACGTTGGTAAAACCCTCCAGTGAAACCATCCACACCGGGAGCTTTTGACGCAGGGGCGACGCTACGGGCATTCTTGGGTCTTCATGCGAATACCCATGATTTTTACAAAACAGTGTTGATTTTAGCAAAACATTGACAATTTTTGAAAAAACAACAATGATTTTGGCAAAATGAATACACATGAATACCCGGTTGCAAATTCCTGGAGCCACCACTGTTTTGACGGCGCCATCTGAAACAGCGCCGACTTGACCTCCTCTCCCGTGTAGGGTTTAGTCAGCTCATCGTTCATGGTTTGGGTGACTCGCACTGTTACATGTGATAATAGATGACTGGAGTCAGCAAAACCCTGTGATAGGTATAGATTCTAATAGAAGGTTTGCACCTCCTCTGTGTCCTCACTTTCAGTAGCACAAACGGAGCCAGCTGCTCGTCTTAGACCCGAGATCTTGTTCTACCAGCTGTGAATTCTCTCCGCGTATTAAGAATAGGCGGAGCGCTAAGAGCATCTCCAGCCATTCGGCCCCCAAGCGCGTTGAAAAAGAGCCGCCTGGGGGCGAGCCGGCGCTAGATCGGCCCCTGGGGCTCGGTTCGCTCCCAGCCACGCGCCCACGGTCGCCGCGGGTTCGGCGAAGTACGTTTCAATTTTTTTTGCAAACTCGGCGATTTTTGCATGAACTCGGCCATATTTTATCCAAATTTGTACAAAAACTTGGAAACATGCATGAACTACGCCTAAAACGAACTAAAAAAGCCTAGTCGTTGCCGACGTCGTCGCCACCGCGCCGTCTACATGCCGAGAAGCTTGTAGAAGCGGGTGTAGTCGTCGTCGTCGCGCGCCCTACTGCAGCCCTCGTCAGGGTTGCCGACAGCGCTTGACGGCCCGACCTCGACCACATCGTCGGTGTCGATGACGATAACGCCGCCCTCCTTGGTGCGGCGACGCTCCTCGGTACGGCGACGGGCCTCGGTACGGCGACGGGCCTGGGTCTCCAGGTACGCCCGACACAGGCGGCTCACCTGCTCGCGGACGTAGTCCTCCTTCGCCCATTTCAGGGCGGACTCGTCGTCGGGGGCCACCATGGCGGTGTGTTCCGGCTTCACGGGGATCATGTCCGGCTAGGGCTTTGGCCGGACCAGGCGGAGGGAGCGCCTCGTCGGTGCTGTCGCCGGCGAGGCTCGTTGATGACGAGGGCACCGCTGCGAATGCGACGCCCGAGTGGTGTCCCCCCCAGCTCGGGCTTGACGGGGCGGAGGGCCAGCGAGCCGTAGCCCGACGACGAGGACGACCCCAACTCCATTTGCCGCAGGATCCCGGAACTGCCGCGGCGGCGAGAGAAGGAGGGTCGCGACGGATACTCCAGCTGCGGCACATTCTCGGTCTCGATGTGGTCGAGGACGGCGTCTAGTGTGCGGCCGGGGACGCCCCACCACTCGCGCCGTCCTTCGGAGTTGAGGCGGCCGCAGGGGATGATGCCGTTAACGCAGCGATCTGCTTTCTCGCGGCGGCGCTTCAATCTGGCGTCCACGCGTTTATTGTCGGGCTCGGCTCGCTTTCGCTGCTCCTCCGTCGGCGAGAGCGGATGCGGCGATCTCCGCCGCGCCGCCGCTTCGCCGAACCTGGCGGCACCGGGACGCCGCCGGCGCTCAGTCTCCACGATCCCGACACGCGCATGTCGGGGGGTGCCGGGTACTCGGCCTCGTACAGAAGGCGCGCCTCCGGCTCTTGGAGGTGTCGGCGGTCGAAGCCAATCGCCGCGGCACCATCGCTAGGGTATCTCTCCTCCATGGCTTTGCTCGTCGGTGGGTAGGGGTGGTGAGGGAGCTTGCCGGCGAGGAGAAGGCTGTTTCACGAGAGGGAGAGGGGGAGGCTGTGGTGCTCACCGGCGGGGAGGGGCGCCTTTTATAGCCCAAGCGGGGTAGCGGGGGGCGGCATGCGGGCGGACGCATGCGCATGCGGACGGGACGCGCGTCGGCGGCGCCTTCACTGCGCCGCCCGTGAGGCATCAATGGAGGCTGACAGGCGCGGGAGCGCGGCAGCCTTCGCATTGATTACTGCGGAACCGAGGCGATGAGGTTGACGAAGTGGCCGTCTCGCTTACTCGGTGGGCCCGCGGCTGGTTCGTGCCAAAACGCTCGCCCCGGCGCCCCCGGGCACCCCCCCCCCCAGCGCGCCGGGTTCGGCCTGGATCCGCCGGCGCTGATTTCGGCTCAGACCGGCGAAAAACGGGCTCCTGAGGACGCGACTGGGCCGCTTTTTCGGCGCCAAGCTCATAGTTAAATGTCAACGATATACGGTAGCTGCCTCGAGATCAAAGTTCACACCCCTTTTTCCTTTTCATGGAACACAAAGCAAAGCGCGCTCAGACCTCTTTCTTTCGAATGCACACAATTGGCAAGCAACAGGGGTTTGACAATCCCTCCCAGGCCTATTGCTCAGTGCACGGAACAATTCTTCTTTCTGGAGATTCGATGCACTGAGCTCGAAATGAGTTACTAGGCTCTGCGCACGCCGGCAAATACAGTAGTTGCTGGATGTTGGACCCAACGCATGCGATGCCACTTCAAGCAAAGGTTAGGCTTCACCGCATCATCTAACTCAAACTTATCCCCTCATGCATATCAAGTTCGTGTCCTTTGCTTTTATATCTGCTGAAAATCCTCTCAATCTCGCACACCATATCGTTGGTCGCTCGTCAACTGCACAACGGCCGGTGTTCAACAAGGTCAAAAGGGCCGCCACCTGCTGCAGCTAGAGTTGGCGCCTTTTCCAACGGAAAGCAAAGTCTCCTCACCTTTTTGCTTGACCGCAACAGGCGCCATAAAGAAGATCAGTAGTACTAGCATTAACGAAATGGAAAGCCGAGTTAATTAGTATTATTACTTGGCGGCCGGCAGTCGGCACTTGGAGTGCTAAGTTAATCAGTGGTAATTTACTTGTTCAGTCGTTAGTTTTTTTTATACAATCATCACTACTCCTTGACGCGAGGATTAAGTTAAACTAGAGTGGAGGCTGACTTGTGTGCATTTCTTGGCGGTCGGCAGTGGAAACAGTGCAGTACTAGTTTTTTTTTTTTAATTCTGAAGGAAGAGGCGAGCTTCTGGAGGTAAGGTAATTAGTGCCAATCTGTTTATGCAATCATTGGCTGACGGCAGAGTGAAGTCAAGTTAAAGTAGTACTACTACAGTGAAGGCTGACTTGTGTGGCTGTGTTACTTGGGGTGCACATTTCATTTGGACGTTGAGTTCATCTGCAGCTAGCAGCCGTCGGAAGAACACTGCCGCTCCTTTTCGCGTCGTCTGTCAGCCAGATCTGACGCGTCGACGTTTGTTTTCTGCGGACGGCTTCGCGGGTTTTCAAGTGCACCATCATCGCCCGTGTGGTGCGCGCTGCTTTCTTCTTGAGGCGGAGAAAAATGGACGGCCAAGGCATATCCCATGCGATGCATGCAAGCTTTACTTGGCTCCATGGTGAGGTGAAGTGAAGTGAAATGGAATCCATCCATCCAGGCGCGACGACGTGCGACGGCGAGGAGTGAGCGGCGACGTGCGATGCTCTGCTCACGCTGGCCAAGGAAGCAAAGCAACCCATCCGGCTCACGCGACGATCCGCGTACCAGCGTATCCAGCCTTTCGGTTTCGGCGGCCCCGCCCCCGCGCCGCAAAAGCACGCGCGTCCACCACTTGGCGTGATCGACCGGCATGGGCCAGCGGCGGCACCCGCAACTCCGTCCGCCACTCCACTTGTCCGCGGCTCGGCGTGGCCGATGCGAGCTGAGCGGTACAGCAGCCGGCGCCGAGGACGTCCCGTCGCGTGAGCGGCAGCCAGTGAACGTGCCTGCATATGCATATGCACGGGTATGGGGATCGAATATGAATGTCGATTACATTCAGGAACAAATTGCTGCTGCTTCAGCTTCAGTAATCCCTCCGTCAGAGTATTTGGTTCTAGATGGATGTTTGCTGTCTGCACCATAAGAAGTAAAGTACAGCGGTGGACTTGGCCAACCACAGTGTCAAGGTACCAACCGTCGAGAGTTGAACCAACTGGCCAGCTCCGTTGAGGTGCAGCCGCTGACCTCGACCGGCGATTCGTCTACACCAGACCAGAGACGTGGGCACCAGCACACTTCTCGGTTTCGGACAGTCCGTCTCGCAACGACCGACCAAGACTTTGACAACTGCTGTACTAGCGAGCAAGTACCTTCCAAGAACGCTCGGCTGAGCTCGAAACGCTCGCGCTTAAATAGATAGACTGCGAGAGATTTGACACGGTTTTTGCATTTTCCGGCTCCGCACGAGATTAATTTACGCGGATCGCTAAGCTTGGTCAGGTCAATCCCCGCCCGAGCGTTCCCACTCACCGCCCAACCCCATCCGCCCCCGCGTGCGCGTGCCGAGACCCGAAGCAGCAGCTTGCTTGCCACGCCTTTTCGCCTCTAGATTTCTTAATCCCCGCACACGCCAAATGCCTTCCATGTTCTAAACTTGCAATCGCCCCAACTTTTCCTCTCCACAAATACTCCTTCCAAGTTCCAAGTCCTATATATACACGCGCTCCCGCCAAAAAAAGAACCCATCAACAATTCAGCAGGCCACAAGCAAGCTCGACAACACAGAGTCCCAACAGAAACCACAACAATTCCACAGAAGATGGCGATGTCCGTGACCGTGAGCCAGCAATGGACACGGGTGCGCACGATCGGCCGCGGCGCCTCGGGGGCCGAGGTCTTCCTCGCCGCGGACGACGCCTCGGGGGAGCTCTTCGCGGTCAAGTCGGCGAGCGCGGCTTGTGCGGCGGCGCTGAGGAGGGAGCAGCGGGTGATGGCCGGCCTGAGCTCCCCGCGCGTCGTCTCCTGCATCGGCGGCCGTGCCGCCCGCGACGGCTCCTACCAGCTCTTCCTCGAGTTCGCCCCCGGCGGCTCGCTCGCCGACCAGGTGGCGAGCGGGCTTGACGAGCGTGCCGTTCGCGGATACGCGGCCGACGTGGCGGCCGGGCTCGCGTACCTCCATGGCGCCGGGATGGTGCACGGGGACGTCAAGGCGCGCAACGTCGTGATCGGCGCCGACGGCCGCGCCAAGCTCGCGGATTTCGGGTGCTCGAGGAAGGCGGGCGCTGACGTGCCGATCATCGGCGGCACGCCGGCGTTCATGGCGCCGGAGGTGGCGCGCGGCGAGGAGCAAGGCCCCGCGGCCGACGTATGGGCGCTCGGCTGCATGGTTGTCGAGATGGCCACTGGACGCGCGCCGTGGAGCGGCATGGACGGCGACGCGCTGGCCGCGCTGCACCGGATCGGGTACACGGAGGCCGTGCCCGAGGTGCCCCAGTGGCTGTCCACGGAGGCGAAGGACTTCTTGGCCAGGTGCCTTGTCAGGCAGGCCAGCGGCCGCTGCACGGCGGCGCAGCTGCTGGAGCACCCGTTCTTGGCCTCCGCCGTCGTCGAGGCGAAGCCGCAAGCCGTGGAGAGCAAATGGGTGTCGCCAAAGAGCACGCTGGACGCCGCATTCTGGGAGTCGGATTCAGACACCGAGGAGGCGGAGCACGACATCTCGGCCGAGACGAGGATCAGGGCACTGGCCTGCCCCGCCTCGGTGCTCCCGGACTGGGACTCCGACGAGGGATGGATCGATGTGCTCACCGCACCGACCGAAGCAGCCGGCGCAGTGCCCGTGGCGGTTGAGGAGATTACCGACCTGGACGATGGCGCGATCACAGCCGGCGCAGAGTCCCGCGTTCTCCCCATTGCCTTGGACGTGGAGCACAACGGCGATAGTTGCGTCCTTAATGGGGCAGAAGCCTACAACGATTTAGTTAGGCATCAACAGTCATTGGGGTGTTTAGCTTCCCACGAACTATCATGTACTGAATTGTTGCTTTGCAACAGAAAGACTAATGCAATTGATCTCGTTCTTGCACAAGCACTCTGTTTTCGTACTGCTGCTCTATGTTTCATCGCTCCCCGTTGCGACACATTCGCCTGTACTACTAACATACACTAGCTACACTAGGTCGCGTGGCCATGACTCTGACGGAGGAAATCCAGCGTGAATTCACAAGCTTGCCGGCCACGACGCACACCGAAGCTTCCACCGCGGAAAGGATGGAGTCGACGCAGAAAGCGCACCGTCACAGCAGCACACGCACTAGAAACTATAGAAACGATTCTTGAGAAAGTATACCACTGCCGCGCAGTCTGTCAAAAGACTCCAGTCAAATACCTCTTGTTGGGCTACATGGGTCCAGCCGAGTCGACCGGTGAAAGCGAGACCATTTCGACAAGTGAGCGTCGCGTCCAGAGATTGCTTCGCCAGGTGGAGATTCATCCAGCAACGGCCGCCCTCCTCCTCCCGCGTCCCCTCGCCGCTGCCCGACGCACTCGTCGATTCGTCGTGCACTTCTGAATCACGTGTCGGCAGCGCGCCGGAGCATTTGACACGTATGTGTGCACCATGATCTCTGTTCTTCGAAACATGTTCCTATACTTATGAAAACTGGCAAGCTCGTGCTTATCTGTAACTACTTTTTTTCTACTTAAAACTAAGGAGCTCTATTGAATTTTTTTCCAAAACTTTCATCTATTCATCAGTTGTTTAGGTAGTGCAAAACAGAAGTAAAAAATATATCAAGATCTGTAGACCACTTAGAGCGAACCGAAGACGCGTCACCGTCTTGGGTTCCCCATCATCGAAGCCGCACAAACATTGTTGTAGTAGACAGTCGGAAAGTTGTCGTGTTAAAGCCACATAAAACCAGCGCACCAGAATATCAGTCGCCGCCGCATAAATCATAAGGATCCAACCTATAGACACATGAATATAGACAAATGAAGACAAGATCCACGTGGATCCACCGAAACAAACGCCGGCCGAATCCCCGGGAACTACCGAAGACAAAACTTCACACGCCCTCCGACTATGCTGGATACCCCACCAGGACGGGGACTAGGCGGGGAGAATCTTATTCCATCTTCAGAGAGTCGCCGCCGCCTCACCTCTCTGAACATGACACAAACCCTAACAAAATTTAGGAGCTTTATTGCTTAACTGAAATTTGATTAAAATTAGCCATGCGGCTGCTAAGAGCATCTCTAGCAGATCGCGAAAAAGTGGCCAGACGCGTAAATTTACAATTTTGGTCGAAAAAGACGCACCGAATAGACCCTGTAAAATGGGATAACCCGAAAAATATTTTCCAAGTCCCCTGTTATCATCACCTACATACCACTTACTTGTAGTTCGAAGTTGATTTTTGAGGTGAACAGGAAACAAGTCAACGCCCGTGTCGGCGGCAGATCAGCCCCAAATCCCACCAAAGTGCACTGCCCCGTTCTGATCCTCTCCAGCCATCTTCTGCCATGCCTTTCCGATACCGACTGACTTTTAGTGAAATCACGGCTAAAAATTTTAGCTTGGAGCACCTCCATGGTTGAGCTCCTCCATTAGCCTCCATGGTTGAGCTCTCCATTAGAGAACATCGATGACTGAGCTACTCCACTGAAGCACCTCCATGCCAACGCCACCACGGGAGGAGGAGCCGGGGCGAGGCAGGGGAGGTCAGCGCAAAGGCCACCATGGTTGTCCTCATAACTGCTGATACGTGGTCGGGATGACGGTGTCTAGGCCGGTGCCTAGGCGGCATAGGGCGGCCAGACCAGCAATGGTCGTCACAACTCCGAGGAGGGGCGAAGTTAGCCAGGAAAACAACGGTTGGGCTGCTTTGGCGCCGCTGGTCCATGATGAGGATCGCTTAGGGAAGATGGAGAGCAAAAAAGAAAGACAAAAGGTGGGGCCCAATGACACATGGTCCCCACATGATATTTGCCTTTCTGGGGTATGTTTTGGTGGGATCTGTTCTGCCAAAGCCACGTGGTACTATAAACGATTTTGCTATACGAGATTTTACAGGATGTGCTAGAGATGCTCTAACAAGGAAGGACTATCCAACATTTAGAAACTATCAATGTAGTAGCATGTTTGGCCTAGAGATATGTGGGACCTTTTTCATCCTTTTAAGCATGGCGAACCGAAAATTGAGGCAAAAGTTGATGATCCATCCCTAATTTCTTCCAAGATAAGGGTCACTATTGATCTGGAACAGTGACACAACGACGAGAGGTTTATAATACGTCTCTGTCTTATCTATAATATTTTATTGTTTCATGTCAATATTCTACAACTTTCATATACTTTTGGCAATATTTTATATTATTTTTGGGACTAACATATTGATCTAGTGCCCAATGTCAGTTCCTATTTTTTTGCACGTTTTTATTTCACATAAAATCTACATCAAACAAAGTCCAAACGCGATAAAATTTTACAGAGATTTATTTTGGAATATATGTGATTTTTGGGAGGTTGAACCAACGCAAACGGAGGCCCACAGCCTTCACAAGGCATCAGGCGCCACCACCCCTGGCCACATGGGGTTGCCTTGTGGCCACCTCATAAGTCGTTTGGAGTCCTTCGGCTGCAAGGAAGCTTATATTGAGAAAAAAACATGTTAAAATTTCAATCCGATCGGAGTTACGGATTTCTGAATATTTAAGAAATGGCTTTGGCATGAACGCTTCAAGACGCAAGAGAGAGAGAGAGAGAGAGAGAGAGAGAGAGAGAGAGAGAGAGAGAGAGAGAGAGAGAGAGAGAGAGAGAGAGAGAGAGAGAGAGATCCATTCTCGAACGAGCTCCTGCCCTCAGGGAGCCATGTCAGCCATGGAACAGAGGGAAAACTCTCCTCCCATCTAGGGGAAGGCCAAAGAAGAAGAAGGAGGGGGACTCTCTCCCCCTCCTACCGCGACTCATACGAGAGATTCTGCATGAGACATAGAGACTTCAGGCGAACTTGTAGCTAAACTATATGTTGGCAAAATTCGTGCGGACCTTCATGGTGGCATAGCAGGTTGGACCAAAAGATTACTATGGTGAATTCTACAACAGATGATTGAGTATGTATTGTCACTTTAGAAGTAGAAATAGAGGGAGATGAATTACAAAAATCCTTTATGAGCTGGATATGGTTTCTAAGATAATTGTGCAAATAGAACACTCTACTTAATACTGGTTCCATAGTTCAGTTTAAGGAATCATAGGACCTGCCAATGATTCAATACATACAAAACGAGTTTCACACAAATTATGAATTTATGTGAAAGCATGACAGATGCATTAAAATGCAAACGATACACACAGATTTGAAAATTGTCAGACTCGACAGAATGAAGTCTATATCGCAAGCAAAGCATGGACTCACACCGACGCGTGCCTCTATCCACGATGTAACCCTAGACTTGGCAAACGTGGTGTGGTGTCTCATCAACGTCGTCTTCTTTCTGGCGCACCACTGCGCTCCTGACTAATTAACACGGCGCCTCCATGCGCCGGCTCCACGACGACTACCTCCACACCGGTCACCCCGACTCGACATCAATCACGACGTCCCTTGCACAGCTACCTCGACCAGGGATACACCACCCTACACTCTCGGCTAAATCGACATATACACAAAGGGTTACTGCCTTGCTTGAGCAACCTCGTCGGTTTTCACTCCAGCCACAACTTTCCGGATGCATCGCCCGTTACGACTGGTGGGGTGGGGTGTACGTTGGCTTACACCCTTCGTATTTTTCTCCAGTCCAAACGTCTGCATCGCTACCGGTATGACTACCGGGGGGATGTTTAATATCGTGATTATTTAGAAAATATAGGATAAATTAGGATTTGTTCTAACTTGTCTTGTACTTTAAGAAGGTCATGTACACCTTCAAGAGGGGGGGGGAGGGGGTTGAGACAGGAACACACGTGAGTGGGGGCGAGAGACGACACGAGCGATCGTGTTGAGGGCGTGAGAAGGATTGAACGGTTCAATAGGAGACTGGCCCCAGCTGTGATCGGTCGACCGATCTAGAACGCTCTCCTAATGCCAATGGAAAGAATCATCTCAAGAGTTGAGATTTGGACAAGCTTTGGTGGAGTCGGTCAAAAGGCAATACTAAGAAAAGGGCGCCATCCCTTTCAAAAAAAGAAAAATGAAGGGCGGCCATACCTCTACTGCATTCCTTCCGATGATCTAAAAACAATTAATTATGCTACTTACTACTCCCTCCGTTCTAAAATAGATGAACCAACTTTGTACTAAAGTTATTATAAAATTGAGTTATCTATTTTGGAACGGAGGGAGTAGTACTTCTTAAAGGCCTTGTCTCTTCAGTTGGTCAATCTCTTCCCGGGTTAAACTACTCGACGAGCTTCAAATTACATGTCAACGACGTACGCTGCCTCGAGATCAAAGTTCAGCCCCTCTTTCTTTACCTGCCTATTTTTTGAGAGGGCGTTGACTACCTTTCCTATAGAAAGAGTAGTTTGGACGTTGACTATGTTCCCTGGAACACAAAGCAAAGAAAGCGAAGCAGGCAGACCCTTTCTTTCAACTGCGCACAATTGGCAAGCAACAGGTTTGAGTTGAAAGCGTTCCACTTCTGGAAATGATTAGAATTTACGTCCATTTTTGTAGAACTGTTCAAGAGGACGGAACAAATATTCTTCTGAAGGTTCGATGTATGTGGCTCTGAATGAGTTTAGCTGAATGTTCTTTGCACGCACGCGGGCAACAGTTGCTGGAATGCTGGATGTTGCATCCAGCGCGGTGTCGCTTCAAGTAAAAGTTGGCTTGAGCGCTACATCTAGCTTGAACTTATCCGCAACAGACGGGTAATGCATGTGTGATCACGTCCGTCGCTTTCATATCGGAGGAATATCGTTTCGATCGGCCCATATCATACTGGCGTTCAGCAAGGTCAAAGGGCCGCCGCCAGCTTCACAGTCAGGGCTCTTTCCAACGAAAAGCAAGAATCGTTGCCTTTTGGCTTGACAGCAACAGGTGCCAAAAAGAAAAATTATCACTAACAAATGGAATGTCGAATTAAATACTACTACTAGTGTTAGTACCTGGCGGCCGGCAGTCGGCACCGGAACACTGTAGTGAAGGCGGATTGGTGCTGTGCAATCATTGGTTGACCATGGAGTTAAGTTAAGTAAAAGTACAGTGAGGGCGGAATTGTGTGGCTGTATGACTATGCTAGTAGTACATTTGGATGTTGAGTTAATGTCCACCGGCCGTCTGAAGAACGCTGATGTTGGGGGCAGGCGCACACGGAAGAGTCCGGTGGCGCCGCACCATAATACTCGCTCCGTGTCAAAATATATAACTTTCTATACACCCTCTGTCCAGGTGAATAAGTCATTCGTGTAGTTCTAGGTTATCGATTTGAGTAATTAAATATGTGTAATATGTCATGAAAAGTATATCACTAGATTTCTACAAGGATGTAGTTTCTAAATATATATTTTTTATCACATATAATACATATTTAAATGGTTAAATCGTCAACCTAGAACTACGCGAATGACTTATTCACCGAGATGGAGGTAGTAGTATAGTGCACTGCCGCGGTTGACTTGGCATGCCACAGTGGCAAACGACCAACCGCGGAGACCCAACTGGCCAACTCCGCTCGCTTCAGGTGCACCCGCTGACTTTGACCGCCGACTCGTTTACGCACACTACAACACAAGTAGACACGCACGTTCCCACCCACAATCACATGAGGTCGCCGCCGCCGCGAGCGCATGCCGAGAACCTAAACAGTTTTTTTTAACGAGGTAAAAGATTTATCGTTGTCATTGATTAAGAGAGTTTTTCTGTGAGAAAACTTACGATTTATTCATCAACTGTTAAGGTAGTACGACGAACATTGAAGGTAAAATTTACATCCAGGTTCGTAGACCACCTAGTGACGACTATAAGCACTGGAGTGAGCCAAAGATGCGCCGTCGTCATTGCCTCTCCCTCGTCGGAGCCGGGCAAACATTGTTGTAGTATGCAGTTGGGAACTCATCCTGCTAAGGCCCCATAGAACTAGCGCACCAGAACAGCAACCGCCGCCAATGAGAAATGTAGATCAGAAGAATCCGACTTGCACACACACAGACATAGATGAGCGAAGACCGGATCCAGTCCACCGAAGACAAACGCTGATTGGATCCCACAAGATCCGTCAGAGACAAACCTCCAGACACCTTCCGACGACACGCTTGAAACATCACCGGGACAAGGGCTAGGTGAGGAGGACCTTCTTCCATCTCCAAGAAACCGGCCATGCCTCGTCTTCTTGAACATGACACAAACACTAACAAAACTTAAAAAAGCACGTGAAAAAGGAGCCCTCCCGACAGCAAGGGCCGGGATCCACCGCGCCTTCATGGTCTCGGGACCATAGGAGACGAGGCGGACCGGCGGCGGCGCTGGCGAGAGGCAAGGAAACCCTACATGAGAGTTCCTAGGAGGGCAGGAACGGAGGAGCACACGCCGTGACAATTAATCCTACTTTGTTCATGCGTCTAAGAAGAAGAGAGTTGCCCGGTTAATTAGAGGAAAGCCGGGCAAAAACCTGGATTACAAAACCCACATGGCGGACACAGGGATGACCTAGCCACAAACGTCAAACAGTCGACCGAAGCATCAAGGACAAGACAGCTCCGATTTTGCTAAGGAGCTTCACAAAGAAAGTCTCGCACCGACCTAGTCCAGCACAACATCCGGAGAGCACCGCCCACAAAAAACCGCCATCATGGAGTTATCGTTGCCGCAGTGGCCTCGCTGCCCGCAGCTTTGACTTTTGTCACAGCCCACAATGTGAAGAAACAGCAGCGGAGGAACACATGCGCCCTCGTTTGAGAGCGGAATCGGGAGGTCGTTGGCTTTTTTCCTGGGGAAACCACAATCATCATTACTTCTTGACGCATGGATTAAGGGGGTGTTTGTTTCGAGGGACTTTTTTGTGTAGGGACTAGAAAAAGTCCCTCTTAGAGACTTTCTTACCAAATAGGAGGGACTTTTTAAGGACTAAACTAGGCATTTGGGACTAAATGAAGAAGACTCTCAAGGAGAGTCTTTTTTGGGACTTTTCCAACAATGCCCCTCCATGCATCCATTGGCCCGTCACCCATGGTGTTGTTTGATTGTTATTTTTCTATATACTAGGGGCAACATGGTCATTTCATAACCTCTAGGAAGGGACTAGAGACTTTTTAGTCTCTGAAAACAAACAGGGAGGGACTTTTTAGTGACTATGGACTTTTTAGTTGGGACTAGAACTTATGAACCAAACAGGGCCGAACCAAACAGGGCCTAAGTTAAACTAGAGTGGAGGCTGACTTGTGTGCATTTCTTGACGGCCGGTAGTGGAAACAGTGGAGTAGTATTTATTTGAGGATGATGCGAGCTTTGCCTCTCTCTTTTTTTTTTGTTCTGGGGGTAAGTTAATTAGTGCAATCATTCGATGACGACAGAGTTAAGTCAAGTTAAAGTAATAGTACAATGAAGGCTGACTTGTGTGATTGTGTTAGGCTGGTCATAGTGGGGAGTAACTTAGACTAGTAACATACATATGTTATTAGTCTATGTTACTACCTTCATAGTGGGTAGTGTCATAGGTGTGGTAACATAGTTGCCTTCATTTATTACTTTGTAGACTCATTATGCATTGAAAACCGCTATGTGATGGTAACATATTATGTTACTCTATTTGCCTCTCTCCTCATTTACTACTTGCCACATCACCATTTTTGCTTATGTGGCATCTATGTTACTACCTATGTTACTCCCACTATGACCAGCCTTACTTGGGGTGCACTTTCGGACGTCGAGTCCATGTGCAGCTAGCAGCCGTCGGAAGAACGCCGCCGCTCCTTTCCGCGTCCTATGTCAACCAGATCTGACGCGTCCGCGTCGACGTTTGTTTCTGCGGACGGCTGGCACAGCAGCCATTGGTAAAATAATTTCGCGGGTTTCAAGTGCACTATCATCGCCCGTGTGGTGCGCACTGCTTTCTTGTTGAGGTGGACAAAAATGGACGGCCAGCCAATGCATAGCCATGCATGCAAGCTTTACTTGGCTCCATGGTGAAGTGAAATGGAATCCATCCATCCAGGCGCGACGACGTGCGACGGCCAGGAGTGAGCGGCGACGTGCGATCCTCTGCTCACGCTGGCCAAGGAAGCAAAGCAGGCTCACGCGACGATCTGCGTACCACCGTATCCAGCCTTTCGGTTTCGGCGGCCCCGCGCCGCAAAAGTACGCCCCCCACTCCGCCCCTGCCCACGCACGATGCCACTTGTTGGAGGCTCGACGTGGCCGATTCGATTTGAGCTGAGCGGTACAGCAGCCGGCGTCCAGGACGTCCCGTCGCGTGCGCGGCGGCCAGTGAACGTGCCTGCATATGCACGGGCATGTGGATCGAATATTCCCAGCCATTCCTATTCCTATGTGCGGAAGTGGAGATGCGCGAGATATTTTTACTTGGAATTTTCTCTCCGTCCGAGGCCTCTCGCCGTGAGCTTTCCCGGTGAAAGGTAAGTGTTCCTGAATCGTAACGAGCCGTGAGACTCGAGGGTGACGAGCTGCTGTCGTAGCCAGCTGCGAGTTCTCTCCGGGCGAAAGACTCGAAACTGGGGTCACGACGTCGCTACGAATTGCTGCTGCCTTGAGTGGTAAAACACGACGAGTAAATCGAAACGGAGGGAGTACGTATTTCCGTCAGAGTATTGGGAAGTTTTAGATTAGATGGATGTTGGGGGCGGACACACACGAAACAGTCCGGTGGTGGACGTGGCCAAGGCCAACCACAGTGCCAAAGTACCAACCGTGGCGACCCAACTGGCGAACTCCGTTCAGGTGCAGCCGCTGACTTCGACCGCTGATCCGTTTAATCTAGAGACGCGGCCAGCCTAGCGCACCGCTCCGTTTCAGATAGTCCGTCTTGCAACGACTGACCAAGACTTTGTCGACTACCGCTGTACTACTAGCGAGTTAGATAGAATGCTCGGCTGAGCTCGAGACACACGGTTTTTGCCTTTTCCGTCTGGTGCTTCGATTATTTGACGCGGGTAGTAAGAATAGGCGGAGCTCTAAGCTTGGTCAGGTCAAACCCGGGACAGGCAGCGCGTTCCCACTCACCGCCCAACCCCATCCGCCGCCGTGGGCGCGTGCCGAGACCCCAAGCAGCAGCTTGCTTCCCACGCCTTTTCGCCTGGATTTCCTAGTCCCCGCACACGCCTTCCATGTTCTAAACTTGCAATCTCCCCAACTTTTCCTCTCCACAGGTACAAAGCCTCCCCCCACGTCCTATATATACGCACCCCCGCCAAAAAAAAGAGAACCCATCAGATATTCAGCAGGCCAAGCTCGAGAACAGAGTACCAACACAAACCACAACAACCACAATTCGCGAAGCAGAGCAAAGAAGATGGCCATGTCCGTGGGCAAGCATTGGACGCGGGTGCGCACGCTCGGCCGCGGTGCCTCGGGGGCCGAGGTGTTCCTGGCGGCAGACGACGCCTCCGGGGAGCTCTTCGCGGTCAAGTCCGCCGCGGGGGCAACCTGCGCGGCGGCGCTGAGGAGGGAGCAGTGCGTGATGGCCGGCTTGTGCTCACCGCGCGTCGTCTCCTGCATCGGCGGCCGCGGCGCCCGCGACGGCTCCTACCAGCTCTTCCTCGAGTTCGCCCCCGGCGGCTCGCTCGCGGACCAGCTGGCGAGCGGGCTTGACGAGCTTGCCGTCCGCGGATACGCGGCCGACGTGGCGGCCGGGCTCGCGTACCTTCACGGCGTCGGGATGGTGCACGGGGACGTCAAGGCGCGCAACGTCGTGATCGGCGCCGACGGTCGCGCCAAGCTCGCCGATTTCGGGTGCGCGAGGGAGACCGGCACAGCTGGCGGTACCATCATCGGCGGCACTCCGGCGTTCATGGCGCCGGAGGTGGCGCGCGGCGAGGAGCAAGGCCCAGCGGCCGACGTCTGGGCGCTCGGCTGTATGGTTGTCGAGATGGCCACTGGACGCGCGCCCTGGAGCGGCATGGACGGCGACGCGCTCGCGGCGCTGCACCGGATCGGCTACACGCAGGCCATGCCCGAGGTGCCCCAATGGTTGTCTGCCGACGCGAAGGACTTCTTGGCCAGGTGCCTTGTCAGGCATGCCAGGGACCGGTGCACGGCGGCGCAGCTGCTAGAGCACCCGTTCTTGGCATCCGCCGTGGTCGACGCGAAGCCGCAAGACGTGGAGAGCAAATGGGTGTCGCCCAAGAGCACGCTGGACGCAACATTCTGGGAATCGGAGTCAGACACCGACGAGGCTGAGCACGACAGCACGGCCGAGAAGAGGATCAGGGCACTGGCCTGCCCCGCCTCGGTGCTCCCGGACTGGGACTCGGACGAGGGATGGATCGATGTGCTCGCCGCCCCAACCGAAGTAGCCGACGCAGTGCCCGTGGCGATCCAGGAGATGACCGACCTGGATCACGACGCGATCACAAATGGCGCAGAGTCCCGCGTAATGGCCATTACCTTGGACGTGGAGTACGACGGCGATAACAGCGTCCTTAATGCGGTAGAAGCCTATGACGATTCATTTAGGCATCACCAGTCGTTCGAGTGTTTAGCTTCCCACGAATTATCATGTAAATTGTTGCTTTGCAACAGAAAGACTAATGCAAATGATCTCGTTGTTGCACAAGCACTCTGTTTTCGTACTGCTGCTCTATGTTTCGCAGCTCCCCATTGCGACACGTTCGATTAGGCGGAAGAAATTTACATGCTACTTCACCTGTACTAATAACCAACACTAGGTCGCGACGCCATGACTCCGACAGAGGAAATCCAGCGTGAATTCACAAGCATGCCGGACACGCCGCACACCGAAGCTTCCACCGGGAAAGGGAAAAAGTCCAAAATAAACCTTGAACTTGTAAGCGTAAGCTAAATCAAACCCTAAACTCTCAATCCCTGAAATTAGCACACCAAACTCTTGGATCCGGGTCTATTTTCAACCTTGAGAGGATTTAGCTGGTATTCGCTGAATTGGGCCGGCCCATTAGCGTAGTTACTCACGTTGCTATGTTTTCCCCTTGTTTTTAATTTTTTTTGTTTGTTTTTTCTTTGGTTTTTCATCGGTTTTCTTCCATGTTTTTTTCTTGATTATACTTTGTTTTTCTCTGGTTTTTCTTTCTTTGTTATACTTTTATTTTTTTCTTTTCTGATTTTCTTCATATTTGTTTGTGTTTATGCTATTATGTTGTTTCTTTACCGGTAACTGGCTTTCTTTTTTACACAAGTCTAATTATTCTCAGTACCCATCGTACTTCTTTAGCGCATACATGAAATATATTTTGATACACTTTAAATATTTTTCAAATATATTACGTACATTTCTTAAAATATATTTTTATCAATACTTTTTTGAATACACCATAATAATTCCAAGTACACGTTTTATATTTTCTTAATGACAGTAGACATTTTATAAACTACTCGAACATTTTTATATTGTTACATATTTTTTTAAATTGTATACACTTTTTTCAAAAAATGTCACATATAGTCATTTAAGGGTATGTCACATTTTTCTACATCATGCAAACATTTGTTTACTAAAATGTCAGAAGCACATTTTTTGAATCGCACAAATATTATTTTACATTTTACACTTTTTTGAAATGCCACGTACATTTATCTAAACGCGTGATATTTTTTAGATGTCACAAACATTTTCTGTACACATCTGTTCAGGTTTCAAAATTTGTTTCCAGTTTAACAAATTTACAAAAAAGTGTACGTACTTTAAAATTTTCTTCAGGTTTCCAAAATATTTATCTATTAGAAAGTGTTCGCTTTTTTAAAATTGATTACTTTTTAGTACATTTTTTAAAAAATACATGTTTTCAATACTTTGTTTGAATACACTGTAATATTTTTCCTAATACACGTTTTTCATTTTCTTAACGACAATAAACATTTTATACACTTTGTTCCCAGTATGACACATTTTTCTACATCACACGAACATTTTTTTACATTGTATACACTTTTTAAAAAATGTCACAAGCACTTCATAAAGTGCTCCACTTTATAAAACGTACGGACATTTCCAAAATTGTTTATGTTTTGAATATGTGTTTGCCCCTCAAAGGTATTTTCAAGGTTCAACGCTTCGGTGTGTTGTTAAATACAATTGGCCTCTTATTACTTCACTCACAGCTGTTTGCACTTGTGGCTAGCGGGATGAGCTTAACTCTGCCAGGTCCAGAGTTCGACTCTCTGCCCCAGTGTTTTATGTTACTTCGCGTTTTAAGGAAGCGAAAAAGACTTTTTGCGTCGCGCCTTAAGAAAATGAAAAAAAAAACTCGCTTCGTTCGTTATGGGCCGGCCCAGTCGAGTCCAGAGCTAACAATCCCTGGATTTAACATGCCATGTCAACAATCCCTGTTTGGGAACTCACTCAAGGTTGAAAACAGACCGGGATAAGAGAGTACGGTGTGCTGATTTCCGAGATTTGAAGTGTGGGGTTCGATTTAGCTTTTGCTTATAAAATCAAGGTTTATTTCGACGCGGAAAGCGCAGCGTCACAGCAGCACACGCACCAGAAAGTATACTACTACTACTACCCCGCGGTCAGTCAAAAACCTCTTGTTGGGCTACGTGGGTCCAGCAGAGTCGACGAGCCGACCGGTGAAAACGAGACCTTTTCGACAAGTGAGCGTCGTATCCAGAGATTGCTTCGCCAGGTGGAGATTCATACAGCCACGGCCGCCCTCCTCCTCCCGCGTCCCTTCGCCGCTGCCCGACGCACTCGTCGTGCACTTCTGGGTCGCGTGTCGGCTGCGTGCTGGCGCGCGTGACACGTATGTATCCACCGTGCTCTCCGTGCTTCGAATCAGGTTTCTAGACTGATAAAAAGCTGGTGGGCTCGTACTTATCTGTTTATTGCTTAACTCAGATTCGGTTAAAGTCGGACTGGCTAGGACTCAAAATCAACTCTGTGTCAATCGATTTTTAGATCTACCCTTAATTTCATATCAAACGGCCAAACAAAAATTCTGTACAAACACAATCGACTGTGCGGTGGTGAGCGCCAGATCTGGCCGGTTTGGCCGGCTCCGGCTTGCCGGCGGTTGCTGGCGGTGAGGATGGCGGCTCGTGCGTGATGGTGGCGCTGTCGTCGCGTAGGTGTGTGGGACAGCGGGCTAGCGGACCTGTGGTGCTGCACCACCGGTTGCGTGTGGGTGCTCGGCAAGGTGGCTCCGGGCGAAAGCCTAGACGGCATGGTGTCCGCGGATGTCATTTTCCTTCTTGGGAATTGTTGTGGAGCCTCTCCTTGCCCAGCTCCTTCGAACCATGGCCTTCGGGCGAAAGACTAAGACTCCGGTGTGAGTTAGGCGACGGCGTCATTCTCCCACGTCGCTACCCCCTTGGGGGCATCGCCTTGAAGATCATCGATCCCCTTCAGGCTTTCTCGGAGCTGGACGCACACGACATCGCGGTCGGCAGTGCCCGGCTGGCGATGTGGATGGTTGGCGTGGCTTCTTGTGTGGCAACGATGGCGGCTTTGGGCAGCGTAGGTTTGCAGCTGAGTTTTGGTAGTCGGTCCCACCTGGCATGTTCGAGGGCTTGCCGTGCCTCACTTTGTCTTTCTGGTGTTGGATCTGCTGAGGAGGGGCCTTGCGGCAATGATGACGCGAGGCGGGTGGTCGGTTCCGACGCTGGCTCGGCGCAGGCTCAGGCGCTCAGCGCTTTTCTCCTGCAATGCTCGTCGACAAAGTCGGAGCTGCCTGGTAGCCGACATGTGCGGTTGACTGTTTGGCATCGGCCGACGTAGGCCTCGGCGTTTGCTTCTGGTGAGGGCTACATCGATGGTCGTCGATGCTGGAGTCGGAGTCGCCCGCGTGGAGGTGTGATGACGATGGCACCGGCTTGCAACCTTGACGGCGGTCTCTCCTTGGTGACGTATGTGCGTTCTTGTGTGGGTAGCCAGGTCGCCCTGTGTGTCCTGAGTGGCGTGTTGTAACGGTTTTCGCCCGATTTTCCGTTAATTAACCGGGGAACTTTCTTCTTCTTTATTAATGAGACGAGACAAAACTTCTGCCTTCATTTAAAAAAAGATTATGTGGAAAATAGCCCATCCCCAGAATTATGAGTCAATGAACAAGTCCGTTTTGGCAGCACAAAACCCAACAAAAATAAACCACTAGGCTGGACCTGTTAACAAATATCATTGTCAGCCCAAAAACCACCAAAAAACACCTAGTCGCAACCTCGGCTCAGATCCCGAGGGTCATTTTCTTTCCCTCAACTTCTCCCCTTTCGTTCCCCTCTCCTCTCTTCACACGCGACCCTAGCGCCGCCATGGACGACAATGTCGATCTTGAAGGACACATAGGAGGAAATCACCAGGGGTGGAGAGGAAGAAGCAACAGGAATCATACGAAAAGTTTCTCCTCAGGGTAAATCCTTCATGAAATTCTTCATTTTTTATTTGGTCTTCTCCATTTCTGAAATTCAAAGTCATGGATCATGTCAAAATGGATACCTCAGAGCACACACCAACAAATCACTTGAAGTTACGGGATCGGTTTGAGTTTACATAGAGCGGTCCACAACAGTTTCTCACATTTGAAGTCTCCATTGTCGTCACTTCTTCTTGAGCATGACGCTCGTTCTGAGTCACAAGACCACGAAGGATGATTTTTCAATATATTCACCAAATCTATCAAGACACCAAGCCAAGGTACTTCATGACCAAGGATGAAACTGTAGTATAGCTTCTCATGTCAAGTGACACCAACAATTTTTAAAAATCCTTCGCTATATTTAGTTTAATCACTATTTTTTTTAAATGACACGATTGCCATAAAGCTGATCCCATAGGATCACTTTTCCAGCTTCTTCCATGTTCATGGCAGGGATGCCCTGGATTACTGATTACAACAATACTTCTCGCCCTGTGCATGCGAAGTTCTTTTCAAACCAACCTTGCATTTTTTACCTCTGCTCTCCTTTCTCCAATATAATCAAATGTGCCACTAGTAATTTGGCCCACTGGCGTCAGCAAACAAAGATACCACTCAGTGAATGCTTCCATAGAAATTCCCATCTCTTGTTTCGTAGCCTTAAAATTTCAGCTAAATGGCATAATACTAGTTTGAAGTGGGTCTTCGATTTTTTTAGCAGGAGGGTGATTTGGGATGAAAATTTGACTAAGTATCGTTTCTATCATCATGATGAAGAGGAGATTGTCAAGATTCGTATTCACGCTTCTGTGGATGGGGATTTTACCAACCAAACAATGGTGACCACTGCAACATATTGATGTCATTGTGAGACATCAGGCATGCCAAATCAAAGGATCATGTCATGTAACTGCCTCAAGAATGATGGTGAGCTTGTTAACATGACCCTCATATTGCCCTTGTAAACTTTTGGAAACTTCTTTCATCTTCAATGCATGCAGTCAAGAGATCCGAGGAAACCTGCTCACCATCTTGCTTCAGACATTGCCATGGGCATCTTGGCGTCTGCGACAGTTGGTTCTTTCTGGTACGAAGGTCCAAACACCGACGCCATGATAGTTGATTTTTTGTGGGTTGCGTACCTTGGGTACAAGTGTAATGGCAGTGTCACTCAAACCCAGTGGCAACTCGCCCCCATTGAGGAACTCCAAGATCTCTGTCACCATATCCTCTCCAATGATCGACATAACAATGTCGTTTGAAAAAATCCGGCAGCGAAATCATCAACACCCGGTGAGGTGACAGAGTCATCTGGAAACTGGAATAGAGATGTTTTAACTTCCTCCATCGTAAACTCGCTTTCGAGACTATCATTCACTGCTTCCGTCACATGAGGGGTTACAAACTGCAATAGTTCATTCATATCATTGTAGCCTTGAGGGAGATACAAACTATGACAAAATTTCAGAATCTTCGAGTGTCGTGACAACGACAACTGGCAACGGCGAACGGAGGAGAGGGACATGAGACGACTAGCTTGTTATGCTAACATGGGCGAGGGAAGAGAGATGAAGGGGACGATTGTGCAGCGAGGAGAGGAACGTGTGCGAGGGAAGGCGAGAGAGGAACACACGCGAGTGGGGGCAAGAGAGACGACACGAGAGATTGTGCGGAGGGCGTGAGAAGGATTGGAAGGCTCAAGAGGAGACCAATCCCAGTTGTGATCGGTCGGCCGATGGAGAGCGTCCTCCTGCCAATGGAAAGAATCATATCAAGATTTCAGATTTGGAGGAGCTTTGGTGGAGTCGGCCGAAAGGCCATACCTCTAAAAAAATCCGGAGAACTGTGCATAGCTCAGTTGGCAAGGCGCGGGAGTTCGAGCCAGCCCACCGGGGTTCAAGTCTCGGCTTGAGCTTTTGGTGCTAACGGAGTTTTCTTCTATAAAAAAATGCCAACAGGCTAGTCTTGGTCTCGTATGGCAACACAATTAACTGTCCTAAAAAAAGTTCGGTATTCCAGGAATTATAGTAAGGCGCCGTCTCTTCAGTTGGTCATCCTCTTCCGGGCATAAACAACTCACCAAGCTGCAAGTTAAATGTCAACGATGTATGCTAGCTGCCTCAAGATCAAATTCAGGTCCCCTTTTTCTGTACCTGCCCATTTTTTTGAGAGGACGTTGACTACCTTTCCTATAGAAAGAGTAGCTTGGACGTTGACTATGTTGCCTCGAACACAAAGCAAAGAAAAGGGACGCACCCAGACCTTTTCTTTCAACTGCGCACCATTGGCAAGCAACAGGTTTGAGTTGAAAGCGTTCCACTTCTGGAAATGATCATGAGTCTACGTCCATCGTTGGAGTACTGTTCAAGAGGACGGAACAATTCTTCTACCGAAGGTTCGATGCATGGGGCTCCAAACGAATTAGCTGAGATTTCTGCTCAAGCACGCACGCAGGCAATAGTTGCTGGATGTTGCATCCGACGCAGTGTCACTTCAAGTAGAAGTTGGCTTGGCCGCTCCATCTAACTCAAAACTTATCTGCTACAGGCGGCTCATACATATCGAGTTCGTGTGATCTTTGCCCGTCGCTTTCACATCTGCCGAAAATCGTTTCGATCGGCGCAGATCATATCGCGCGCACTGTTGGCCGCTACCGGCGGTCAGCAAGGTCAAAGACTCAAAGGGCCGCCGCCTGCTTCACAGTTGGGGCCTTTTCCAACGAAAAGCAAGAATCGTTGCCTTTTGGCTTGACAGCAACAGGGGCCAGAAAGAAAGATTATCACTAACAAATGGAATGTCGAATTAAACACTAGTGTTAGTACCTGGCGGCCGGCAGTCGGCACTCCAACTCTGCAGAGTAGAGTACGTACTGAATTAATTAGTGAAAATTTACTTGTACATCAGAAGATTTTCGGAATTGCTCTGCAGTCTGCACACGACAGTGCATGGACGAAATCTGAACGATGCCCATTTTGAACGGTGCTGATTTGCAAAATGATGCAATCTAATGGATGACTTGATCCATCGTTCAAGAATCAGCTGAAAACCTGTCGTCCGTATATCACTGCTCTAAGATTTTTTGCGGGGAATATACAATCATTACTGGTTGACGAAAACAAGAGTTAAACTACACTGAAGGCGCACGGAGCAGCGAGGGGCATATCCGAAACTGCCCATGCGTCCACCGTCTACCACTCGAGGGCAATGCGCAGGGCCAGCTCCTCGTCGAGATCAAGGTCGGAGTCGAAACGGCTGCCGGCGCTCAACAAGCTCGCTGGAGTCGTCACAGTGCATTGGAATCGGAGAAATTGGAGGACGGGAGAAAAAGAGACAGAGTTGTTAGGAAACATATTAGAAAACAACAAAAATCGTCCTACGAACACAACCTATGAAGATGCATTAGAGGTTTAGATCGGATGTTACCAACTTTCAATTGCAGTGGAAGAAGAGTTGGTGTAGATCGTCGATGAAATCTCTGGAACTGTTCACGGACGATCTCTCGAACAGAAGACAAAAGCCTGGCCTCTCTATAGATTGCAAGCGTGCTTATGAGTTTTCCACTTAATCACATATTTCAAAATAGTAGCAATTATAGCATAAAATATAAACTCTTAACTATAAACATGGAAATAAATAATACAATATTATTGTCGCTAGAGCATATTTCCAACAGGAGTGAGAGAGGAGAGTGAAGTGAGCTAGGGTTTTCGATTGGGTTTGTGTGGGGAAGGAGTGGGGTTGGGGTGGGCCTAACTGATGTGGTGGACGCTTCCGGGCGCACCCGGGCCACCCCCATGTCCGTCCTACATTTGGGTTGGATATGAGGGGGCGCCGAACAACCTGGGCATTTGAGGCCGGATTGAGGCGCCAACGTCGGTCCGGTTTTTTTCTGGTTCATGACGGGCAGCCTGTCCGGGCGTTTAAGACCGCTTTGAGGCGTCTGGCTGTCGATGCTCTTAGCTCCCGGCATAAGGTACAAGATGTGGATGCTCATTGGTGTAACCTATCTCTCATCTAGCCTTGTTTTCCATGTACGCACAAAACACATTGAAATTCACTTCCACTTTGTCAAGTAAAAAGCAGCTCGCAAGTTACTCGGCATCAGGTTCATCCTAACTTGAGATCAGGTTGCTGATGGTTTCACACCTGTCACAACGAGAATGTTAGATGATTTCAAATACAATCTCAACCTTTATAAAGTTTTCATAGGGTTTAAATTAGGGATAGTGTTAGACAGGTAGATAGAGTAGAGATAGAATTGAGTTAAACAGGTTTTGATCTCCTCTCTGTAAACCTCTTTCTCTCGATCTCCCATGTATCTGGATGCATCCTAGCTATCGTCCCTAATTTGTGCGCCATGGCCGGCTGGCTGTTCGCTTCAATTTATAACAAGCGAACTTCCCATCATGCCTTAGAGCATCTCTAGCAGACCCCGCAAAATCCCGACCCGCGTAAGCCGTTTATAGATCGACGAAAATCTCGTTTGCGGGTCGAAAGCGTGCGCGGCAGAACAGAAACCGTATATGAAACTGCATAATTTGAAGAAGAAAAAGTTTCGCGGGAGAAATTGCAACCATAGTAGTTCATCAGATACTACATATACTACATGATCAAACACTAATTCATTACAAACACTACTTCGTATTACATACTACATTCACACTAGTAGTAGGAGGGTGGGCATCTCGCGGTGGCGAGCTCGCGGCCATGGACGATGCGGTGGAGGAGCTCAATCCTCCTCGTCGGAGCTGCCGAGGTCGATGTACTTCTCCTTCTGCTCCTCGCAGATGCGCCGCCACCAGTCGTCCTTCTCCTTGGCGGCAAGGTTCGCCGTGACCGCCTACTGGAACACGAGCTCTTCGAGTTCCTCGTCGTGGCGCCGGCGCTCCGCCTCCTCGCGCAAGCTACGTTCGGCAATGGCAGCCGCAACCGCGTCGACCTCGGCGACGAAGTCCTCGGGCCCGACGACGCCGCGGCGCACAATTTCCTCGGGCTCCTATGGCTCCTCCGACCACTCCCTCTTCACGGGGAGAAGCCTCGCGCCGGAAGAGGAAGAGCTCGCCGCGCGGGTGAGCCACGCGGCAGATCTCGAGCCCGCGGTGAAGGAGCCTGCGGCCTGCTGACGGTCGTACTCCTTCGTCTCGCGATAGAGGAACCTCGACGACGGCGAGAAGCCCCGGTTCGTCCACTTCTTTGCCCCGCGCTTCCTCGCGCCATCCGAGCGGACACGACACTCGCGCTCGGGGTCACAGTGACCGCCGGTGCCGCGGCCGAAGCTCCAGTTGGCGTTCCGAGGCGGATGCGGGCTCGCCGGCGGCGAGAAATGCGAGGGGGCAGTGGGGAATCGTGGTGGAACGCAGCGGCGGAGGGATAGGGTTTCGACCCGTATCCCCCGCGGCAAACCCGTAGATATGCCTCTTCTTTTGGGCGGTTTGCGGGCCGCGGTAAAAAAAATTTACGGGTCGGACGAGTATATGTGCTCTGTTCTGGCCAGAAAATTGGACCGAGTCTGTATACTCGCCGGACTTATGCGGGTTTGCGTGGTCTGCTAGAGATGCTCTTACATACTGCAGTTTCATCCCATTAGATGATCTCTGCAGTGATACCGATTGCAACACAATTATAACTACTCCTTTAATTGATAGACACACAATTATAATTGATGAACACACAATTATTTAACTACCGAGTATGCTACTCATTTAAAGACCCCGCCCTTTCAGCTGGTCAACCTCTTCCAACGCCGCTCTCCGGCGGCTCCCCTCCACCGGCGACCTCGGTTGTTGATGGTGAGGGGGGTCGCCGGATCCACGCGTGTAGATCGTTTTTACTTTCTCGTAGTTTAGGTTTTTAGGTTGTTCATCGTCTTTGCTTCGGCGGCGACGATGACAACGCTGAATAAAGATTCTTTGGATCCTTCCCTGACGAGGCCATCGGTCCTATGGTTGGGGATGGATTTGGAAATCAGTCTGTTCAAGCAAGGATGGCGTGGCGGCGGCGGCATCCTCGTGGTGGACCTGTGTCTCGGGCTCCGCCGTTCTGACGGCGCTTGCTCTAAGCGTCGACGCGAGCTTGGGAGGTAGTCGAGAGCGGATGCAGATTGTGGTCTCGCATCGGCGACATCTGGAAGGCGGAGCATGTCTTTGGGCTCGTGGTTGGTGGATGGCAGATATGGTTTCCTCCTTCGGCGTTTTAGTCGTGGTGGGTTGCCAGATCTGAAGTTCGATGGCGTGTCCGGGGTGTTGCCCCGGTCTGATTCGTTCAACGGTAAGGGTTTCACTTTTGGTGAGCCACCTTGGAGGTCCGTAAAGCTGCATATCAGCAATGGAGCCCCGTCGAGCTCGGGTCAGGAGGTGCTTCGTCATTCTTTTCTTCGGTGGCTACTATGGTGGTGCCGGCTCGGGTCAGGAGGTGCTTCGTTATTCTTTTCTTCGGTGGCTACTATGGTGGTGCCGGAGGCAGGTGACAGGCGTTAGTGTCAAGCTCAGAGATGTACTGTTATCTTTTCAGTTTTGTCATGTCGGTCTTTACGTGACTTGTACTTTGTTCTTTATGATATGAATGAAACACGTATTACCATGCAAAAAAAAAACAACCTCTTCCCGGGTTAAGCTACCCGTAGAGCTTCAGATTAAATGTCAACGATGTAGGCTACCTGCCTCGAGATCAAAGTTCAGCACCCTTTTTCTTTACCCGCCTATTCTTTAAGAGGACGTTGACTACCTTTCCTATAGAAAGAGTAGTTTGGACGTTGACTATGTTCGGTGGAACACAAAGCATAGAAAGCGTTCCTCTTCGCACAATTGGCAAGCAACATGTTTGAGTTGAAAGCGTCCCACTTCTGGAAATGGTTAGAATTTACGTCCATTTTTGTAGTACTGTTCAAGACGACGGAACAATTCTTCTTCTGAAGGTTCGATGTATGTGGCTCCGAATGGATTAGCCGAATGTTTTTTGAACGCACGCAGGCAATAGTTGCTGATGTTGCATCCGACCCAATGTCACTTCAAGTAGAAGTTGGCTTGGCCGCTTCATCTAACTCAAACTTATCTGCAACGACAGACGGCTCATGCATATCGAGTTAGTGTGATCATGTCCGTCGCTTTCATATCTGCCGAATATCTTTTCGATCGGCGCAGCAGATCATATCGCGCGCACTGTTGGCCGCTCCCGGCGTTCGGCAAGGTGAAAGGGCCAACGCCTGCTTCAGAGTTGGGGCCTTTTCCAACGAAAAGCAAGAACTGTTGCCTTTTGGCTTGACAGCAACAGGCGCCAGAAAGAAAGATTATCATTAACAAATGAAATGTCAATAATGTTAGTACCTGGCGGCCGGCAGTCGGCACTGTAACACTGCAGAGTAGTAGTACAGTACTTCATACTAAATTAATTAGTGAAAAATTACTTGTGCAATCATAAGAATTTTTGCGGGGAATATACAATCATTACTGGTTGACGACGGGATTATAAGTTAAACAACAGTGAAGGCTGACTTGCGTGGCTGTGTTACTTGGGGTGCACATTTCATTTGGACGTTGAGTTCATGCATGTGCACCAGCCGGAGAAAATTGGGTTGCTTGGCCGGGCTGTGAAGTGGAGTGGAGTGAGGAGGAACCAAGCAATCAGGTGGCGGCACGCACCACAGGGGGCCGGCGTTGGCAGTGGCGACTGGCGGAGAAGTGAGCGGTGGCAACGCATCGGACTCGTGCGACGATCGACCTGTGTAGGAGTAGTCTCTCGGTTTCTGCCGCCCCGCGCCGCAAAACGGCAAAAGCAGGCGCGTATACCACGCCACGCTCGGCTTTCGGTCGCCGCATCGCAATGGACCCTCACGAATCACTATCCGCTTGTCCACGGCTGAGCCGGCTCGACGTGGCCGGGCACTGCGGCGACACGGCGGATGCGATTTCGCAGCCGCGCGTAGCGGTGCAGCGGCCGAGTGTCGTGGACATTGCGTGTGCGGCGCAGCAGCCGGCGTCGAGGACGTGCCTGCATATGCACGGGGAATCGAATATTCTTCCAATTTTTCTGAATAAAAATGTTCTTCCAATTTCAGGCCATCCTATTCCGATGTGGGGGACGGCGCACGAATAATCCTCTCTCCGGTACTACGTTGAGTCCACGTACGAGCTTTCTTTCCCTGAGATGAAAGGGAACTTTCTCCGTAAACCGTAACCAGCTGTGAATTTTTCCTCCGGGGTAAAGAAAACTGGGGTCGGGACGTTGCTAAGATTAATTCAGAAATGATAGAAAATTGCACACGACGGGCATAGAAATTGAATTGTTTCATAATATGCAAAAATATGCATATAGTAATGCAATTTTTAGACAAAAAAATATGCATATAGTAATGCAATTTTTAGACAACGGTATGAACCGCACACACATTGCATTGAAATTGAGTGAGTGTTTATCCATGTTATGAGGGCAATTATCTGATATGCGCTAAGTTTTTTACAGCCTGGCTCAGACCCTAAAAACGAAAACAAAATCATTAATAGTGGAATTATATCGGTATTGCATCTAAAGAAAGAAAATGAAATAAAATAAAAACAAAATCAAAATCAAAATATGAAGTTTTCTATGAAAGAATGAAACCATTTAAGAAGAAAGAAAATAAAAAGACTAAAACTAAATCAAAATAATAAAGTTTTCTAGGGAATAATGAACCCCTTTAAGAAAAAAGAAGAAAAGAGAAAACAATTGCACACAAGTTTGCATTGAAATTGCACTTTAATAATATGCAAACAACGAACATATAATATTGCAATTCCGCACTCTACTATAATTTACACACATGTTGTATAGTACTTGCGTGTATACTTATTTAAACACACAATAAATAACATTTTCTATAAAAATAATAATGAAGTAGTGGCATTGGTACCACCCTTTGGGAAGAAAGGAATGAAAAAAAATCATGATAAAGTTTGCCCATAATTTACACATAAATTGCACTTTTTGTAGCTATTCAAGAACTGACATATACTAGTAGAATTTACATAAAAAAAGTTTCAAACAAGGAATGAATTAGTGTCAGTGGTATTGCCCTTAAATAAGAGAAAGTGAAATAAAAACGTAAAACTAAATTTTCATCAAGATTAGTACAAAAAATACACTTTTTATAATATGTAAGAAGAAACATATAGTGGTGATATTTCCATACCCTAATATTATATATATATATATATATACACATGTAGTACTTGTGTGCATATATTTACACACACTCAACAACCAAAAACACATAAAGAAAAAAGAAAACTCAACAAAGAAAAACAAAAAAGAAGAGCTAAAGCCCACAAAAAATAAAAGGAAAGTAAAAACACATAGAAACAGAAAACTGGAATAAAAAGATAAAGCAAAAATACCCACAAAAGAAAGATGAATATGTGGTATTGGTATTACCATTTAAGAACAAAGAAAATGGAAAAAAAAATCTAAAACAAACACCGACAAAATTTGCACGAAATATACAAAAAAATTGCGCTTTTGAAAAATATGCAAGAATAAGCATACAAAAGTGGATATTTTGCAAAAACAAAATCTAAGAACAAATGAATAGTGGCACTGCTATTAACCTTAAAATAGAATGAAAATGAAGTAAAGACAAACAATATCAAAATAATGTTTTTTCTGAAAAAGAATGAATTAGTGGCGATGGTATTTGAAGAGAGAATTGAAAACCTGCGCACAACTTTGCACGGAAATTACACTTTATCATAATGTGGAAAATTAATCATATAATCATGAAATTTTGGCACGTATTATATAGTATTTGTATGTAAAAACCCACAAAACAAAAAATAACCAATAAAGAACGGAACCCAGAAGTGGAAAACAACCCAAGAAGCAATTCGATTGACCCAAAATAGGGGTCAACCGATTCCACACAGCCCAACCCAACAACAGAATTAAACAGAAAAAACATGAAAACAACACAGATCTCAAGACATATCCAACGAACAGAAAATCGATTGACCACAAAATGAAAAGTCAGCTGACTGAAATGTAGCTAAAATGAAACTATATACGGAAGGTTGACTTGTGTGGCTGTGTAACTTGGGGTGCACATTTCATTTGGACGTTGAGCTCACGTGCACCAGCCGTCGAACAACGAGTGGCAGTCTGCCACAACAGCGCGGCCACAGCACAGCATGTGATGAAATAATTATTTCGAGTTTCAAAGTGCACCATCATTCATAGCCTCTTGGGGTGTGGTGTGGGCTTCTTTCTTCTTCGTGTGGAGAAAAATGGACGGCCAAGGCATGCAGGGTTACTTGGGCGGGCGGTGAAGTAGAGTGGAGTGAGGAGGAACCAAACAATCGGGTGGGGCACGCACCAGAGGGCCCGGTGTTGGCAGTGGCGACAGGCGGAGGAGTGAGCGGCAACGCTGGCCAACGAAGAGAAGCAACGCATCAGACTCGCGGGACGATCGACCTGCGTAGGAGTAGGTAGTAGGGACTAGGGAGCGCATTCTCACGGTTTCTGCCGCCCCGCGCCGCGAAACGGCGAAAGCAGGCGCGTACGCCACGCCACGCCCGGCTTTCGGTCGCCGCATCGGGTATGGACCCTCACGAATCCGTATCCTTGCGGACGCCACCTGTCCACAGCTGAGCCGGCTCGACGTGGCCGGACACTGCCGCTGCGGCGACACGGTGGATGCGATTTCGCAGCCGCGCGTAGCGGTGCAGCGGCCGGTGTCCTGGACATTGATGAGCGGCGCAGGAGCCGGCCGGCGTCGAGGACGTGCCCACATATGCACGGGGAATCGAATATTCGTCCAATTTTTTTGAATACAAATATTCTTCCAATTACAGGCCATCCTATTCCGATGTGGGGAGCGGCGCATACGATGCCGCGGACGAGGAGACGCGCACGAGATATTTGCTCGGAATCTTCTCTCCGGTTCTACGTCGAGGAGCCACCCGCGTCCACGACGAGCTTTCTTTCCCGGCTACGAAAGGGAACTTTCCCCGTGAACCGTAACCAGCTGTGAAATTCGACGGATCGCGCCAGTGACCAGCTGTGAATTTTTCCTCTGGGGTAAAGAAAACTGGGGTCGGGACGTCGCTAAGATTAATTCAGGAATGATCGTTGCTACCGCGTTCAGGAGTATTTCCGTCGGCTAATCTGCACCCGAGCTCATATGCTCCCGCATGAACAGTAAAATCGAAAAAAATTCAAAAAATTCCAAATTTTTTTTGAGGGAAACATTGACAAAAGTTCTAAGTGCCTGCAAAAATTCGTCGTGAAATCACATTCCTAGAAGGCGTGGCAAAAAAAACAAAAATAGTACTCTGAAAAAGCTACTTTCAAACGCATTTTGATGCACTGAATTTGTTTTTTTTGCCACGCCTTACAGGAATGTGATTTCATGATGAATTTTTGCAGGCACTTAAAACTTTTGTCAATGTTTCTCTCAAAAAAAATTGGAATTTTTTGAATCATTTTCGATTTTTTTTCGATTTTACTGTTCATGCGGGTGCATATGAGCTCGGGTGCAGAATGGACTTTTCGTCCGTCTTGGTTCTACATGGATATTGGGGGCAGGCGCCGCACCATAATATACAGTACAATACAATCAAGAGTGGGCTGCGGCCGTGGACTTGGCATGCCACAGTGACAGTGGTAAACGACCAACCGAGGAGACCCAACTCCGCTCCCTTCGGTTCACACACCTCGTCTCTCTACGAGCGACCAAGACTTTGACAACTACTCCCTCCGTTCCTAAATATTTGTCTTTCTAGATATTTCAAATGAACTACCACATACAGATGTACATAGACATATTTTAGAGTGTAGGTTCACTCATTTTGCTCTGTATATAGTAACTTGTTGAAATATCTATAAAGACTAATATTTAGGAACGGAGGGAGTACTATACTACTAGCAAGAATTTCCTACTCCCCCGAAGATTGCACCTCGAAGAATCCTCGGCTGAGCTCAAAACACTCGCGCCATTAGATAAGTCGACCCGGGATGCGAGAGATTTGACACGGTTTTATGGTTTTCCTATCCTATTCGGACACGAGATTATTAGACGCGGAGCAAGAAGAGGCTGAGCGCGAAGGTTGGTCAGGTCAAGCCCGGGCCGCGCGTTCCCACTCCCCGCCGCCCCGAGCGCGTGCCGAGAACCTAAACAGCTTGCTTCCCACGCCTTTTCGCTTCCGGATTTACTAATCCCGCACACACGCCACCAAATACCTTCCATGTTCCAAAACTTTTCTTCCTGCCAAGTACAAAGGCCTTTCACCCCTCCATCTATATATACGCACACCCGCCAAAAAAAGAGAACCCATCCGCAATTCAGCAAGCTCGACAAGAGAGAGTACCAACAGAAACCATAGCAATCCCAATTCGCAACGCACACAAGATAGCGATGTCCGCGAGCAAGCAATGGACGCGGGTGCGCACGCTCGGCCGCGGCGCGTCGGGGGCCGAGGTCTTCCTCGCCGCGGACGATGTGTCGGGAGAGCTCTTCGCGATCAAGTCCGCGGGGGCCTCCTCCGCCGCGGCGCTCAGGAGGGAGCAGCGGGTGATGGCCGGCCTGAGCTCCCCGCACGTCGTCTCCTGCATCGGCGGCCGCGGCGCCCGCGACGGCTCCTACCAGCTCTTCCTCGAGTTCGCCCCCGGTGGCTCACTGGCGGATCGGGCGGCGAGCATCGGGGGGCTGGACGAGCGCGCCGTCCGCGGGTACGCCAGCGACGTGGCGGCCGGACTCGCGTACCTTCACGGCGCCGGGATGGTGCACGGGGACGTCAAGGCGCGCAACGTCGTGATCGGCGCCGACGGCCGTGCCAAGCTCGCGGACTTCGGGTGCTCTAGGGAGGCGGCTGCCGGTGGTCCGATCATCGGCGGCACGCCGGCGTTCATGGCGCCGGAGGTGGCGCGCGGTGAGGAGCAGGGCCCCGCGGCCGACGTCTGGGCGCTCGGCTGCACGGTCGTCGAGATGGCCACCGGCCGCGCCCCGTGGAGCGGCATGGACGGCAACGCGCTCGCCGCGCTGCATCGGATCGGGTACACGGAGGCCGTTCCCGAGGTGCCCCAATGGCTGTCCGCCGAGGCCAAGGACTTCCTGCGCGGGTGCTTGGTGAGGGAGGCCAGCGGCCGGTGCACGGCAGCGCAGCTCCTGGAGCACCCGTTCTTGGCCTCCGCCGTGGTCGACGCGAAGCCGCAAGCCGTGGAGAGCAAATGGGTGTCGCCCAAGAGCACGCTGGACGCCGCATTCTGGGAGTCGGAGTCCGACACCGAGGGGGCGGAGCACGAGAGCACGGCCGAGAGGAGGATCGCAGCATTGGCCTGCCCTGCCTCGGTGCTCCCGGACTGGGACTCCGACGAGGGCTGGATCAACGTCCTATCCGCGCCAACCGAAGCAGGGGACGCAGTTGCCGTGCCGACCAAGGAGGATACGACTGGCATCACCGTAGACGACGCGATCACAAGTGAAGAAGAATCAATAGCTGCAGAGTCCGGCTTTCCCGACAATGCCGTTGACGTAGAGCACAGCAGCAGCTTCCTCGACGCCGGAGAAGCATATGAGGCCGATCCAGTCGGGAGCAGCACTAGCAGTGATCAGTTTCTGAAGGATTTACTTTCTTGCCGATTAGTGTCATGTAAATGTAAATTGTTGCCAGTTCAAACAGTACTGTTTTGCAACATAATCATCAATGCAATCAATTTCGTTCTCGCACGAACAGTTTTCCTGCGCCGCGCCGCTCCTTTGTTTCACCGCTCGTACCTGTGCTCCCCGTTGCAAGTGATTGATGGGCAAATTCGGAGCAAAATTAGGTCACAGAAACGAACAAACGAACAGTAAGTAGCAGCACGTCGCGTGGCCGTGACTCCGACGGAGGACAGGAAGTCCAGTGTGGATTCAGAGCTCGCGCGCCACGCCGCCGCACGGTGAACCTTCCACCGCGGAAAGGGTCGGGTCGACGCGGAAAGCGCAGCGTCACTGCAGGCGTGCTACTGCTCGAATGGATCGTCGACACAAAGTGCTGCCGCACGGTCAAGAACCTCTTGTTTTTAGGCTATATACGTGGGTCTAGCAGATGGAGTCGACGGCCGACGAGGGAGCGAAAGCGAGTCAAGGAAGCGTCCCGTCCAGAGATTGCTTCGCCGGGTGGAGATCGAAACAGCCACGAGCGCCACCACCAGCCCTCCGGTGTCCTCTCGCCGCGCACTGGGACTCGTCGACTCGCCGTGCGCTTCTGGATGGCGTGTCGGCTGTGCGCCGGCGCAGTCTTCTTTTCTTTTTTGAGTGTGCGCCAGCGCTGTCGACACGTCGACACGTACCCCCACACCATGCTCCGCGATGCATGTGTTCTAGACTGATGAGAACTGGCAGGCAAGTGCTTATCTGTTTCTCTGTTTGAGTTAGTCCACACGGCGATCACCCGGTTCAGGCCGGTGGCGTCGGTACGTCAAGGCCGGCGATCACCCGGCCGTCCCTATACCAAGCCGTAGGCGCCACTAGAACCTGCTCTCACATGGGCAGATGGAGCGCATATTCTGTTTTCTTTAGATTTAGTCCAAGATATTTATAAACATTTTTAATAGTCTGGGTATTATTCTATATGTTGTACTAGTATATGTATCAACTTGCGATTGGTGCAAAAATCAACGATCATACAAAGTCATGGAACAGAAGCACACGCTTATAAATCAACTTGTTTCTAGCTTAGTGCTAATACTTTTTTTGTACAGGGTAAAGTTTGTAAGCTTCATTCTTGCATGATTAACAAAAACTTGAACGAAACTTGATAATGGCCTATTCACCCCTCTAATCGATTGACCTCCAACGTCATTTTTGTCCCTTGGTGAAGTATAAAATCTCACTCTTATATATATATATTTTCAAACTGTGTGTTGCTCAAATAAGCAATACTACCTCCACTCCAAACCAATTGTCATGGTTATAGTTCAAAATTAGATATTCTTTGTTTTTTTAGGTCTCTCGAAACAGGCTTTCGCCCCGAATTATATGTAAAGCAACACACCAAGGTGCACAGCCGGACAATGCATTATGGTGAGGAGGCCCTCTACACAAGCAAATTAAAAAGATACACATGAAGCCTCAACCTAGCCTAACACCTCGTCGCCGCTCGACCGGGAAAGCCTGGGCTCCACGATAGCGCCTCCAGGAGGGTGACAACAAGAAGAGCGTCACTGCTGTCGAGTCCGAACAAGCAGACAAGGGCTTCGCCAGGAGCCCTGGCCCAAGAACGAGATCCATGACGTCGTCTTCAAGAAGAGAACGACACCCATAGGTGCCAAGCGCGAAGATTTTGCCCAAAGCTCGCTTGCACCATCCATAGGCATCCCTGCCGTCACCGCAACGAGCGTCAACACTGCCGCACGGGATCCGGACTAAGCCAGAGCAGGCCAGAGCCTCCCACCACTACACCCCTTTCCGTCCACATGACGAAGAGGTGTAGCCACCACCGCCACCAGGGAACCTGCTGGAAAGTCACCCGCGCAGCCCAAAGCCCCGGCATCCTCAAACGATGATCCACATATGGAATGGTTTAATCAACCTATTCCAGATTGCATGAATCAGTCATCAACAAGAATGATGCACCATCCTATGAATTAGACTATTCTCAATCAAGGTTGTTGGCATATCGAATTCTAAAAGAATTAGCTAATTGTCCGTGCGTTGCAACGGGGGCATGCATACTTTCGTGGTCCATATCAATTGTGTCTCCTGTATACCTATCACCCACTGTCGGTGTCAAAACCGGCGGATCTCGGGTAGGGGGTCCCGAACTGTGCGTCTAGGCGGATGGTAACAGGAGACAAGAGACACGATGTTTTACCCAGGTTCGAGCCCTCTTGATGGAGGTAAAACCCTACGTCCTGCTTGATTAATATAGATGATGTGTATTACAAGAGTGGATCTACCACGAGATCAAGGAGGCTAAACCCTAGAAGCTAGCCTATGGTATGATTGTTGTAATGGATGTTGTGTCCTACGGACTAAAACCCTCCGTTTTATATAGACACCGGAGAGGGCTAGGGTTACACAGAGTCGGTTACAATGGTAGGAGATCTACATATCCGTATCGCCAAGCTTGCCTTCCACGCCAAGGAAAGTCCCATCCGGACACGGGACGGAGTCTTCAATCTTGTATCTTCGTAGTCTTGGAGTCCGGCAGACGATGATAGTCCGGCTGTCCGGACACCCCCTAGTCCAGGACTCCCTCAGTAGCCCCTGAACCTGGCTTCAATGACGATGAGTCCGACGCGCATAATGTTCGGCATTGCAAGGCGGGTTCCTCCTCTGAATAATCCATAGAAGATTGTGAACACCTGGATAGTGTCCGGCTCTGCAAAATAAATTCCACATTCCACCGCGGAGAGAATAATATGTACACAAGTTCAATCTGCTGACGTATTATGCGGCACGATGTCACACCACTACCAAGCCTTTACTTGAATCGTTTTTTCTATTATACCACCTCAGCGCGTTTAGCGAGGCAGTTTCCTTGGCACGTCTTGTCGAAGCAGAGACCGTGTTCCCCTTATTCCGGGATTCTCATCAATACGGACGTGGGTAACCCAACCGCGCCCGTCGCCACGCCCCCTCCATCGAAGGCGAGTCCCGAACGGTCACGGAGACGGCTCTTGGTATTCTCCCTCTCTATAATAGGACCAAGGCTCGTTTCTTTTCTTCAATCCTCCATCGAATCTTCTCCTTGCTCCAAGTTCCAACACCCAGAGCCCCAGATTCGTGTGCTTTAGACCTTCAACAATGTCCGGTTCCGACCTTCAGGGCCGGTGGATGCCTTCCTCCGTCACGGAGGAGGACGTGCTAAAGCTACGAGAGGCCAAGTACCTGTCTTACGAGATTTCGCACAGGTTGCCCGCCGAAGGGTGGGCCATCCCCACCCCCGAGCCCGGCGAGTATGTCGTCTTTGTATCTCACCTCTGTCGGGGTTTAGGCTTCCCGACGGATCCTTTTGTGAGAGGGCTCATGTTTTACTATGGGTTGGAATTCCATGACTTGGCTCCGGAGTCCATCCTCCAAATCTCTGCATTCATCATCGTCTGCGTAGCCTTTCTTCGTGTCACCTCCCACTTCGGCCTGTGGCTGAAGACCTTAAATGTGGAGCCGAAGATGATCGGGGGGCGTCAAGCAGAGTGCGGCGGGGCGGCCATAAGCAGGAGGGCCGATGCCCCGTGGCCCGAGGGCTCCTTCCAAGAGGAGCTAGGCTTGTGGCAGCAGGAGTGGTTCTATATCACCGCTCCGAAGGGCAGCAAGCAAAAGTCGCCGCCCATATTCCGCCCGGGACCTCCTCGACGGTTGATGTCGTGGGTCAACCGAGGGCTTAACTGGGGGCCGTCAAAAGACGTGCCCCTATTGCAGGGCCGGATTCGAGACCTCCAGGCGAGGGAGATCGATCTGGTTCTGGTGGTGCAGGTCATGCTAATCAGGCGTCTTCTACCCTGCAAACGCCACCCGACTATGGGAGTTCAATCCGGAGGGACCACGGATTCTCCAACACTTTATGGGTACAACACCCATGGAGATGTACAAGTTATTCTTCGGACAGCAGGCGGCGTGTCCGGAATTGACCGAGGATGCCGGCCTAAGCTGCCATCGCCCGGATACTAAAGTAAGTAGCTCAGTGTTCGGACGTATCGTTTGTTTGCCTTTCTACAATTCGCCTTTTAACCCGTTATCCTGCAACAGGAGTGGATAGCGGAAGCAAAGCTGATACGGTGTCCGGCCCCCCTCCCAGAGACCGCGCCGGAGCCCGTGCTGGTCAGAATGTTGGAGGTTGCGCCTTCGGAAGAAGGCGAAGGGAAAATAGAGGAGCTACCGCCCGCCCAAAGGCGTCTCAAGAAGGGGATCGAGAATCCCTCCCTCCGGGGAGAAGAGGACCGCCTCCAAGACCCGGAGGCCAAAGCCCCTAAGCGGGGGAAGAAATCTTCACCAGAGGGTCCTGCGTCCGGGGAGGTCCCGGCCGGACAATCTTCTCTAAAGAATCAGCCCTCCAGCGAGCCGTGAGTAGAAAAAGGGGAGTTCATTAATAAGAAACATCCCTATTTGTGCTTCTGAGGATAACCGAAAATTTTACCTTGTAGTTCGGATCTGCGACCTTCTCAGATGAGCTCGTCTTCGGGGGATCTTCGTCCGGAGATGATGGAGAGCGAGACGCGTCCGTCTGCTGCGCCGTCGGATAGGGCGGACGAGCCTGAAGTGTCGTCATGGAGGGTATCCCCGAACCCGGCGGAGCCGAAGAGTTCGGCGCCAACTAGTGTTCGGCCGGGGGAGCTGAAGGATCTGCTTGAGAGGGCGTCCATCTCAGAAGATCACCGTGCATTGATGAGTACGATGATTAGAAGGATTTCGTCTGCCGAAAGCGGATTACATAATGCCATCAGGAGTTTGCTGGCGGGGTTTGAGGTACGTAAAAACGATGCACCTTTTTGACAGTTTTGCACATGAAAGTGCGCCCTGTATAGATAGTAGCCCCTGAGACTCGGTAGGCTGTCGAAAGCGACAGCGTGCCGAGGATCAAAATCGCTGGTATTGAGTGTCGCCTTTCCTATGCGGTGGCGGATAGTCCGGGCTAGCGGTGATGGAGTTGCTGAATTAATGCGGCAACTCGATGTTGCGGATCTGCCACGCGCTAGTCGACAAGCGACTTGACGAGTCGCAAGGTAAATTGTTTCTCCATGATCACCTAGTACGGAGCCAAAGCCCACCACTTACAATATTTATGCTTGACGCAGATGGTGCTGCTGTTGTGGAGACCTTGCGCGAACTTGCTCAAGCCAAGGAGCAAGCCGAAGGAGTGATCTGGCTGCCTCGGGCGTCGAAGAGTTAGAAGCGAAAGGGCTGCTGCTTGCCGAAGCGAGGGAAGAGATGGCGAACGGCCGTTAAATTGAAGGATGCTACCGACCGCAATGAGGCTCTTGAAAAGGAGCGCCTATCGGGCGAGAAGACTGGGAAGGCCACCGCCGAGGCCAAGGATGCCCGTTCGCAATGCGGGCTATGAAGGAGGAGCTGCGTCAAGCCGAGACATTGTGGTGGCAAGCCTTTTCTGCTGCGCCGCAGGTTTACGGATCCAAATTATGCCCAGCTTGGCCAGCTGTGGGGTCCGGAGGATCCATATATGGACTTAGCGGCAAGTGCGGTGGATGCCGTTGTGCACTTCCGGGGTCAGAAGGATCACAAGACGGAAGAGCTGTTTTGGTCTCAATTCCATAGTCCGGATCGTTCACTTCCGCTGACCGATCGGTTGGCCGAATGGGCTGAGCTGAATAGGTTGTCCGGACTTGCCATGACGGATATCGTGACTCATGTCTGGCCGGAGAGGCCCAAGGCGACGAGCTATTTTGGCTTATTGCAGCAATTTCTTGGGGCGGTGTCACATATCAAGGAGATGAAGCGGTCGGCCTGCATAGAGGGTGCGCGGATGGCCCTTGCCCGTGTGAAGACACATTTGACAGAGAGATGGACGCCACCGCTGTTGCAACCAAGGGTTCGGACGAAAGCCGGTTACCCGCCGAGCACTATTTTGGGGAAGTTATGCGTGGTGCTCGTGTAATAGAGTCGCAGTGCTCGAAAAATGTCACGTTCAAATGAACATTTTATTTTGTAAAACAATGGTTATGATGTAATCACTTTTTATACTTGTGCGTTCCAAGTATTGAAACATCTCATATGCGGCCGTTTATGTATACGTGTGTATAACCTGAAAGACGGCAGTCTTCGGCTTCAGCCCCCACGCACAAGGTGCGGGGGTGTTCGCAAAAATAGCGCATTGTCACACTTAATCCGACGTCTCGGTCCTGTTGAGGGGTGGTAGCGTAGCAAACGAGGCAACCGGACTATGATGCTTTATCACTTTCACTTAGCCATTGTAGTTCGAGGGTGGGGCTACGATATAGCCCCTGGGGGCACCGCGCTCTCCGAATTCGGGGCGCGTGTGTGCGTGACCGGGAAATGGTCCTTTGTTAAAGCGGAGGAATTCTAAACATTTCGGTGGTCGATCGAGTGGTTGACCAGTCTCTTGCTGTATCATGATAGTCAGTTTTCAGCTTTCTCTATTGAGGTGCTCGCCAAATTAACCGGGGCACAATCGCGAGAGTTCTTACGGTGCCGCGTTAGCCGATGATACGGAACATAAGGCAGCAAAACACGGAGCGGGCAAACCCAACATTTGACCAAAGACATGATTCGAGCTGATGCATATAAGGCCTAACTTCGAGACGCCGAACACTCCCTAAGCTGTTCGGTCTTTATAATAATGGGCGAGAACAATGCCCTAAGCCCCTAGTGTCGAGTGCACGGCAAGGTCCTCGACGCGCCGATGCCAAAACGTCGAGCTCCACTCTGGTTATAATGAGAAACCAGGGATTATAGCAACAAGAGACAAAAAAAGGTTTACGCAGGGTCTTAATCTGAAAAGAATCCTTGCGACGGGTCCTACTGCACGTCTGCGCCTGTGTCTCTGTTGTGCCGTTATCCTAGACGGATGTGCACGTTGTTCATCTGTAAAAAGAGAGGAACTTAGTTTGAAAGGAAATCATGCGAAAAAAAGTATATGAAAAATATTAATAAATAAACAAAGCAGAGTCTATATTAGCTCATTATTGCTTATACGCACAACCCCTTGTGAAGGGGTGTGCGGCTAGGGAGCCCCTAGCTTTTTTATGCCGGACTCGTCTAGCCGTGTCCGGGGTCTTTAGATGACCCTCTTAATGAAATGATGCCATGTGGACCGGGCATTTTAAGTGTAAGAGACGCGTAATGTGGTATTGCGTCAAAGCGGACAAAAGCTTCATGTCCCAATAGTGCTTGATAGCTACTTTTAAATGGGGCGACATGAAAGATTAGTTTTTCGCGTCGGAAGTTGTTCGGTGACCCAAACACAACTTCTAGTAATAGGGAGCCTATGCACTTGGCGTAAGGGCCTGGCGTCACTCCTTTAAAGGAAGTGCGGCTATGTCGAATTGTAGTAAGGTCTATCCCCAACTTGCGGATCGTGTTCGGATATAGCAGGTTTAAATCGCTGCCGCCGTCCATCAGGACTTGTGTAAATTATAGTCCGTCGATTATAGGATCCAATATCAGAGCAGTCCATCCTGCATTTCGAACACTTCTGGAATAATCTAGGTGGTCAAAAGTGATTGGTTTTGACATCCAATCTCGAGGTTCCGCTGGGGTGGACCGTGCGAGACCCATCTTAGTGGGTGCGGCATTGTTTTTCCGTATTATCACATGAAGTGAGTTTACTGCTTTTACTGCTTTGACTTCTCGTCGTCGTCCTCGCTTGGTGCGTCAAGCCCCTTGTGTTCGGCGTTGAGTCGGCCGGACTGTTTGAAAACCCAACAATCTCGGTGGGTGTGGTTTGCGGGTCTTCCGGAGGTACTGTGGATTTGACATATCCGATCCAAAATTTTGTTTAAGTTGGATAGCTCGTCACTGTTGTCCTTAAGAGGCAGTGTTTTGTTGTTTGGCCGCGAGCTTTTGAATCCGGCGTTGACCGTCGTGTTCTTTGGGCTTTTCTCTTTATTCCGGCGCTGATCTTTTCTGCGCCGTGATTTTCCGTTTCCATCTCTGATCTCGGATGTACTTGGGTCGCTGGTGCTGCATCTTGCTAGCCAGCTGTCTTCCCCCGTGCAAAAGCGGGTCATGAGGCTTGTTAGCGCAGACATTGTCCTCAGCTTCTCTTGGCCGAGGTGTCTGGCGAGCCATTCGTCTCGGACGTTGTGTTTGAAAACTGCTAAGGCTTCGGCGTCCGGACAGTCGACTATTTGGTTCTTTTTAGTAAGGAACTTGTTCAGAATTTCTTGTGTGACTCTCCAAGACTGCTGAGTTATATGACTTAGATAAATGCACCGAAGGGCGGACATAAGTCCCTTGAAAATTTTCTCTAAACGCGTCCTCAAGCTCTTCCCAACTTCCAACAGTGTTTTCTGGGAGGCTTTTGAGCCAATGCCGAGCTGGCCCTTTGAGCTTGAGGGGTAGGTATTTTATGGCATGGAGGTCTCCTCTAGCCATGTGTATGTGTTGTATATAATCCTCTATCCAGACTCCAGGGTCTGTTGTTCCGTCGTAAGCCTCTATGTTTATGGGTTTAAACCCTGCTGGGATTTCATGATCCAGCACCTAATTGGTGAAACATAGTGGGTGTCTGGCGCCCTATGTTGGGTGTACCGCTGTCTTGAACACTTGGTGTGTTGTGTTGTTTCGGGCCCTCTTTTTGGCCCGTAAATGGACTGGCTGGGCCATCTGTTTTCCAGGATCATGAGTCGACTTGTGTGCGGCGCGCTTGTAGATTTTGGCCTATCATCGGCCGTCTATCCGCCAGCGGCCTCTTTGTTTTTTGATTTGTGGAGGCTCTATGGCTTCCTCGTCAAATTCTCGCAGCGACTTTGCGCCGGGTAGCTCTTTGATTGATGGCCATTGCCGATGTTGTCTGCGGTTTTGAGCACTTTGCTCCACCTCATTCTCGAGTATGTCTTCCGCTGTTTTGAGCTTCGTTTTCCTTCTTCAAACTTATTGAAGTGGCGGCGAGTCTTTTCGAAGGCTCTTATTCTCCGGTGGTGTCTCGGCGTGAGGTCGTGCGGACTGTTGGTTTCGCGGGCATGGATTGATTATCCGACTCGTCTGTTCGGACGGTTGCTTGGCTGCATGTTTGTCGTGCTTGGTTTGCCCTGCTCTATTGCTGGGTCATTAGGAGCGCTATTGTTGTCGGCGGGACTTAGGCGGCGTCTGCGTCGCCCGTTTGGTTGTTTATCGGCGGGATTATCCTTTGCCGCGCCCCGTTGGTCCTCGTTGTCGCTTTCTTTCGGGGTATCCACCATATATACATCATGGGTTGCGGTGGCCCTCCAGTGCTCTGTGAGCGCTGGTTCTTGATCGTCTCCGGTGTCGTCATCCATACCGTCGATGTCTTCGGAGTCGTAGTCTAGCATGTCGGTTAGATCGTCGACAGTGGCTACAAAGTGGGTGGTGGGTGGGCTTTGAATTTCTTCTTTGTCCGCATCCCAACCATCCTGGCCATAATCCGGCCAGGGCTCTCCGGATAGCGAGAGATACTTTAGCGAATTTAGAATGTCGCCAAAGGGCGAGTGTTGAAAGATGACCGCAGCGGTGAACTCCACGATCGGCGCCCAATCGGATTCGATCGGCGGGTGCGCAGGAGGTTCGGAGTCCGGCAGGGAGTCCGGCACCTCGGAGTCACGGGCTTTATAGGGGACAAGGTCAGTGTTTGGCTCCATCGCCGCGGATGTTGCAGCTCCCGAGGCGGTGCCCAACCACTCATCCTCGATCTGCGCGATCGGCTCCGGACTGAGGGCCGGAGCGGGTTCGTGTGCGGCCACCAAGGCACTGTCCGGCGGCAGAGCTAAATCATGCCCATCATGATAGTGCGGCACGCTCGGCTGTGGCTCGAGTCCGTCGAAGATCAAGTCTCCGCGGATGTCCGCTGTGAAGTTTAGGCTTCCAAATCTGACCTGACGGCCAGGGGCATAGCTTTTGATCTGCTCCAGATGGCCAAGTGAATTAGCCCGCAGTGCGAAGCCGCCGAATACAAAGATCTGTCCGGGGAGAAAAGTCTCACCCTGGACGGTGTTGTTGTTGATTGAAGAAGCCATCGAGCCTATCGGTGATGACACAGAGGAACTCTCAATGAAAGCGCCAATGTCGGTGTCAAAACCGGCGGATCTCGGGTAGGGGGTCCCGAACTGTGCGTCTAGGCGGATGGTAACAGGAGACAAGGGGGGACACGATGTTTTACCCATGTTCGGGCCCTCTTGATGGAGGTAAAACCCTATGTCCTGCTTGATTAATATTGATGATGTGTATTACAAGAGTGGATCTACCACGAGATCAAGGAGGCTAAACCTAGAAGCTAGCCTATGGTATGATTGTTGTAATGGATGTTGTGTCCACGGACTAAAACCCTCCGGTTTATATAGACACCGAAGAGGGCTAGGGTTACACAGAGTCGGTTACAATGGTAGGAGATCTACATATCCGTATCGCCAAGCTTGCCTTCCATGCCAAGGAAAGTCCCATCCGGACACGGGACGGAGTCTTCAATCTTGTATCTTCGTAGTCTTGGAGTCCGGCGGACGATGATAGTCCGGCTGTCCGGACACCCCCTAGTCCAGGACTCCCTCACCCACTATCTCTGCCTCCCCATTCACCATATCTCAATGGCTCATTTGGTTATAATCCCCCTTCCATTGTCACCCACAAACGCTTTGAATAGATAAAACTGGAATTAAATCAAATGGGAGTACTGCATTTCCAATTTGCCAAGCAAAAAAAGAACTAGTGTTCATATTACTGATGGAAGAGATGTGATGTCCGGCAAATAAGTTTGAAAATAAACAGTGGGAGGGGATGTGAATTGATAGGGGATGCGATGGTGGGCAGACAAAATTGGAAATAAATTAGTGGGGCTACTACGTTTCCAATTTGCCAACAGAAAAATACTAATATTGGTTTCCGTATTACAGAAGGTAACATATGTGAGGACGGGTAATTAAATTGGAAATGCATCTCTGGGAAGGGGTGTAATCAAACGAGAGACAAAACCCTAAAGGCTAGGAAGCGAACGACATACTCTGATATGGGCACGATGGAGGAGGTGAAGCCCAATTTCAGGACTCCACCAAGCTAGGCGTGTCGTTGTTATTTTTAATAATTAAATTTTTAATAATTGTGAGTTTTGGCTTGGTTTTGGGCCTATCCAACCAAGTTATGTCGAGGCCCATTAGGCTAGGCGCCTCACCCCTCCATATAAGGAGCTGGGGAACATTAGGTTTAGGGAGTTGAGAATTTTAGTCTAAAATTACCGAGTTGTGTTTCTTCGATGAAGCATCCCTCTAGGGTCGGCTATGCCATTTATCTAATAAAGATTGCTGCGGAGGTTCTTGTGTTCATGAAGGATTATCGTGCTTTGGTTTGAGGCATGGTGATCTTCATCACGTTGCTTGCTGGATTTGTTTCCTCATCTTCAGGTTACGTGGATTACTCCCGTGATTAGAAGTTTTTCTATTTGATTGTCTTGCGGTGAAATATCGGGCAAAAACTATAGGATCATTACGTTGATCCATATTATCTGGTATCAGATTACTGGGTTTATCGCCGCGAGCATGTACTGAGATTGATCTGCTAGTCTTGCTCAAGATTTGTGGACCTACTGGTTTGTTGAAGGCTGGAAGTTTGATCTGCTGTTGTCAGGGTCTTGTTGTTCGATCGTTTGCCTCTTGTTGTCTTCGGACGGGGCTTGCCTGCTCCCGAGTCGTTCTCCCATCCGTGCTCCCAGCAAATCCAACGGCGCACAGCATGCCGACTTCGTTTCCTTCGAGACGAAAAAACCAACCATCGCTCCATCCGTTTCCCCTAAATTAAACTGCAATAACGATAGAAAAAAAGAACAACAAGAACCAGACGGCTCGTGCTTCATCTGATCATCTCCCTGGACCCGACAGCGCTGCTTATCCGAAATAGGGTTCAGGGAAGATTGTCCCAGCAACCCAAAAGTTAGCACGCCTGATGCAGTTCATACGGCCAGGCCAGTTGCCCCTCCACCTCGGTTCTGTCTTCGTGATCACCACCATCGTCACACTAGCCGCCAGCGGCCGCTTGACTACGGAGAACAGGGAGGTTGTGCTTCTACCGGACTGGGAGGTGTTCGCCCTGCTATGCCCTCGCGCCGCCGCAGCAGGTAACACGGCGTGCATGTTGTCTTTGTCCCCGGCGCAGGTGTTAGGGAGGCTGCCGGTCTGACCGCCGTGCGTACGTCTGCGTCATACCCGCGTGGCACAAGCTGCTCCGCGGGCCGTAGCTGCTAGTATACTGCTTGCCGGAGTTGTCGAAATTGGCCGCCATCTTCCTTGCACTGCCGGGCCGTTTCAAACACCAACATCTGTGTCCTGTACATGTCCGTCCCCTTCCATCTCTCTTCCAGCGCAGCATTGCGAACACAAGACCACGCCGATCTACCTACGCAATAAAGGTTCCACCCGTCGTGGCGCAACTCTCCAGCCAACTCCGGCCAAGGCTTCTAATCTATTCCACACAGACCCCAATCTCCGCGGACTGCCCCCGCGTCGCTCCGGCCCTAGGGGCGGCACGGGCGGCGACCCAGCCGCCGAGGCGCTCGGCCCCTCGATCCCTCCGCCCCCTCGCCGTCGCGGTGCCTCCAGGCAAAGCTCGTCTTGAGCGGGCGGCGGCGGGGTCTCCTCTCGCGCTGGCGGGCGCTGCAGGATGGGGATCTCGTGGCGTCGGGCAGCGGCTGGCGTCGGCGAGTGGCCTTGTGCCCTGGGGTGGAGGCGGTGGTCCTGCTGCGGCTTGGCGACCTACAGTGGTTCGGCGGCTCGGCGGTGGTAGCGGGGCTCGGGCGGCTCGATGGGGCGGCGGGCCCCGATCTGACAAAGTGGATCTGGATGGTGGAGGTGCTCTGGCGGCTCTTGGCAGCGTGGATCCGGCGGTTGGGGCTGCGGCCGGAGGCTCTTGGCTCTTCGGCGGCGCCGCCCCTACTGCTGCTGTGGCTGTGGCAGATGTGCTCGGGTTTCGGCCTAGCAACTCTGCTCGGTGAGATGGGGCGGGGTGGCGGCCCCCCCTCCCTGCCTGGTGCTGCGGTGCTGGCCGGCTTGCTAGCCCGGCGTGGCTGGTGGCGTGGTGGAGGCTGCCGGGGCGGCGGCCCCGGAGTTGGTGGAAGCGGCTTCGGCTGGGGGGTGGTGTGCGTGTCTAGGCGTGGTGGGTGCTGCGGTGGTGGACGGCGGCTACGGCCAGGGGGCGGTGCTTGTCTGCTCATGGTGGATCGTGGGATCCCGTGGCAGATTGAGGTCGGCCTCGGCAGGTGGTGGTTGATGGGCGGCGGTTGGTGGCTGTAGGTGGTCATCTTTGGGAGAAATCCTTGCTCCAGTCTTCTTCGGAGCCGGTGACGGCGGCGCCCGCGGGTGCCGCGATCTTTCTTGGAAGCGTCATCGTGGAGGTGCTCCTGCTTCTGCCCACGGCTTTGGCTCCAGAGGGAAACCTCAGATCCGCTGGATCGGGCGATGGAGGCGTCTTCGCGTCTTTCTCCTCCTTGGGGGCATCGTCTTGGAGCCAGCAACGACTGGGAGACCGGTGGATGGCGGCATCTTCGCCGCGTGGGTTGCGGCAGCCGCGTGGTTTGCTGAGGTGGCCTTTCCGGGGGCGCTGATTTCTGTTTGGCAACGATGATGGCGTCGAGAGGAACTCTGGTCGCGGCTCGGGCTTCGGTAGTCGGATCTTCCCGGCGTGTCCGAGGTGCTCTTTGGGCACGGTCGGCGCAAGTCCTGCATATTTCCCTTGTGATGATTGTCGTCAGAGTCGGAGCTGTCGGTTATTTGCGCGTGTGGCCTTCTGTTGGCATGTGCCGTCATGGTTTCTGTGTAGCTGTCTGCGGGTTGGCTTTGATGAGGAAGGTCTACGGTGAAGTCGGAGTCGCCCGTTCGGAGGTAGCCGGTGATGACGATGACGCTTGCGACTGCTCGGCGGATGTCCTTTCCCCTTTGTAGCTCTGTGATCCCGTGTCGGTGGCCAGGTTGGCCGGTGGTACCCATTTTATATGGGTTTGATTGTATCGGTTTTAGCCCGGTTTTCCGTCAATTAACCGGGCAATTCTCACTCCTTCTTAATTAATAAAAATGGCAAGTCTTTTGCCTTGTTTCAAAAAAAATAAAATCTATTCCACATCGGAGGAGCATGTAAAAGAGGCGCTTCTGATTTCTCCCAATAGATCGGTGTTGCCAATCTATGGGTCGCCTGGTATTTACTTAGATGGAGAGGTGGGGCAACGGGGCTGGTTTTTTCTTTCGGGGGAAACGGAGGCCGCGGGCTGTGTGTCGTTGGATTCGATCGGAGCATAGATGGGAGCACGACTGGGGGAGCAGACAAGCCCCATCCGTTGTCTTCAGGCTGATCACCGATCTGTTGGACGAAGAGGTGGTGACGACTGTATTGTTGGTGGCGAGGCAACTTGTTTTTCTCGTCCAGGCGGCGTGTTGTTGTGCAGATCGACAGAAGGAGATCAGTTTTCAGTTTTCTTGTGTGTTTTATTGTGTTGATCCGTTTCCCCCTGGTGGACCAGAGAAAAACGAGAGAAAATATTCGAAGTTTGCTTCGGACCAGTCGATCCGTTTTTGGTGGAAGAGAAAAGGAGGAGTCCTGTTATTGTACGTGATACGTGACTTCTGTCCGCATTTGGTGTAGCTTTTTGCATGAAAAAAAGCGAGATAAGAGAAGTCGGCAAGGAAAGAAGCATCTGTTTGGCATTTGGATCAAGTTGGTTAGTTGGACACACATACGAGTATATTAGATTGGCAATTCTCTACCAACTCACGTTGGTTTCCTTGCACGTGAGTCTAATTAAAAAATACATTGATTTTATTTTATCTTTGCAAATTGGAAGATGTCTTCTACATGGTTTTCTCGACTTGACGAGAAGTCTAAGGATCGTGCTCGGACTGAGATAGCTGGTATACAAAAGATGATTAAAGAGATGCGGGCGGAACTAAAAAAGCTCATTACAGTTTTTCCCGCGCATACTGTGCATACTTCTGCGAAGGTAATTTCCAAGATACATCTGTGGTTCAGATAAATGATGTCAACGAGGCAGCAACAACACATACTGGTTCTAAGGAGGACAAGGCTGATGTTGACACGATTTTGGTGGACAATGTTATACCATTGAGTGGGCTGAATATGCAACTCAAGAGGGTATATGATGAAGCTTGCAAAACAGTTGACAAGGGTCATCGGTGGAGTTTATTTCAGACTCAATGTATGATTAAAGGCAAATCGTGCAAGTTAATGATTGATGGTGGTAGCTGTACTAATGGCATAAGCAAGGCAATGGTGGCATCATTGGGGTTGTCCACATGGCGCATTCCTGAACCTAAGCATCTTGAGTGGTTGAATAGCTGCGGTATGCTGAAGGTTAGTCATAAAGTGCATGTGCCATTTACAGTTGGTGACTATGTTGATGTGGTAGAATGTGATGTGTTGCCATTGGAGGTGTGTGGGCTGTTACTTGGACGTCCATGGCAGTATGATTGCAATGTTACACATGCTGGGAGAGCAAATACATATTCTTTTGTGCATGATGGCAAACAGTAGACTTTGAAGCCTATGAAGGATGGTCAAATAAAGTTTGATGTGGAGCTGGTGGTACACAAGGAGAGGTTGCGCAAGGCTAAGCCGCCAAGGTTAGCTAAGCTGCAGCATGAGGAGCATGATGCACAGAGAGACATTGTTGATATTGCTTCAGCTCTACCTATAGATGACAAGCATGTTGTTCTTGTCAGTGACAAGCCAGTTGAAGTACAACCTCTTTCTAATGAGAGGAAGGATGTTGCAGCATGTGTTACATTTCCAGTTTGTGTTGGCACAGTTGTCCAGACTGATGATATTTGTGCTGATCATGTCCCAGTGCTTGAGGTGCTTCGGGGCGACAAGCGCAGTTTTGTTAGCACACCTGTGAGGTGTTTTGTTGGAGCAGCAGTGCGGCTACACAAAGGCAAGGATGGACGTGTTCGTCAGTTGTGTGGCCCAGGCATTACTCATCTTTTGCAGGGTAGTGCAAAGCAGGTTCATGTTCAGAAACAAAGGGCTCCAGCAAAGGTGGACAAGAAGAAGGTGATGGCACCTATGCCCAGGCGTGTGTGGAGAAGGAAGGCACCCACAGCTGAACCAAGTCGAGCAGACCAAGAGGGAGGATGTGGAGTGGTAGGCACACGAGACTTGAAGATGGCAAAGACGCGTGATGCTTTTGTTGATATCACGCCACCCTTTCCAACAGACCCTCACACGTTGAGGAAAATGCTTTTTGAAGGGGGAGAGGATGATACGGGCACGACGGAGGAGGTGAAGCCCAATTTCAGGACTCCACCAAGCTAGGCATGTCGTTGTTATTTTTAGTAATTATATTTTTAATAATTGTGAGTTTTGGCTTGGTTTTGAGCCTATCCAACCAAGTTAGGTCGAGGCCCATTAGGCTGAGTGCCTCACCCCTCCATATAAGGAGCTGGAGCGCATTAGGTTTAGGGAGTTGAGAATTTTAGTCTAAAATTATTGAGTTGTGTTTCTTCGGTGAAGCATCCCTCCAGGGTCGGCTATGTCGTTTATCTAATAAAGATTGCTGCGGAGGTTCTTGTGTTCATCAAAGATTATCGTGCTTTGGTTTGAGGCGTGGTGATCTTCATCATGTTGCTTGCTGGATTTGTTTCCTCTTCAGGTTACGTGGATTACTCCCGTGATTAGAAGTTTTTCTATTTGATTGTCTTGCGGTGAAAGATCGGGCAAAAACTATAGGATCATCACGTTGATCCATATTATACTCCCTTTTAATAGTAGAGATATAGGACAGAGGATGCCCTTGCAGAGATCTTTCTTTGTTTATAAATATATTCCTAAATTGTCGTGATACAAAAAACTTCAACATAATATAAGTTTTTCCATGGCTTGCATCAGAAAGAAGTGAAAAGTCCTTTCGCCCCGAGAGTTTGAAAAGAAACCACCACTTATTAACCTTATCGTCCGCCTTCTCAAAATCAATTTAGAAACCTACTAGTCCCATGTTTTTTTTCTGATAGATCTTGTGAATGTAATATCAGAAATCCTTCGAGGATGCTTTCTCGAACGAACCACGTGGTAAGGAACGTGCTTAGATTTTATTGTTGCCACCTGCACGAGTATTCAGAAATAGTTAAGAGACAATTGGGTCGAAATTGTCTAATGATCAGGGCCTATTTATGTCTTGGGAGCAAGGTAGTTGCCGCAAGTTGTGCCTATATAGTGACATGTCGCCGCTTGAAATTCATGGAAAAAATTCATCATGCCATCCATGATCGCAAACGAGAATATCTGCTAAAACTCAGTTGTAAATCCATCTGGCATGGTTACAGTATATCCACCTTTTCGTTAAAAAGGGTCGTGTGGAATTTGTTTTCTACCGCAAGAACCTGAGGAATATTTTTTTTTGAATTGTCACCGGAGGGAGGATCCTCACCTGAATATATTCAATCAAATTTGCCTAGAAGCCTCGCGGCTCCGTACAAGATAGGTTCAAATGAACCAGAATACACGGGGAAAACAAGAGAAGATATACAACCGAAAACACACACATACACATCCAACTTGTAACGCCCTCGATGCGGCTATATCTCCCACGTGTCGAAGCACGACTTAGAGGCATAACCGCATTGAAAGCAATGTCGCAAGTGAGGTAATCTTCGCACAATCCATGTAATACATAAGGGAAAGAGATACATAGTTGGCTTACAGTCGCCACTTCACACAATACATAAATAAACATCCATCATTCAGATTACACTCAAGGTCCGTCTATGGAACCAAAATAAAAGAAGAATACCCCACATGCAACACAGATCCCCGATCGCCCCAACTGGGCTCCACTACTAATCGTCTGGAAATGAAACATAGTAACGACCAAGTGCCTCATCAAATTCCCACTTCAGTTTCGGGTTCGCCATCTGCTTATTTGGCGCCACCGTACTGTGATCTGTTTTGGTAGAATCTGTGAGACACAGGGACTCAGCAATCTCACACCCGCGAGATCAAGACTATTTAAGCTTAAGGGAAGGCTGGTATAAAAAGGAGGGGCTGCAGCAAGCGACTAGCATATATGGTGGCTACATCGCAAAATAGAGCGAGAAGAGAAGCAAAGCACGGTCGTGAAACTAGTAGCAATCAAGAAGTGATCCTGAACTACCTACGTCAAACATAACTCCACACCGTGTTCACTTCCCGGGCTTCGCCGAGAAGAGACCATCACGGTTACATACACGGTTGATGTATTTTAATTAAGGTCAACTTCGGGTTTTCTACAACTGGACATTAACAAATTCCCATCTGCCTCATAACCGTGGGCACGGCTTTCGAAAGATAATACCCTGCAGGGGTGTCCCAACTTAGCCCATAACAAGCTCTCGCGATCAACGAAGGAATAAACCTTCATCCAAGACACTCCGATCAGACTCGGTATCCCGGTACATCAAGACATTTCGACAATGGTAAAACTAGACCAGCAAAGCCGCCCGAATGTGCCGACAAATCCCGATAGGAGCTGCACATATCTCGTTCTCAGGGCACATCCGGATAAGTCAAGCTACGAGTAAAACCAGGCCTCGAGTTTCCCCGTGGTGGCCCCGCAGGCTGCTCGGTTCGGACCAACACTCGAAGGAGCACTGGCCGGGGGCTAAAATAAAGATGACCCTCGGGCTCGCGAAAACCCAAGGGAAAAAAGGGTATAGGTGGCAAATGGTAAAACCAAGGTTGGGCCTTGCTGGAGGAGTTTTATTCAAAGCGAACTGTTAAGGCGGTCCCATAAATCACCCGACCGCGTAAGGAACGCAAAATCAAGGAACATAACACCGGTATGACGGAAACGAGGGTGGCAAGAGTGGAACAAATCACCAGGCATAAGGCCGAGCCTTCCACCCTTTACCAAGTATATAGATGCATTAATTAAAACAATAGATATTGTGATATCCCAAAATATCCGTGTTCCAACAAGGAACAAACTTCATCTTCACCTGCAACTAGCAACGCTATAAGAGGGGCTGAGCAAAGCGGTAACATAGCCAAACAACGGTTTGCTAGGACATGGATGGTTAGAGGTTGACATGGCAATATGGGTGGCATGATATAGCAAGTGGTAGGTATCGCAGCATAGGCATAGCTAAAGAGCGAGCATCTAGCAAGCAAAGATAGAAGTGATATCGAAGGTATGGTCATCTTGCATGTAAGGTTCTCAGAGTTGTCGAAGGCTTGATCTTCGTAGGCGTTCTCAACAGGCTCCTCGTTCACGTACTCGTCTCCCGGCTCTACCCAAAGCAAGAACACAAGCAACGGAACCACAATCAAACAAGGAACAATGCACAAGCAATATGATGCAAAACATGACATGCGATGCGAGATGTGATATGCAATGCATATGTGTGCTCCGAAAGGAAAATGATGAACCGGGCATCAACTTGGCAAACCAAGTATGCCGCTAGAAAGATGAGATGATTTCGGTTGAAATCGATATAAAGATCACCGGAATCGGATGCACGGTTTGCAAATGACAAGCAAAACAAGAATGACGCAAATCTGCGTTTAACAGCCCGATGCTACTTAGCAAGCAACAAGAAACTATGCTACAGCACCCCAACATAAAAACAAAGCATATGGCAGCGATATACAGGAGATGCTTAACAAAAGAGGAACACTGAGCTACGGCTCAATCACATCATAACATGTTCAAACAAGCATGGTGAAAGTGCTAAAAATATGAGGTTCACAGACTTAGTGAAAATCCTAGCATGCCAGAAATTAACATCAGGAAGGCATGTTTAGAGCAAGCAAACAACATGCTACAGGAACTTATAATAGCAAAACAAGGCATGGCATGATTCTACTCAAAGCATATATCAATAGTCCCTTACTGACCATAAGCCAAAAAGGACTCTAAGAAATGATGGCACCCATGTAAACATTGCAAGTTTTATTACAGATTTCAGACTTAGCAGAAAAACTGGGCATGGCAAAAACAGATAACGAGTAGGCATGTTCGTGAGCTCGATGCACTGACTACAGAGCATCTCATGATAAACTAAGCTTACACCCATCAAGAAGACATGGCATAGGAGCTATACATGGCAAGAACAACATCATAGCATACACGGATTAACTACAACGACCTCGTGAAAATTGAATCTCATGCAAACAGTCTGCCAGGAAACATTTTCAAGCAAAAGTAGAGCACGAAAATGACATTCTAGACTACTCCATAAATGCCAACAAAGGCATGAATGGATAGAGCACATCCATATGTTCAAAACACCCTTACTGATCATGCTCAAAAAGGGCATGGATCCCTCTGTAACAACATGAACATATGGCATAAAAATAACAGCAGGACAAGACTTGGTGAAAACACTAAGTTCCTGAAATCAGCAACATCATCATCCCTACTTTGCATGCTTGTTCTAGTCAACACATAGATCACAAAAATACATGGCATACACCCCTGGAAAGATGGCATGGCAAAGTTCAACTCACATGTAGGACTTAAGTTCATAGGGTGCACACATAAATCATGGTGAAAATGACAAAAGAGCTCGAGCTGATAAGATTCTGGAACTAACGATCTGAAGGCATCTTCCAACAGCATTTCGGGCGTCAAGATGAGCTCAAATGCCAATGATTCAATGGAATTAAATGATATACTCTTCGAGACGAACAATTTGACATATCATACGCCCAAAACGGGGCCACGGGTGCGGAGATGTGATGCTATGAAAATGCACGAAATTAAAGACAGATTATGACTTGGTGGAAAACGGGGTCGGGGTAAAAGTCAACCTAGGTTTCTCCTGGATCCAGATCTGGCCGGAGCTGGGCTCGGGCTCGCCGGAGAGGGCGCGGCCGGAGGGAGGAGGCGAGGCCGGGGCGTCGCCGGAGGAGGGCCGGGAGGCGCGGCGTGACCCTCGCCGAGTCGGAAGAGAGGAGGCGAGGCGCGGGCGCGGCGCTTGAGGCGGCAAGGTCCGGAGCGGCGGCGCGGCTGCGTGGAGGCGACGGCGAAGCGGGCGGCGGAGGAGCTCGAGGCGGAGGCGGCATGGCGGCGGGGCGGGCGCTGGCGAACGGCGGCGGCGGCAGATCCGGCCTCAAGGGCGACGCTGGCCATGGCGGCTCGGGCGGCGGCGTGGCGTGAGGCGCCACGTGGCAGCGGGCGATTCGTCCGGGGGCGGCGGACTCGTCCGCCCGACCGGACGTGTCCGGCGCGAGAGGGAAATTTTAGGTTTCATCCGGATTTTGAGTAGGGTCTATTTATAGAGGTAGAGGAGCTAGGAGTGTCCAAATGGGGTGTAGTTTTCGCCACACGATCATGATCGAACGATCGAGAGCATGGAGGTGACTTAGATGGGTTATTGGGCTGTTTTGGAGGGTTGTTGGGCTGCAACTCAAAAGAGGCCTTTTTGAGGGTGCGGTTAACCGTTGGAGTATCAAGCGAACTCCAAATGACCCGAAACTTGACGGTGGTCTACCGGTGCTATACCAGGCCACTTGGCAAGGCTCGTCCATTCCGAGAATGTTCAACACCCGCACACGGAAAAAAGAACACGAGGGGCGCCGGGAACATAGGAGTGTCGGATTGCAAAAGCAGACAACGGGGAAAATGCTCGGAAGCATGAGACGAACACGTATGCAAATGAGATGCACATGATGACATGATATGAGATGCATGACATGGACAAAATGCAAAACGAAAACAAAACCCAACCACGGAGGGAAAATCATAGCACATATCCGAAAATGGCAAGAGTTGAAGTTACAAATATGGAAAGTTACATCCGGGGTGTTACACAACTGAACCACCGGAAGACCCCCCGAGGAAAGGGCACACAGGGAGAAGAAGGCCTTTCCATGATCCAAAGCTAGACACACCACCACCACTGACCGCCATCACAAACCTTATCAGCACAACCCACAAGGAGGAGGACCTCAACTTACATCTTCATCTGACCAAGCAAGGAGAGCCTTGAACGTTGGCCGTCTGGTTGCCACCCAACAACACCCAGCAGAGGTAGAGGGGACTTCTGGTGGCATCCTTGTGATTTGGAACTCTTGTTGGGGAACGTAGCAGAAATTCAAAATTTTCTACACAACACCAAGATCAATCTATGGAGATTCTAGTAACAAGAGAGGGAGAGGATGAGCATCTTAATACACTTGAAGATCGCTAAGCGGAAGCGTTTCAAGAACGCGGAAGATGGAGTCGTACTCGCGGCGATTCAAATCGCGGAAGATCCGATCTAGCGCCGAACGGACGGCGCCTCCGCGCTCAACACACGTACAGCTCGGGGACGTCTCCTCCTTCTTGATCCAGCAAGGGGAGAGGAGAAGTTGAGGGAGAACTCCGACAGCACGATGGCGTGGTGGTGGTGGAGCTCGTGGTTCTCCAGCAGGGCTTCGCCAAGCACTACTGAGGAGGAGGAGGTGTTGGAGGAGGGAGAGGGCTGCGCCAAGGGAAGGGTGTGCAGCTGCCCTCTCTCTTCCTCACTATATATAGGGGTAAGGGGGGTGGAGGAGGTGCCCTAGGGTTCCCTAGGGGAGGGGCGGCGGCCACAGGAGAAACCCTAGATGGGTTTGGGCGCCCCCACCCCCTAGGAAACTTGCCCCCCAAGCCGAGAAGGGCGCTGCCGTCGGGGAGGCGCCCCCACCTCTCCTGGTTACGTGAGAGGGGCTGGGAGGGCGCACCACCCCTTAGTGGGCTGGTTTGCCCCTTCCCTTTGGCCCATGAGGCCCTCCAACACTTTAGGGGCTCCCAAACACCTTTCGGTCATCAGCCATAGCCACAGTACCCCGGAACACTTCAGGACTCAATACCCTTCGTCTAATATTTCGATCTTCACCGCCGGACCATTCCGGAACTCCTCGTGATGTCCGGGATCACATCCGGGACTCCGCACAACCTTCGGTAACCACATACTATTTCCCATAACAACTCTAGCGTCACCGAACCTTAAGTGTGTAGACCCTACGGGTTCGGGAATCATGCAGACATGATCGAGACAACTCTTTGGCCAATAACCAACAGCGGGATCTGGATACCCATGTTGGCTCCCACATGTTCCAGGATGATGTCATCGGATGAACCACGATGTCGAGGATTCAATCAATCCCGTAATCAATTCCCTTTGTCTAGCCGTATAGTACTTGCCCGAGATTCGATCGTCGGTATCCCGATACCTTGTTCAATCTCGTTACCGGCAAGTCTATTTACTCGTTCCATAACACATCATCCCGTGATCAACCCCTTGGTCACATTGTGCACATTATGATGATGTCCTACCGAGTGGGCCCAGAGATACCTCTCCGTCACACGGAGTGACAAATCCGAGTCTCGATTCGTGCCAACCCAACAGACACTTTCGGAGATACCCGTAGTGTACCTTTATAGCCACCCAGTTACGTTGTGATGTTTGGTACACCCGAAGCATTCCTAGGGCATCCGGGAGTTGCACAATCTCATGGTCTAAGGAAATGATACTTGACATTAGAAAAGCTTTAGCATACGAACTACACGATCTTTGTACTAGGCTTAGGATTGAGTCTTGTCCATCACATCATTTTCCTAATGATGTTATCCCGTTATCAACGACATCCAATGTCCATGGTCAGGAAACCGTAACCATCTATTGATCAACGAGCTAGTCTACTAGAGGCTTACTAGGGACATGGTGTTGTCTATGTATCCACACATGTATCTGAGTTTCCTATCAATACAATTATAGCATGGATAATAAACGATTATCATGAACAAGGAAATATAATAATAACTAATTTATTATTGCCTCTAGGGCATATTTCCAACAGTCTCCCACTTGCACTAGAGTCAATAATCTAGTTCACATCGCCATGTGATTAACACTCACAGGTCACATCGCCATGTGACCAACATCCAAAGAGTTTACTAGTGTCACTAAACTAGTTTACATCATCATGTGATTAAGACTCAATGAGTTCTTGGGTTTGATCATGTTTTGCTTGTGAGAGAGGTTTTAGTCAACGGGTCTGCAACATTCAGATCCGTATGTACTTCGCAAATCTCTAGGTCATATTGTAAATGCTGCTTCCATGCTCCACTTGGAGCTATTCCAAATGGTTGCTCCACTATACGTATCCAGTTTGCTACTCAGAGTCATTCGGATAGGTGTTAAAGCTTGCATCGACGTAACCCTTTACGCCGAACTCTTTATCACCTCCATAATCAAGAAACATGTCCGTATTACTCCAAGGACAATTTTGACCGCTGTCCAATGATCCATTCCTGGATCACTCTTGTACCCTTCGAGACACGTGGCAAGGCACACATCAAGTCGGTACTCAAAGATAGCATCTTTGTAGAGCCTACGTCTAAAGCATAGGGACGACCTTCGTCCTTTCTCTCTCTTCGCCGTGGTCGAGCTTTAATTCTTAATTTCATACCTTACAACTCAGGCAAGAACTCCTTCTTTGACTGATCCATCTTGAACACCTTCAAGATCATGTCAAGGTATGTGCTCACTTGAAAGTACCATTAAGCGTTTTTGATCTATCCTCATAAACCTTGATGCTCAACGTTCAAGCAGCTTAATCCAGGTTTTCCCTTGAAAAACACTTTCAAATAACCCTATATGCTTTCCAGAAATTCTACATCATTTCTGATCAACAATATGTCAACAACATATACTCATCAGAAATTCCATAGTGCTCCCACTCACTTCTTTGGAAATACAGGTTTCTCATAAACTTTGTATAATCCCAAAATCTTTGATCATCTCATCAAAGTGTATATTCTGACTCCGAGATGCTTGCTCTAGTCCAAGCAAGGATCGCTGGAGCTAGCATACATTTTAGCATCCTTAGGATCGACAAAAACTTTCTGATTGTATCACATACAACCTTTCCTTACGAAAACTGGTAAGGAAACTCGTTTTGACATCCATCTGCCAGATTTCATAAATGCAGCTAATGCTAACATGATTCCGACGGACTTAAGCATCGCTATGGATGAGAAAATCTCATCGTAGTCAACTCCTTGAACTTGTGAAGAACTCTTCACCACAAGTCGAGCTTCATAGACGGTGACATTACAATCCACGTCCGTCTTCTTCTTAAAGATCCATTTATCTCAATGGCTTGCCGATCATCGGGCAAGTCCACCAAAGTCCATGCTTTGTTCTGATACATGGATCCTATCTCAGATTTCATGGCTTCTAACCATTTGTCGGAATATGGGCCCACCATCGCTTCTCCATAGCTCGTAGGTTCATTGTTGTCTAGCAACATGACTGTCGGTGTCAAAACCGGCGGATCTCGGGTAGGGGGTCCCGAACTGTGCGTCTAGGCGGATGGTAGCAGGAGACAAGGGACACGATGTTTTTACCCAGGTTCGGGCCCTCTCGATGGAGGTAAAACCCTACGCCCTGCTTGATTAATATTGATGATATGGGTAGTACAAGAGTAGATCTACCACGAGATCAAGGAGGCTAAACCTAGAAGCTAGCCTATGGTATGATTGTTGAGATGTATGTTGTCCTACGGACTAAAGCCCTCCGGTTTATATAGACACCGGAGGAGGCTAGGGTTACACAGAGTCGGTTACAGTGGTAGGAGATCTACATATCCGTATTGCCAAGCTTGCCTTCCACGCCAAGGAAAGTACCATCCGGACATGAGCCGGAGTCTTCAATCTTCTATCTTCGTAGTCTTGGAGTCCGGCGGATATTGATAGTCCGGCTATCCAGACACCCCCTAGTCCAGGACTCCCTCAGTAGCCCCCGAACCAGGCTTCAATGACGATAAGTCCAGCGTGTTTATAGTCTTCGGCGTTGCAAGGCGGGTTCTCCCTTCAAATTCCATGTACCTGCCGAATAGTGTCCGGCTTCATCTTGAATACTGTGTTCCTCGGCTTCTACACCAAATAATGGCCCTCTTCCACGCGTCACACGAATGCGAAAAGTCAGGGTGTCTTTTGCATTTCACCCCCTAATTGTGCGAGTCGTCCGCCTACAAAAGAGGCAAGAATCCAGATCCAAATCGCACCGTCTTCCTCCCGCGTATACTCCATCGAAGCGCCTCTGACCTAGAAATCCATTCCACCATGGATTGTCAACGCGGCTCTTCTTCACGCGCTCCCAGCCCACCACCGAGGAATTGGAGGAGGTGCTCTATTTCGCACAATGAGCTAGTGAAGCTCTAAACGGAGGGGTTTCTCCCTCCGGCCTTCATGGTTCCAGTCCGGGCCGGACTGGTTACTTATCAAGGTGGGAGGCAGGCGGAGGACACTCCAAGCCCCAATAAGGAGGAGCGAGTGTGCTTTGTCCCCTATCTGATAAGGGGACTCGGATTTCCAATACATCCGTTCCTTCGCGGGCTCCTGAAGTTCTACGGACTCCAGCTCCATCACCTTACGCCCGCCTCTGTCCTGCATATCGCGGGCTACGTAGCTCTTTGCGAGCTGTTCCTGGGCGTCGAGCCCCATTTTGCATTGTGGAAGAGGCTGTTTTGCCTCGTACCCCCTTCTCACCAGGGGTCCATATATCAAGTGGGCGGCGCCGAAATATGGCATATCGCCGGGACCAGATACCTATCCGGCACTCCCAAGAAGGCGTCCGAAGACTGGCCCTCGGAGTGGTTTTATATTGGAGACGCCCATTGCAGATCCAGTCCGGATCGGCCTCCGGAGTTTAATCTTGCTCCCTTGAAGAACGCCTCGGTGGCGCCATGAGCCCCGATTGGAGGAAGACAAGAGCGTCCATTACTTGATGGGTCGGATAAGATTAATGGCTCATTCCGGCTTGACCATGATTGGAGTCATGGCGAAATGCATCAAGCGAGGGGTACAGCCACTTCAAGTACAGAGGCCACCCTATGTGGGATTTCAACGGGGAAGACGATGCTACCGAAGACGGCCGCAAAGGGCGGAGTCGACCGAGGATCCGCAAAGATCCCTGTCCGGCTGTATAAGGGGAGAAGGAGGATTTCCTTCGAACGAACCCTTTGAACGGGTTTTCCATGATCAACCCCAGAGGATGGGTAAGTGAACACCTCGAAGGGCTCAACCCAAGCTTTCGAAGTTTAAGCTTCTTATATTATGTCTTCGGCGCAGGATCTACGCCGGACTGTGGAGGACATGGTGAGTCCTACTCCGCAACCCGAGGATCCGGAAGGATCCCTGGGTCCGGCCTTCGAAGAGGACCCGGACATCGAGGTGGAGCTGATCGACGGGGTGTATCACCAGCTCAGCATAGACAATGCTTTGGTCGCCATTATGGTAGACTACCCCGGACTAAGTCCGGCTTCCCAGGTGACCATGACCGAAGTCCGGACACCGATATCTCTTACCTGCCCATCTCTGACCGAACGATGGTATTTTGCAGGAAGCACCTTTACGGCAGGAAGCCGAGCCTGTGGCGGCTGACCAACAGAGGCCAGTCCGAACCAGCAGGCGGAAAAGGAGCACAGTGCGGACGGAAACGTCGCTGCAAAGGTATAGCTCGTATTCGAATTTTCAAAGCAACGTTCCGAGGAAACGCCTGAGTGCTCATGATCTTTGTAGAAGAAAAAGCGCTCGCCGGACTGCGAGCGCAGGAGTTGCCGATCCGACCAACACCGGCCAGGCTCCAGCGCCCGGACTGGAGGGGGAAGCAAGCGCAAGACGCGAGCCGGATCCTTCTCCAACGGAGGATACCGACAGACTGTCCGCCACCAAGTCTGAGGTGGAGAGTGCCATGAACCATAGGCGCCACGACAAGATTTCAAGAAGCGTGCTTTTCCCGAGGCATTGATGCCTTTAACGCTGGGACGCGATCTCCGTGCTGCTCAAAATGGTTTTACCAGAGCCACGAGGCGGTATGTGAAAGACATACGGGTAAGGGAATTTTAATGGTTGTATATACCAAGAGCCCCGAGACTTAAAGTAGTTATGCTAACTGATTTAAGGATCATTGGAAATTTCGAGCACTTAACGAGAAGAACGCCCAATTGTCTCGGAGCTGCAAGATTGCAAGGCCCAACTTGAGGTCAAGACTTGTCTGCCGCAGGAGGAGACGGAAAGACCCTCCGGTAACACATTTTATTAATAAATATAAGCGCTATGCGGCGATGTATGAAGTCTAATAATGACATTGCAGTACCGCCGGACAAGATCCGGACAGCAAGCATCGCTGCTTGACTAAAGGTCGGCGAGTGTGTTTGAATAGGGTTCAGCAGAAAGGAACAAGCTCCAAGATGCCAACGCCAAGCTCGGAGAAGAGCTGAAAGCGCCTGAGCCGAGCTGTCCGCTCCGTTAAGGAGAATCGATGGCTTCGCGGCATATATAGTAGTGCTTGAGCGAACTCTTTTGAAAAGAAGAGTTCGGCGAGGAAGTATTTTGACATGATATGTCTTGTACGTATACTCACGGGTCGTCCTGCAGAGGAGATGCCCATATCAATGGGTGATCAACTTCCCGAACTGTTGCAGCTACTCGAGGGCCTCGTTCGCGTGCAATGAGCGGCGCTGTTCAAAGCTTTATGGTCAGCCTCACCCTACCCGAGGGCCTCGGGGAGCTTATGGAGAAGCTGCGGGGAGTGTGGCAGCGCGCCTGCTTGTGGAAGATTTCGCTTGCCGTCAAGGTGTTAGGGAGGCTTGGGCCATGGTGAAGACGCGGTACAAGAAGGCGGATCCCAACCACATGGCGAAGTTGGACGGTGGGGCCCGATGGGAAGGAGATTCTGTGAGTTTAGTGTACAGCCAAGTAGAGTTGGCTGCTAAATTTTACCAACGGATGTAAACTAGACAAACTGTTAGACGGGATTGAGGAGGAATACAATCAATAAATTTGACAATGTATGTTATCCTGTAAAGTGACATGTGAAATGCCTTCTAGCCGGATTGTAGATCGTTTGTCTATGCCGACCTTTTCGCTTCGACCTCGGGACCCTAGAGTCCGGAGTGTGTCCGAATACCTTTTTGGTTAAGAAACAACCATGGTATGCATGGAGACCAGACGTAGGGGTCATGAGTGCTTTATCAGACAAGTGCCCAACTAGTTATGTTATATTACATGGTTAGTAAGAAACATCTTCCAAGGAGAATAGTTCTGTTAAGGGTTCCTTTCGCTGGGAGGCATGCCCTAAAGTGCATGTCCGGACTGCAAAGAAAGCAGTAAAACATCTGGGGGCAAATAGATAAATATATAAAAAGTCATCTTTTAAGTCACCGACCGAATATTCCCTTAAGAACGCTAGCTTTCGGCTTCACCCACCGAGGTACACATCCGGTGACCGGCAAGAATAATCGCAGAGGTGCTCCTTTACCTCCTAGCCGAACAATCGGGAACGAGGGGTAAGCACGAGCCAGCAACCCAGCTTGGCCAAAACTTAAGTCATATCGATGCATATAATGGCGAGTAAAAGGTACATGTGGAAGCTTGACACATGTGTTGGGTATGAAACCCAGATAATTGAGCTTCGTAAAAGAAGCCCCGGGAATAATGAGTGCGAATGGCACATCATGCGATGCAAAGAATGCGAAAATATGCGGAAGGGCTTTTAAGTGAAAAGGATAAAAGAGAAACAAAAGACAGCGAAATATAAAAGTTTGACGGGGAAGTGGATTTAACTCTTAGTCGGCGCTAGGCATAGAATAAATCGGAGGCGGGCTGTGTTCCATGGGTTCGCTCGAGTCGGTTATCCGACGATTTCAAACGGTATGCTCTACCGATCAAGACTTGATCGATAATGAAGGGCCGTCCCATCCGGGCTTGAGCTTGTCCTTTTTCTTGTCCGGCAGCGAGAACTAGTTCGCCAACGTTGTAAGTCTTGTCCCGTACTTCTCTGCTTTGATATCTTTGGGCCTGCTGCTGATAGAATGCGGAACGAGCCTTCACGACGTCCCGTTCTTCCTCCAATGTGTCCAAGCTGTCCTGCCGATCAAGCTTGGCCTCTCTTTCCTCATACATGCGCTTTCGAGGTGAGTCATGAATAATGTCCGAGGCAAGACTACCTCGCACCGTATACCATAAAAATGGTGTGAATCCGTAGAAATGCGGTTAGGCGTTGTCCGCAGCCCCGTGAGTACGGAGTCGAGCTCCCGACCCATTGTGCGTCGGATTTAGTGAGTGACCTCACTAGTCCGGGTTTAATGCCGCTCATTATTAGACCATTTGCTCTTTCCACTTGACCGTTGGTTTGAGGGTGATAGATCGACGATAGTCGAGCTTGATGCCCATATTTTGCACCATGACTTAACCTCATCGGCCGTGAAGTTCGTGCGTTGTCGGTGATGATCTTGTGGGGACTCGTAGCGTGTACCACCCCGATATAAAGTCTATCACTGGTCCGGACTCTGCCCGTTTTGACCGGTTTGGCCTCTATCCATTTGGTGAACTTATCCACCATGACCAATAGGTACTTTTTCTTGTGGGTTCCCCCTTTAAGGGTCCAACCATGTCAAGCCCCTGGACCATGAACGGCTAGGTAATGGGTATGGTTTTGAGGCGGTGGGTGGCATATGGCTCGATTAGCAAAGAGTCGACAACCAACGCATCTGGACCAAGTCTGTCGTCTGCCCGAGCCGTCGGCCAATAAAATCTGCACGGAATGCCTTTCCTACAAGGGCCGGGCTGCTGCGTGGTGTCCGCCTAGTCGGCATAAATTTCAGCCGGGAGGTTTCGCCCTTCTTCTTGGAGATACACCTTTGAAGGACTCGGTAGTACTTTTCTTATAAAGTTCTCCTCATGGACCTTGTAGGCCTTCGATCGCGGACTATGCAAATGGGCCTCATTTTGGTCTTCGGAAGTTCCCGCCTAAGTAAGTAGGCTAGGAAAGGTTACATCCACGTGGCGATTACCGCCATTATGACGTGGGCGGAGGGTGTTATGTTGTCTGCCGAATCACGGTTGGTGCGGTTTTCTCCGGTTTGTCGCTACGGGCTCCTCTTCCCATAGTACGGATGGCTTGAAGAGCCGTTCCAGAAGATATTTGGAGGGACGCCATCACGTTTCGCACCGGCGCGTGCGGGGCGTCGCCGCTTGGTTATTATCTCGGGCTATGTGATGGAATTGAGTCCTTCAAACCGGTGACATTTTAGGACAGCGTTGCGATATGCTGCCATTTTCGGATCCTTGGCGTCAAGTCTCCGTTTATTTGGGATATTGTAAGGTTTGAGTCCCCGCTTTTGTAGGCGTTGAATGCCCATGGAGACCGCCATCCGGAGACCGTGTAATGAGGCCTCAGATTAATTTGCATTGTTGGAGTCCGTGTATATTATTTAAAGTACATCTTGGTGTGTCTCCGGTGGGGACGTCGAGACGACGCCTTGACCCCATCCGCCAACATTTTAGAGCCGTCGAAATGCATAGTCCAATTGGAGTATGCGCCGTACTCTTTAGGGAGTTCGTCTTCCATCCATTCGGCGATGAAGTCAGCCAAAACTTGTTACTTTATAGCTCGTCGAGGTTTGTAAGTGATGTCGAATGGTAAGAGCTCGATGGCCCATTTTGCTATCCTGCCCGTTGCGTCGCGGTTGTTTATAATGTCATTGAGTGGTACTTCAGGGGCCACTGTTATCGAGCACTCTTGAAAGTAGTGCCGGAGCTTTCGAGACGCCATGAACACCGCATATGCTATCTTCTCATAGTGCGGGTAACGGGATTTGCAGGGGGTTAACACAGTGGATACATAATACACTGGTTTTTGAAGAGGGAATTTATGCCCTTTTGTCGCTCGTTCGACGACGAGGACTGCGCTTACAACTTGATGTGTTGCTGCGATGTATAACAACATTGGTTCGCCTGCAGTGGGCGCAGCCAGACCGGATTTGTTGCCATGTGCTTTTATTTCTTCGAGTCGGCGGTGGCGTCTCTGTCCACTCGAAGTGTTCGTGCTACCGAGGAGGCGATAGAGGGCAATGCCTTTTCTTCTAAACGGAGATAAGCGGCTTAAGGCTGCCACGCATCCTGCTTTTTTTTTGTATTTGTTTGAGGTCTTTTGGAATATCCAAGCGTGTGAGCTCGGATTTTGGCGGATTTGCTTCAATTCCTCTACCGGATACGATGAAGCCCAGCAGCTTTCCGGTGATACGCCAAAGCATTTTCCGGATTCACTTGATGTCATATGCTCTGAGGTTGTCGAATGTGAGCCTCAAATCGTCTACTAAAGTTTCGGCGTGTTTTGTTTTGACGACCACGCCGCTCACGATGTCTCTCATTGTTTTGCCGTCTGGGTGGCGGACATGTTTGAATCATGCGCTGATATGTTGCGGCATTTTTGAGTCCGAAGGGCATCGTGTTGAAGCGAGAATGGTCCATATGGAGTGATAAATGCCGTTGCGGCAGTGCGCTTCCGCCATCTTGATTTGATGATTGCCGAGTATGCGTCCGGGAAGCACAACGAATCGTGCCTCGCTTTGTGGCATCGATAATTTGATCGATCGCGGGAGAGGAAGGGATCCTTTGGGCAAGCTTTATTGAGGTCTTTAAAATCGACACGAGGCGCCAGGATTTATCCTTCTTTGGTACCATCACCAAATTTGCTAGCCAGTCCGGATGTTTGATATCTCTAATGAATCCGGCTTCCAATAATTTGGCTAGCTCTTCTCCCATTGCCTATCTTTTGGGCTCGGAAAATCGTCGAAGAGCCTGTTTGACTGGCTTGAATCCTTTTAGGATGTTTAGGCTCTGTTCTGCCAACCTGCGAGGGATTCCGGGCATGTCCGAAGGATGCCAGGCGAAGATATCCCAATTTTCCCGAGGGAATTAGCAAGATCTTGGCGTCTACTTCGGGGTTCAACTGTGCCCCAATGGAAGCCGTCTTTGTTGGGTCCGTTGGATGGACACGGAATTTTATTATCTCTTCGCTGGTTTGAAGGAGGTGGACTTGGATCTTTTGTCGAGTATGACATCGCCCTCTTCACCGTAGAGCGCAAAGACGGTGAGTTCCTCCGCCGCTAAGGTTTTGGATAGTGCCTCGAGGCACTACTAGGAAAAGGCTAGCAGCAGCTGGTTTTCAGGCTAGCAGCAGCTTGGTGGCAGCGCTACTAATAAGGCGCTATAGCTAACTCATAGTAGTAGCGGCCCCAACCAGCGCTACTCTTGTTGAACGATATCAAGCAACACTTTTTAGGAGCAGCGCTACTATTAACTAGCTGTAGCGATTTCCTCATCCAACGCCATCGCTATCTCTTTCATCATTTTCCATTTCAACTCTCCTTGGATGCTAGAAACTAGGTACTATCTTTCATCAAATTCATAAACCATTACTAGTATGCGGTAGTACTCGCCGTTCAAATTACTCGTCGTGGTTTTAGTTCAAACCACGACGATTAATTTGGAACGAAGGGAGTACTAAGATAACAATTTCATGCATAGCCAACATGCATCCTCAAGCGATACATGCATGGTCATATCAACGCCATCATCATATGTAGTTTTAGATGATATCGACGATGATCATCATATGTAGTTCTAGATGATATAGCCACACACACATATGTAGTTCTAGATGATATAGCCACACACACATGTAGTTCTAGATGATATCGAAGACAATCATCATCCTCAAGCTCTGGGCGGTTGGTGTTCTGATAGTAATTAGGATAGCTTTGTCCAACACGAAGATTCTTGCCATCGAGGAATTTCTTCCACCCAACCGAGCTTAAGTGTGTGCGACCGTCCGTGTCCACGCTGTAAGTACAGGTTGTGTGAGCCCCTTGCAAGAAGGCGTAGTCCAGTGAGCCTTCTTCATCGGGCTCGATACCATAACTCACAGATATGCTCTTTGCCAATTTCTGAATAAGAAAAACATATCAATTAATAAGCATGTGATCGAACTCTACACTAAAACATATATATCATCGACTAGATTCCACACAACATATACCATATCATTGGACTGTACACTAAGTAGTTCACACTATTAATTTGCATTTGTAAGTATGACATACCATATCATGTCGATCAACCATGGTATTTGTCAAGCGGGTCACGAATGGCACCCCGACAAAGTCAGCATGTGGCGGAATTATGTCCCACAGGTTGGACATCTCCTCCTCACTCAGCCTTGTTCTTTGAGCTACGATGGCTTCATGAAGTGGGTCCTCATCATCTTCATCATCTTCATCATCTTCATCATCTTCGTCATCTTCATCATCTTCCACCAGGTTGAGATAATGACAGCTAGCTTGGGTCTTTCTACTCGGAAGTTGAAGCTGATCAACTCACCACCGAGAAGATGCATGCGAGCGATTTAAACGGGCCCATCCATCTCCTCCAATCTGCGACATATTGCGTCCTTTCTCGACCTCCATAGTGTATGGCCCTCAGAGCCTCAAATGTCACAAAGTGTCTCTGTCACTTGGTGAATTTCAACCTCACATTGCATGGGACGATCTGTGTAAACTAAGCAAAATGACACAATGCAGTAATGCCAACACTAAAAATAAGATAGTTATTACATTTCATCTAATTTCTTACACAAGATGACGAAAACTCGGCGGAAGTAGATGCCGAACAGCTTGCCGGTTGCAAGGCTCTTTGGCGCATCTTGACTAGCACAGTTGACATAGTGGTGGTGGTGGCGCCATTCTTCCTAAAGCAATATGAGCAAAGGATTACTAAATCAACTAAATCAAAATGTTCTAAGTCAACTAAATCAACTAGCCTACTAAATCAACTAAATCAAAATGTTCTAAGTCAACTAAATCAACTAGCCTACTAAGTCAACTAAAGCAATATGTTCTAAGTCAACTAAATCAACTAAATCAAAATGTTCTACTAAGTCAACTAAATTATATCAACTAAATCAAAATGTTCTAAGTCAACTAAATCAACTAGCCTACTAAATCAACTAAATCAAAATGTTCTAAGTCAACTAAATCAACTAGCCTACTAAGTCAACTAAAGCAATATGTTCTAAGTCAACTAAATCAACTAAATCAAAATGTTCTAAGTCAACTAAATTAACTAAATGAATTAGCCTACTAAATCAACTAAATCAAAATGTTCTAAGTCAACTAAATAAACTAACCTACTAAGTCAACTAAATCAAAATATTCTAAGGCAACTAAATCAACTAGCCTACTAAATCAACTAAATCAAAATGTTCTACTAAGTCAACTAAATTATATCAACTAAATCAAAATGTTGCATATGAGCAGGAGGGAGAAGGAGGCGACTCGAGGAGGAGAAGAGAGTAGGATGGAGGAGGAAGGCGGAGGCGGAGGGGCAGGGCCGTTGACCGATTGAGGAGAACGGAGGAGGAAGGCAGAGCGAGGAGGGGCCACCAGCAAGCGAGTGGAGAGGAGGACGGAGGAGGAGGCCGCACCGAGTCCAGCAAGGAGGAGGAGGGACGGCGCTGCTTGGCGCAGACGGAGGAGCGGCGACGGGGCAAGGGTGCGCTGCGGAGGAGAGGGCGACGGCCGGGCGCGTGGCGCAGATAGAATTTGTGGTTGTGTGTGTGAGTGGATCCGAAGGAGGAGATCGAGGAGATGGATGGCTTAGCAAGAGCGCTCTTGACCAAAATGCGCTCTTGTTAAGCTATCTAGCAGCAGCGCTTTTCAAGATAAAGCGCTCTCGCTATATGTCAAGATGCAAAATACACATTGATCATCAACGATCTTTTGTGTACAATCTGATTCGACAATATGAGTCCTCACGGTTTAGGAACAGTGAAGACTCATATTGCAGCCACAAATTCTACACATAGAGTTCAATGAAGATCAAGTGCTTGTCAAAGTGTGGGAAGTAACATATTTAAGGTGGTATAAACTCTCTTCACGGAGCGAGGTGGGACTAAATTTTTGTAGGAAACTTATCGATGGCGCTTATTCTGGGAAAGGCGCCGCTACTATGCTAAGTAGCGAGCGCAGCGTCGTGTTAACATGTTGCTGCTATAACTAGCCTCGCGGCGGCCTCAGAATTATAGCAGCAGTAGCGTCTTTGGGTGGACGCGCCATCGCTATATTTGTATCAGCAGCGAAGTTTACGTGGACCGCGCTATCGCTAGTTAGCAGCAGCGAGTTATTTTGAGGCGCTCTCGATAAGATTCGTGTATAGGCTTTTCCCTAGTAGTGAGGGCTAGTGCGGCTGTCTTGTTTTCGGCACGGAGTGCTATGTCTGGATCACTAGTGAGAGTGATTATTCTGGGCCCAGGCATTTTGAGCTTCATGTACCCGTAATGAGGTATTGCTTGAAAAATTGTGAATGCCTCTCGTCCTAATATGGTGTGATACCCACTGCTGAACGGGGCCACCTGGAACGTGACTTCTTCGGATCTGAATTGTCCCGAGAGCCGAACACCACATCGAGTGTGATTTTTCCGGTGCAGCGCTTCCTACCGGGATTATTCCTCTAAAGGTTGTGTTGCTTCGCTCAATACGGCTCCAATCGATTTCCATTTTTCGCAGAGTTTCCTCGTAAATGAGGTTTAGTCATTGTCGCCATCCATGAGGACTTTTGTCGTCGAAAGCCATCCACTATGGGACTAAGTACCGGTCTTGGTGGGGCTCTCGTTGTTCGGAATGTGGGCTCGTCGCTGGCATTGAAGGTAATGGCTGTGTCGCCCATGGATTTTTGTTGCTACTTGGTAGACTTGGCGAGTTCGCGGATCGTTCGTTTGCATATTATTTGATGCGAAAGTCTCAAGACTGTTGATACCGTCTTTGGTATGGTTGGAGTGGTTTCGAGCTAAAAGCTCTTCGCCACTTTTGGCCACCGCCGTAATATCCAACATGCTCGAAGGCTATGTGTTGGGACGGCTCCCTCGTACTATGAAGTTTCTGAGGTCCATTGAGCCATCCCTCCGAAGACGGTTCCGCTTCCTTATTGGGTTTTTGTTTTTCATTTTTGCATCTGGGGCCCGAGTGTAAGGCGCCCTTTTATCGCATGGATGGGTTCGGGGCGGGTTATCCCACAATTGATTTTCGGTTTTCCGAAACTCTCCATCGCACAAGATTCCGCACAATGGATGCCGATCGGTGAAGCGTAATTTTGCGACGATCAATGGCGTTTAGTATTCCTTGTCCGTGCGATTATTGCGTAAGATTGATATTGCGTTTTCCTCTCGGCAGTCCTTTATCCTGTCCATAACCAGGAGGAATATGGCCCAGTAGTGATGTACTGTTTCAGTAGGCTCTTGCTGTATTAGAGATAGATCGCATATGTCTGGGCGGGTGGGTGAAATAAAATCCGGATCCCTGCCCATCTTGAGGCTCAAAGGCCAAGGAGTTTCCGAGTTCGGAAGTTTGGTTTGCTGGACGCAATCCAGCGAGTCCGGGGCGATGCATGATTTTAAGTTCAATGCTCGATCGAAGTCCGTCCCTCCACGGGAATCCGGCATGGAGGGTTCGGGAATCCGGACATGAATTGTCTTCAACACTGGCAAAGAGTTGCCGTATTGCTCCTCTACCACTGCGACGTGGTGGGTAGCCTGGGGAGAGTTAATCTCTCTCAGATCGGTTTTAAGCCCAATCTGGTTGTAGTCCGTGAAGCGACTCCTGGGGAGCGGCGATGCGATCCAAGAGCTCGTTAATGACGAGAGCTCTATTGGATCTAACTGTTCGGCAGCTTTAGGGCTGACGCGAAGATTGCTTCCGACGACTTGAGAAGTCATTGTCGAAGCGGCGACCGGACAGGCGGTCATGAGAAAACGACCAAGCCGGATAGTTTGGCTGGCGGCCAAGGCCCCTCCGGCGAAAACACCGTCTTTGAAGACAGGTGGAGGCATCCGCTCTAACGGCGACGACACAGGGGAACTCTCAATGAAAGCACCAATGTCGGTGTCAAAACCGGCGGATCTCGGGTAGGGGATCCAGAACTGTGCGTCTAGGCGGATGGTAACAGGAGACAAGGGACACGATGTTTTTACCCAGGTTCGGGCCCTCTCGATGAAGGTAAAACCCTACTTCCTGCTTGATTAATATTGATGATATGGGTAGTACAAGAGTAGATCTACCACGAGATCAAGGAGGCTAAACCCTAGAAGCTAGCCTATGGTATGATTGTTGAGATGTATGTTGTCCTACGGACTAAAGCCCTCTGGTTTATATAGACACCGGAGGAGGCTAGGGTTACACAGAGTCGGTTACAATGATAGGAGATCTACATATCCGTATTGCCAAGCTTGCCTTCCACGCCAAGGAAAGTACCATCCGGACACGAGCCGGAGTCTTCAATCTTCTATCTTCGTAGTCTTGGAGTCCGGCGGATATTGATAGTCCGGCTATCCGGACACCCCCTAGTCCAGGACTCCCTCAATGACCTTCAAGACAGGATTACCGTACCACTCTGAAGTAGTACGCATCCTTGTCACCCTACGAGGTACGGCAGTGACTTGATCCGAAACTTCATGATCACTATCATAAGCTTCTACTTCAATTGGTGTAGATGCCACAGGAACAACTTCCTGTGCCCTTTTACACACTAGTTGAAGTGACGGTTCAATAACCTCATCAAGTCTCCACCATCCTCCCACTCAATTCTTTCGAGAAACTTTTCCTCGAGAAAGGACGTAATTCTAGAAACAATCCCTTTTGCTTCCGGAACTGAGACTGGAGGTATACCCAACTATTTTGGGTATCCTATGAAGATGCATTTATCCGCTTTGGGTTCAAGTTTATCAGCCTGAAACTTTTTAACATAAGCGTCGCAGCCCCAAACTTTCAAGAAACGACAACTTAGGTTTCTCTAAACCATAGTTCATACGTGTCATCTCAACGGAATTACGTGGTGCCCTATTAAAGTGAGTGCGGTTGTCTCTAATTGCTAACCCATGAACGATAGTGGTGATTTGATAAGAGACATCATGGTACGCACCATATCCAATAGGGTGCAACTATGATGTTCGGACACACCATCACGCTATGGTGTTCCAGGCGGTACTAATTATGAAACAATTTCCACAATGGCTTAATTGCATGCCAAAGCTCGTAACTCAGATAATCATCTCTATGATCACATCATAGACATTTTATCCTCTTGTCACGATGATCTTCAACTTCACTCTGAAATTACTTGAACCATTCAATAATTCAGACTTATGCTTCATCAAGTAAATATACAAGATCTACTCAAATCAACCGTGAAGTAAGAACACAATGATATCCCTGCGTGCCTCAAAGACTCATTGGACTGCACACATCAAAATGTATTACTTCCAACAAGTTGCTTTCTTGTTCCATTTCTTGAAAATGAGGCTTTCGGTCATCTTGCCCATGTGGTATGATTTGCATGTCTCAAGTGATTCAAAATCAAGTGAGTCCGAACGGTCCATTTGCATGGAGTTTCTTCATGCATATACACCAATAGACATGGTTCGCATGTCTCAAACTTTTCAAAAAAGAGTGAGTCCAAAGATCCATCAACATGGAGCTTTTTCATGCGCTTTATACCAATATGACTTACATGGCAGTGCCACAAGTAGGTGGTACTATCATTACTATCTTATATCTTTTAGCATGAACATGTGTATCACTACGATCGAGATTCAATAAACCATTCATTTTAGGTGCAAGACCATTGAAGGTATTATTGAAATAAACAGGGTAACTATTATTCTCCTTAAATGAATAACCGTATTGCGATAGACATAATCCAGTCATGTCTATGTTCAACGCAAACACCAAATAACAATTATTTAGGTTTAACACCAATCTCGATGGTATAGGGAGCGTGCGATGCTTGATCATATCAACCTTGGAAACACTTCCAACACATATCGTCAGCTCACCTTTAGCTAGTCTCCATTTATTCCGTAGCTTCTATTTCGAGTTACTAACACTTAGCAACCGAACCAGTATCTAATACCCTGGTGCTACTAGGAGTACTAGTAAAGTACACATTAACATAATGTATATCCAATATACTTCCGTCGACCTTGCCTGCCTTCTTATCTACCAAGTATCTAGGGTGGTTCTGCTTTAGTGTCCGTTCCTCTCATTATAGAAGCACTTAGTCTCAGGTTTGGGTTCAACCTCGGGTTTCTCCACTAGAGCAGCAGCTGATTTGTCGTTTCATGAAGTATCCCCTCTTGCCCTTGCCCTTCTTGAAACTAGTGGTTTCACTAACCATCAACAATTGATGCTCCTTCTTGATTTCTAATTTCGCGGTGTCAAACATCGCAAATATTTCAAGGATCATCATATCTATCCCTGATATGTTATAATTCATCACAAAGCTCAAGCAGCTTGCTGGCAATGACTTTGGAAAAACATCACTATCTTATCTAGAAGATTAACTCCCACTCAATTCAAGTGATTGTGGTACTCAGACAATCTGAGCACAAGCTCAACGATTGAGCTTTTCTCCCTTAGTTTGTAGGCTAAGAAACTCGTCGGAGGTCTTATACCTCTTGACGTGGGCACGAGCCTGAAATCCCAATTTCAGCCCTCGAAACATCTCATATGTTCCGCGATATTTTGAAATCGTCTTTGGTGCCTCAACTCTAAACCGTAACTGAACTATCACGTAGTTATCAAAACGTGTATGTTAGATGTTCGCAACACCCACAGACGACGTTCGAGGTTCAGCACACTAAGCGGTGCATTAAGGACATAAGCATTCTATGAAGCAACGAGGACAATCCTCAGTTTACGGACCTAGTCCGCATAATTGCTACTATCAACTTTCAACTGTATTTTTTTTCTCTAGGAACATATCTAAACAGTAGAACTAAAGCGCGAGCTTACAACATAATTTGCAAAGATCTTTTGACTATGTTCAGGCTAATTAAGTTCACCTTATGAACTCCCACTCAGATAGACATCCCTCTAGTTATCTAAGTGATTACATGATTCGAGTCAACTAGGCCATGTCCGATCATCACGTGAGACGGACTAGTCATCATCGGTGAACATCTTCATGTTGATCGTATCTACCATACGACTCATGCTCGATCTTTCGGTTTCTTGTGTTCCGAGGCCATGTCTGTACATGCTAGGCTCGTCAAGTCAACCTAAGTGTTTTGCGTGTGTAAATCTGGCTTACACCCGTTGTATGTGAACATTAGAATCTATCACACCCGATCATCACGTGGTGCTTCGAAACAACAAACTTTTGCAATGGTGCACAGTTAGGGGAAACACTTTCTTGAAATTATAATGAGGGATCATCTTATTTACTACCGTCGTTATAAGCAAATAAGATGCATAAACATGATAAACATCACATGCAATCAAAAGTGACATGATATGGCCAATATTATTTTGCTCCTTTTGATCTCCATCTTCGGGGCTCCATGATCATCATCGTCACCGGCATGACACCATGATCTCCATCATCGTGCCTCCATGAAGTTGTCCCGCCAACTATTACTTCTACTACTATGGCTAACGGTTTAGCAATAAAGTAAAGTAATTACATGGCGTTGTTCATTGACACACAGGTCATACAATAAACTAAGACAACTCCTATGGCTCCTGCCGGTTGTCATACTCATCGACATGCAAGTCGTGATTCCTATTACAAGAACAAGATCAATCTCATACATCACATATATTATTCATCACAATCTTTTGGCCATATCACATCACATAGCATACCCTGTAAAAACAAGTTAGACGTCCTCTAATTGTTGTTTGCATGTTTTATGTAGCTGCTATGGGTTTCTAGCAAGAACGTTTCTTACCTACGCAAAAACCACAACGTGATATGTCAATTGCTATTTACCCTTCATAAGGACCCTTTTCATCGAATCCGATCCGACTAAAGTGGGAGAGACTGGCATCCGCTAGCCACCTTATGCAACAAGTGCATGTCAGTCGGTGGAACCTGTCTCACGTAAGTGTACGTGTAATGTCGGTCTGGGCCGCTTCATCCCACAACACCGTCGAAACAAGATTGAAATAGTAACGGTAAGCATATTGAACAAAAATCAACGCCCACAACAACTTGTGTTCTACTCGTGCATAGAAACTACGCATAGACCTAGCTCATGATGCCACTGTTGGGGAACGTAGCAGAAATTCAAAATTTTCTACACAACACCAAGATCAATCTATGGAGATTCTAGCAACAAGAGAGGGAGAGGATGAGCATCTTCATACCCTTGAAGATCGCTAAGCGGAAGAGTTTCAAGAACGCGGATGATGGAGTCGTACTCGCGGCGATTCAAATCGCGGAAGATCCGATCTAGCGCCGAACGGACGACGCCTCCGCGCTCAACACACGTACAGTTCGGGGACGTCTCCTCCTTCTTGATCCAGCAAGGGGAGAGGAGAAGTTGAGGGAGAACTCCGACAGCACGACGGCGTGGTGATGGTGGAGCTCGTGGTTCTCCAGCAGGGCTTCGCCAAGCACTACTGAGGAGGAGGAGGTGTTGGAGGAGGGAGAGGGCTGCGCCAAGGGAAGGGTGTGCCGCTGCCCTCTCTCTCCCTCACTATATATAGGGGTAAGGGGGTGGAGGAGGTGCCCTAGGGTTCCCTAGGTGAGGGGCGGCGGCCACAGGGGAAACCCTAGATGGGTTTGGGCGCCCCACCCCTAGGAAACTTGCCCCAAGCCGGAAGGGGCTGCCCTAGGGAGGCGCCCCACCTCTCCCGGTTACGTGAGAGGGGCTGGGAGGGCGCACCACCCCTTAGTGGGCTGGTTTGCCCTTCCCCTTGGCCCATGAGGCCCTCCAACACTTTAGGGGCTCCCAAACACCTTTCGGTCATCTGGCCATAGCATGGTACCCGGAACACTCCTGCACTCCAATACCCTTCGTCCAATATATCGATCTTCACCGCTGCACCATTCCGAACTCCTCGTGACGTCCGGGATCACATCCGGACTCAACAACCTTGGTAACCACATACTATTTCCCATAACAACTCTAGCGCCACCGAACCTTATGTGTAGACCTCGGGTTCGGGAATCATGCGAACATGACCGAGACAACTCTCTGGCCAATAACCAACAGCGGGATCTAGATACCCATGTTGGCTCCCACATGTTCCACGATGATCTCATCGGATGAACCACGATGTCGAGGATTCAATCAATCCCGTATTCAATTCCCTTTGTCTAGCGGTATAGTACTTGCCCGAGATTCGATCGTCGGTATCCCGATACCTTGTTCAATCTTGTTACCGGCAAGTCTCTTTACTCGTTCCGTAACACATCATCCCGTGATCAACCCCTTGGTCACATTGTGCACATTATGATGATGTCCTACCGAGTGGGCCCAGAGATACCTCTCCGTCACACGGAGTGACAAATCCCAGTCTCGATTCGTGCCAACCCAACAAACACTTTCGGAGATACCCATAGTGTACCTTTATAGCCACCCAGTTACGTTGTGATGTTTGGTACACCCAAAGCATTCCTAGGGCATCCGGGAGTTGCACAATCTCATGGTCTAAGGAAATGATACTTGACATTAGAAAAGCTTTAGCATATGAACTACACGATCTTTGTGCTAGGCTTAGGATTGGGTCTTGTCCATCACATCATTCTTCTAATGATGTGATCCCGTTATCAACGACATCCAATGTCCATGGTCAGGAAACCGTAACCATCTATTGATCAACGAGCTAGTCTACTAGAGGCTTACTAGGGACATGGTGTTGTCTATGTATCCACATATGTATCTGAGTTTCCTATCAATGCAATTATAGCATGGATAATAAACGATTATCATGAACAAGGAAATATAATAATAACTAATTTATTATTGCCTCTAGGGCATATTTCCAACAACTCTATTGTCCTGCATGTGGTTCTCATTGTTGTACAATCTTTTAGACTAGTTGTTAAGTTCACATTTAAACACATTGTTGGACACAACCGAGAATGTACCTACCGATCAAGAAGGAAGACACCGCGCATAGCGGCGGGCGGCCGCTTATACCCTACACCCAGTGCTAGGGTTTCTCCTACCTCCCACCGGCGTCACCGCCGGTCTACCTCCCTGTGGTTTTAGGACCGTGGAGGCGCAGTGGATACCGGCCCTTGCCGGCGAGAGGGCTCTGTTTTCTGATGCTTTTTTTAGTTTTCTTAGGGTTTGTGTCATAGTCAGAGATGCGAGAGGGAGGAGGCTCTCTGTAGATGAAATTAGGTCCTCCCGCCTAGCCCTATTCCGTTGGTATTTCTAGCATCGTCGGAGGGCGTGGTGGAGATTTGTCTCTGGCTAATCTCATGGGATTCGGTCAGCGTTTGTGTTCGGTGGATCCATATGGATCCATTCTTTGTTCGTTTGCGTTCGTGTGTCTACAGGTTGGATCCTTCTGATCTATGATTATCTTCATCGGCGGCGGTTGCTATTCTGGTGCACTGGTGCTATGGAGCCTTAGCACGACGACTTTCTGGTTGTCTACTACAACAATTTTTGCCCGGCTCCGATTAGGGAGGGGGCGATGACGGCGGCGCCCCTTCCACTCGCTCGAGTACTTGTGGTCATCGGTAGGATGAAAATAGATCTTTGTACTATCTTTCAGTTGACGAATAGATCGGATGTTTTCCTTGTAAAAAGAAAGTTTACCTCTAAACACAACAATGAAACCCTGTCAAGGGGGAGGCCAGAGAAAACTTTGTAGCTTGGCTGTTCAGTTTGGACATTCGAGTGGATGAAAACTACTCAGCTTCTGTTGGGTGATGTTTGGTCTGATCATTGGATGTGCAACCAGCCAACGAAGCATATCTAATCTACCCACAGGCCACAGCTAGTCGCGTCTGACCGTGCCAGCGCTAGCTGCATACGTACCCATGCACGACGCGCGGGCGCAAGTGGAGCGGCCGCGGACGGCGTCGATCTACGAGTCGCTGGCTGGGCCACGCGCACCACGGCGCTTTGCACTTCGTCGTGCTCGTCTGTTCGCCAAGCGAAGCGATGCCAACCCGCGCCGTGCTGCTCCGCCGTGTGTTGTCGATTCGCCCCAGTGCGCCGCGTCGCTGCCTCACCGCTTTTCTCCTGCCTTTTACGCAACGGGCGAGTGAAGAGCCACGGGATCTTGATGGCCCGGTGCCGTACACTTCTCTGTCGCGAGGACGCGGGCGGGCGCGTCGCTGCTGATCGCGAATCGATTCGGCGTCACCGGTGATCATAGGCCAACTATAATGCCCTGTTTGCTTCCTTGTACTCACAAATTGCGTACTCTGACAAGAAATCTAACTAACTGTACATGTGGGCAGCGCGATGGGCAGCCATGTGTCCCGGCGGTGTTGCAGCGCGGGGCGCTTTTTTTGGGTTGGACAAGGAGAGAAACCAGTTGGCACGGCGCCGCTGGCCTAACGGCAATAGCATCGTATCTGGTGCAGTTCACACATGGCGTGACCCGATCGACTCGCCGCCTCTCGTCATGATTGGACAGCCGCTGCGTTTCTGGAGTACTTGCATTGGCAGCCAGCACTGTCGTGTTCTTTTTATGTTGACGCATGGTGCTCATCATGCTGACCTGGGCGCGATCTCTCCGAGGAACGTGACGCCCTTCCATGGATCATGGGCAATCATTCGTTGCTACCATCATTCCCGAAAAGAAATTCGTTGGTATCATGGGTCTAATGATTGGTAGTACGAGTAGACCTTTTTTGATACTATAATCTGATTGTAGATACCACCCATAGTAAAAAAATGTCTTCCGAAGACCGTGCCACTTTTCAAAATGATAACTGCAACAACAACCCTTCTTCTCTCCTCGTTTGCCTTCCCAAGCGCTAATCGGCTAGGGCAAAGTTTTTCCTCCAAACTTCACTGGCAAGCCCGTGGATTCGCCTCCCCTCTGCCTGCCGCTCCAGCGCCAGTGGCGTGGAGGGTAATCCCAGTGCCTCCACTACAGTTAGTAGTTTCGTTAGGGGTTTTTAGTCCTCGCAGGTGCGGTGCTCGGGCGGATGTCGACGCTACTTCTTCGAGTTTGTCTTCCAGGTTCGGATCCTCCTCGGATTCGTCCGTCTGGATGGAATCGATGCAGCTCTGGTGTAGATTCCTGCCGTCTCTTCGGGGCAGTGAGGTCAGGGTTTCTCGTCTTGTGGCGAGATTTGATGTCAAGTGTTTCATATCTATGCAAGGGTTCAACGTCGACGACTACGGCTTCAAGGCGCTAGCCCTTAGGGGTACCTGCACGAAGACTTTCTAATTGTCATCGACAAGGTCAAGCAGGCTCTGGTAGAGGAGCGGCGCGTCGGCGGCTCGTTTTGGCGGCAGTAGTGCTTGTTTGGGGGTCTTGAAATCTAAATGTAATTTTTATTATGTTTGAGATGTTTTGTATTTCTGCTGAACTTTGATAATAGATCTGAATCATTTTAAATAAATAAAAAATCACCACTTATCGTAGGCTTGGCAGGCAAGCAACTTTGTCCAGCTCTGCCACTGGTTAGTTCCGTACTTAGTAGAATTACCATTTTGGGGGGCAAACAATGCAGAATAACTTAATACGTGTTAGAATACACATTTTCATTTTTTTTCAAAAATACGTGTTGGAATATCCTTTGCTCGTCACACCGACGTTTGCCACAGATTTTCAGTAAACTTCTCTGTTCTCTGCAAGCAATCTCGGTGCCAACTATCCCCCAACCGCACCCAATTCCGTTCGAGTAATGTGACCGATCAATTGACCTATCGCTTCGTGGCTCCTGCATAAACAACAAGACACCAAGTGGTCGTTAATTAGTTAGTTAGATGAGTAGACATCAGATGTCTTACGTCAAACCAACCATGCATTGATGCATGCATGTCTATAAGACTAGCCACAATGCATAGTAACATACACTAGTAACATACACATATCCCTAGACTATGTTACTATCTTCATAGTGGGTAGTAACATAAGTGTAGTAACATGCAAAGCTTCATTTATTAAGTTATAGACTCATATTGCATTGGGACATGTGATGTTACAGAACTAGCTGTTATCAGAATTACATCTCTCCTCATTAACTCATTGCCACATAAGCAAATTTGCTGAGTTGGACTCGATGTTACTGCTGAAGTTACTTCCACTGTGGCTAGTCTAAGCCGGAGGCCGGAGTAGAGCCGTCGCATTATTTTAGTTAGGTCATCAGTGAGCTCACCTATGAATCATCATCCGTCAAGCCAACCTGATCAATGCTCTCCCGGCCATGCATCAAGAAGATTCTCAGACGGTTCACTCGGTTGGTTACGTAAGCACTGATGATCAATGCTCTCCCGCCATCTCCCCGGAGCAGTATGTAGTAAGAACATCTATAGCCGGGCGCCCAAATGCATCTCAAATGCCCGGGCGGGCTAACCGGTTACAAAAAATCGATCCACCCGAGCGCCTCAAATGCTCGGACTATCCAGCGCCTCTCATATCCAACCCAAAGATAGGGCGGATATGGGACGGTCAGAGCACGCCTGGGCCTGACAAGCCCGGCCTACCACCGACCCCACACCTGTCCCACAAAATTCCCAATCCGGCTTCCAGCTCTGAACCCTAGCTCACTTTGCTTGCCTCCCTCGCTCCACCATGTCCACCCCCTCCCGCATTCCGATCTAATCCAGAGAAATGTTGATCCCATCTAATCCGATATAATCTCGTCAATCAAGAAACATGCAATGGAGCAGCATGGAGCGTGTCGGGCAGCGGCGAGAAGACACCGGAGTAGGGCGCTGGATGGATCTCCACCTGGCGAAGTAATCTCTGGACGCGACGCTCGCTTGTCTCGAAAAAGGTCTCGCTTTCACTCGTCGGCCGTCGACTCTGCCGGACCCATGTATGGGAGTGCCTAGAACTCATCTAGCTGAGTTATAATATGGTCTCATTCACCGGATGTATGCTGATGTCACATGATAGTTTATTTCTTCTTAGCAAATGTCACGTGATAGTTGTCCCGGTCCGTTTCCTGTTATCCCAGCCCGTTTGTGGTTGTTCCTCTGAAGACAGGCTCCCGAAATCTAGCACAGCCCAGTGGCAAATGCAGCGCTGTATCACGTGGGTCATAAAAAATGCCAAAAAATAAGCGCTTATATGAGATCTCGAACTCACGATCTAATCTAATCTAACAATGCTGAAAGCGTGTTGCAAGCCACTACTGTCTACAGCAGATGGGCGTTGGTTACGAATAAAAACCATTGAAACTTTAAAGAGCTATGTATCGCGACAAATCAAACAGTTTTAGTACTTTTCTAACATTTCTTGAATTTTCTTATTTTTTAAAAACTTGAGAAAATCTTTTGAAATTCCCCAAACATTTTTTGGATTCACGAACAAAATTTGAAAACATGATTTATTTTCAATTTGTAAAAAGATTTTGAAAAAATAACAGTTTTTGAAAATCCCTTAAATTTTTTGCATATGTGAACAAAATGAAATAAAGTGAGCAACATTTGAAAAGAGGACCCTTTTTTCAATTTCAGAAAAAAACTTGAAAAAGTGTGAGCATTTTTTAAATTCATAGATATTTTGAATTCATGCATAAAATTTAAGAACATGATTTTTTTTCGAAGTTTTGAACAATATGTGGAAAACACAAACATTTATTTAAATTTACAAACATTTCCTGAAAATGCCAAACATTTTTTAAAAAGATAAAACTTGAAGAAAGAAAAATAATACGTAAAAGGAAAGAAACGAAACAGAAAACCGAAAAAGAAAAGGGAGAGAACGTGCAGTTGCGGCCACCCTGAAAAGTTGCAACTGCGACTAACCTAGATAAACTTGCAGTTGCGACCGACCTTCAAAAAACTTGTAATTGCGACTGCCATAGAGAAACTTGCAGTTGCGACCGGCCTTGAAAAATATGCAATTGCGACTACCCTAGGGAAACTTGCAATTGCGACCAGCCTTCAAAAACTTGGAGTTGCGACTACCCTAGAGCAACTTGCAGTTGGGACCGGCCATGAAAAGTTGCGATCGCGACAACCCTAGAGAAGCATGCAGTTGCAACCAGCAAAAAAGGTTGCAATTACGACTGCCCTAGAGAAACTTACCGTTGTGATCGGCCTTCAAAAACTTGCAATTGCGACTACCCAACAGAAACTTGTAGTTGCGACCGGCCTTGAAAACATGCAATTGCGACTACCCTAGCGAAACTTGCAGTTATAACTACCCTAGAGAAACTTGTAATTGCAAGCGACCTTCAAAAACTTGCAATTGCGACTACCCTAGAGAAACTTGTAGTTGCGACCGGCCTTGAAAACTTGCAATTGCGGCTACCCTAGAAAATTTTGCAGTTGCGACTAACTTGCAGTTGTGACCGACCTTTGAAAAACTTGCAACTGCGTCTATCCTAGAGAAAACATGCAGTTCTGATCCCCGCTTAAAAATGAAAGGAAGATGAATGAACGACCGTTGCCCATTGATGCAGGTTCTATAAAAAAAACAAAAGTCATCATGGACCATGAGCATCGTTAACGAACAACCAGGAAAAAACAAAAAAAAACTCAGAATGTGAGATAAGAAAATAAATAGAACAAACAACTTTTTTTGCAAATGACAAACAAAAATATTTAAGACAAACAAACAAAAATAAAAAATAAAAAATGAAGCGCCAAACTATAAAAATTAAAAAATGTTAAGAAAAAAATGAAACAAGGGGAAAAAGTTGAAATTAAAATGAGAGTGAGCGGAGAAATGGAGGAAAATGCTCACGAGAAGTACATAAAGGCTTGCCTTGGCGCCTCCCGTTCTGCACAGTACACTGACGAAATGAGGCCAGGTACATCCATTTAAAACAATATTATTTTTACATCCATTCAAAACAATTAAGAGTATAAAAGTACAACAGACCGAGCACCCCCGCCCCGGAGACAAACCGGCCCAAGATGGGCGAGCACAAACAAACACAGATAACAGGCCGCCGCGCACATATTCTCGACAGAAGCACAAATCTCAGCGCGTTCTTATATTGGACGGACATCAACGTGAATGAGACCATAGATAAATCTCAGCTAGCTGAGTTTCAGCAAAACCGCCCATGTATAGTCTAGCAAGTGGTTCTTGACCGTGCAGCACTACTTTCCGTCGAGGATTCTACTCTTTCTAGTCCAGTACGTCCGCCGGCTGTGACGCTGCGCTTTCCGCGTCGACTCCATCCTTTCCGCAGGCAAGCTTGTGAATTCACGCTGTATTTCAGTCCATCGAAGTCACTGCCATGCGACGTGTTAGTTGCGACCTAGTCGTAATTTTTTCTCGGAATTTGCATTGGGGAGCACGAGTATGAGCAGAGAAACAGAGGATTAGCGCTAGCGAAGCAGAGTGGTTTGGCATGAACGAAACCGGTTGCATTACTGATTCTATTGCAACATAACAGTACAGGTAACAATTTACATGACACTAATTGGTGAGAATCTAGAATCTCCAAGGGCTGCTGCCTACTGTGCCCTACTACCGAATCATCATCATCACCGTGCGCCTCTTGTCCTGCGTTGAGCACGCTGCCGTGCTCCACGTCCACGGTAATGTCGAGAGCGCCGGACTCTGCGTCGATTGACTCCTCTTCGCCCGTGATCGCGTCGTCCACGATGATGCCAGTGGTCACCTTGCCCGGCACGGTAACTGCGTCCGCTGCCTCCGTTGGCCCGGAGAGCACGTCGATCCAGCCCTCGTCCGAGTCCCAGTCCGGGAGCGCCGACGCAGGGCAGGCCAATGCCCTCATCCTCCTCTCGGCCGTGCTCTCGTGCTCCGCCTCCTCGGTGTCTGACTCCGACTCCCAGAATGCCGCGTCCAGCGTGCTCTTGGGCGACACCCACTTGCTCTCCACGGCTTGCGGCTTCGCGTCGACGACGGCGACGGCCAAGAACGGATGCTCCAGCAGCTGCGCCGCCGTGCACCGGTCGTTGGCCTGTCTGACAAGGCATCTAGCCAAGAAGTCCTTGGCCTCCGCGGACAGCCACTGGGGCAGCTCGGGAACGGCCTCGGTGTACCCGATCCGGTGCAGCGCCGCGAGCGCGTCGCCGTCCATGCCGCTCCAAGGGGCGCGGCCGGTGGCCATCTCAACAACCATGCAGCCGAGCGCCCAGACGTCGGCCGCGGGGCCCTGCTCCTCGCCACGCGCCACCTCCGGCGCCATGAAAGCCGGCGTGCCGCCGATGATCGGCACGTCAGCGCCCGACTCCCTGGCGCACCCGAAATCCGCGAGCTTGGCGCGGCCGTCGGCGGCGATCACCACGTTCCTCGCCTTGACGTCCCCGTGCACCATCCCAGCGCCGTGGAGATACGCAAGCGCGGCCGCCACGTCGGCCGCGTAGCCGCGGACGGCGCGCTCGTCGAGGCCGCCGTTGCTCGCCACCTGGTCCGCCAGCGAGCCGCCGGGGGCGAACTCGAGGAAGAGCTGGTAGGAGCCGTCGCGGGCGCCGCGGCCGCCGATGCAGGAGAGGACGCGCGGGGAGCTCAGGCCGGACATGAGGCACTGCTCCCTCTTAAGAGCCGAGGCGCACGCCGCCGTCGCGGACTTGACCGCGAAGAGCTCCCCGGAGGCGTCGTCGGCCGCGAGGAAGACCTCGGCCCCCGAGGCGCCGCGGCCGAGCGTGCGCACCCGCGTCCATTGCTTGCTCACGGACATCGACGCCTTCTCTTCTCTAATCTGTGCTGGGAATTGGGATTGTGGTGGTTTCTGTTGGCACTCTGTGTTGTGGAGCTTGCTTGTGGCCTGCTGAATTGTTGACGAGTTATACTTTTTTGTGGCGGGTGAGCGTATATATAGGTTGATGTGGGAGAGGAAAAGTTGGGGAGATTGCAAGTTTGGAACATGGAAAGGAAGGTGTTTGGCGTGCGCGATAAAAGATAGGAAATCCCCAAGGGAAAGAAAAGGCGTGGGAAGCAAGCTGTTTAGAGGTTCTCGAGGACGCGCTCGCGGCGGCGGTGGATTGGGTTGGACGGTGAGTGGGAACGCGCGGTCTGTGCTTGACCTGACCTACCTTCGCGCTCTGCCTATGATTAGCCTGCGTCAAATTATCTCGTGTAGGAGTCGGAAAAGGAAAAAACCATGTCCAATTTCTCGGATTTTTCTATCTATAATGGCGCCTTTCTTGAAATTGACGTGACCCCGACGGACCAATACGGCGGCCATGGGTGAACAGAGAATACATGCAACGCTGACTCGCTGAGCAGCAACTTTGTTGTATATTCCTCCTAAATAAAATTCTTGTTCACCGGGAAAGAAAGCTCCTGGACCTAACGGAAAATTCGGAGCAAATATCTGGCGCGCGGATATCCTTGGCATCACATGCGGCGTTCCACTGGCAGATCTCTGACGCATATGCAGCTACGTTCACTCGCCGTGGCGCTCGCCGCCGCACACGAGATTCCCTGGACGCCGGCTGCTTTCCCGCTCAGCTAGCGTACAAGACATGCACGCGGACTCCCGTCGGCCACGTCGGGCCGGCGACAAGTGGCGTCGCGGCAAGGCATGGACGGAGCATGCAGGTGGTGCTGGCCCATGCCGATGCGGCGACCGAAAGCGTAGTGGGGGCGTGCATGGTACTTTTGCGGCGCGGGGCCGCCGAGGCCGAAAGGATGGAGATGGATGGATACGTTGCGTCCATGGGCAGCATGAACCGGATCGCTGCTCACTCCATCCATCGTATTCATCATGCGTGCCGCCGCTGGGTTTGTTTGATTCCACTTCACTGCACTCCACTTCACCGCTGGCCCAAGTAACCCTACATCACTACATGCATTGGCTTGGCCGTCCATTTTTTTCTCCACCCAAAGAAGAAACAAGCGCATACCACATACTGATTATGATGTTACACTTGAACCTCCAAATTATTTCACCACCGGCCGTTCTGTTCCCGAGCTGTTGTGCGAGACTGCAAGTCATTCGCAGAATCAAACGTAGACGCACCAGAACTGGCTGAAGACGACGCGGAGAAAAGGAGCAGCAGCGTTCTTCGGACGTCTTTGTGCACATGAAGCGAACGCTCTTCTGTGACATCCGGAAAGACGAACGACTTGCAAAAGTGCACTCCAAGTCAGACAGCCCGCACAAGTCAGACGTAACCGTCGTACTTTAACTTGAGTCCCCCGTCGTCAACCAATGATTGCATATAAATTAATTATGCCCTAATCACTTTGGTGCTTACCACTGCTTTTCTACTGCCAGCCGCCAAGAAACACCACTTGATAATGCTAATCTCCTTTCTGGCGTCTGTTGCGTTCAAGCAAAAAGGCGATCCCCAACTCGCAAAAGTTAACCTTGTTGAACGCCGGTGCGCGGGCGAGGTAGGATCAACGAGATAGAGTAGAGAGGATCTTTGGCAGATATTAGATTGACGGGCACCATCGCACGTACTCGATATGTATGAGCCACATGAGCTAAAATGGGACAAGTTTGAGTTAGATGAAGCGGCCGAGCCTACTTTTACCTGAAGTTGACATTGCGATTGGATGCAACATCCAGCAACTATTAATTCCCTGAGTGGAGAAAGCTTTCAGCTAACTCATTTCGAGTTCCATACGTTGAACCTCCAGAAGAAGAATTGTTCCGTGCACTTGAACAGTATGGGCGTAGACTTTGATCATTTGTTGAAAGTGGTATGGAACTCTGAACGGTAGGCCTTGGAGGGATGTCAACTCAAAGCTGTTGCTTGCCAATTGTGCGCAGTCGAAAGGAAAGGTCTGTGTTCTTTGCTTCGCTTTGTGTTCCAGGCAAGGCAACACAGTCAACGTCCAAATTGATCTTATTATTTTTCGATTTACGTCCAAACTAATCTTTTTGTAAGAAAGCGAGTCAACGTCCTCACCGAAATAGCGTAGGTACAGAGAAAAGGGGGCCTGAACTTTGATCTGGAGGCAGCTAGCGTATATCGTCGTTGACATTTAAGCTTGAGGTCGGCGGACAGTGGTTTAGGCGAGAAGACGTTGACCAACTCAAATGACCGTGTAGTACTAGTACTCCTTCTGTTTTTATTTACTCCGCATATTAGAGTTGACTGAAGTCAAACTTCGTAAAGTTTGACCAAATTTATAGAAAACAATATAAACATTTACCATAACAAATCTATATGACGTGAAAGTACATTCAATAATAAATCTAAGGGTATTGATTTGTTATTGTATATGTTCATAATTTTTGTTTATAAACTTTGTCAAAGTTTACAATGCTTGACTTTGATCAAAGCTAATACGCAGACTAAATAAAAATGGAGGGAGTACCTTTTTTTATTGCATTCAGTACCAAACTTCTTTTAAGATGCTGTCAAACAAAAAAGAACTTCTAATGATATAATTTTTATGTGAAACAATTTATTTTATACTGAGATGGAATGGAAGGAGTAGTTATAGGACAGAGATTATTGTGTTGGCATCAGTGTGATTGGGGAGATCGTCTTGATGGGATGGGGACGCGGTAGAGATGTGGCCTTTTGGGTTGGCCGACTCCAGCGAGACTCATCGAAGTATGAACGCCCAGATGTTTCGTTCCATTGCCATAAGCTACTTGCAAGTTGGGAGGTTGGATATGGCAGTTGGCTAACCACTCAACTTCAAGTGATCAACGAGCAGACTTGGCATGGACCGTGGTTGATCACAGTCCACACTCATCCTCTGGTTCCCATCTGTTCCTCGGCGTGCGTCCGCGAGCTGGCGACGCACAGGTTGGGTCGGGTAGGTGCAGCCGATGGGGATCGCCTTGTTCCTGGCCACGACAAGTGTACAGCTGCTACGTGTTCTAGGGGTCAGACAAGCATAACAATAATCAGCACCATCGCATTGACTGGTGCACAGCTGGTGTAGATCGTCGTGTAACATAGCCATCAATCGTGTTCCATCCAGCGGTGCTACCGTATTAGTCTAAGCGGTGGTGTTAAGTTTCGCTGGGAGAATAGCTAGCTGGTTCATTTTCAGAGAACGAGTCGACACGTACGGCAAATTATTAGCAGCCGGAGGTAGCTGGAGATGAAACGGTGAGCGTGAAGTCAGCTTCGTCGGTCGGGTCGGTCCTTGTTTATCCCTGGCCGTGCTGGTCCGGCACAATCACAAGTAACGTGAATTGTACTCTAATGAACAGTCTCACTGTCTCTTAAAACAAAACTTTTATTTAGATGGCTCACCATTCATGCCGAATGGAGCACAACTTGACTGTCAATTTCCATCACAAACTCACAACCCTTGGATGAAATAAAAATACTATATGAAATGAAAAAAATAGGAGGTGCCTACTTTTTGGGCAACTAAAAAAGGTTGACGTTAGCCAATTCTTCTTCTCTGGTTTTCATAGGCCATCCTCCCGCCACTCTCGATCGAACTGCCGTTCCCCTCCAACCGATGTCGGTGCCTCCCCATGCAACCCTGTCCGAGCAGCTTCCTTCGGCGACTTGCTGCAACCCTGGTCATCCCCCCAAGCCCCCTTTTCGGCCGTCCACAACCCACCGTTACACCCGCACTCATCAACCTCCGCATCCTCTCCGGCTCATTCCTGGATCACCCTCCTCAGGGATGGCGGACCCGGCCAAATCATCCATGTCTCCGTCTCAATGCAGGGAATCGACTAAGACAAACATGTAAAAAAATTGTATATTTGTGAGTGTGTTCTTGAGATAAATTCACATGCACGGTTTTTTTATTGTGCAGCCTAAATATTCAGCTTTAGTAGACAGAATTGTAAATTTTTAACTCTAGTGCTTTTCCAAAACAACACATATCTCATTACCCGGTGAAAGTAGCATAGTCAGGAGATACAAATGATTGCGGATGGAGTAGCATATCCACGGACTCATCACATAGGGCTGTTTGGTTGGTGCCTTAGATTGCCACAGTTATCCAGCCACACTTGTGGCGCGCCACGGAGTGTGGCAGCCAAAATGAGCGCCGCACTTTTGACGAAAAAGTCTGCTGCAAAACACACTACAGGTTTGTGGCGAGCCTAACCTTAGTAGGAAACCAAACATCGGCTGCTTGCCACATTGCATCGTCCCTCTTAAGTGCATGCACGTCGGCGTGCTCATCTGGTCGCCAAGCGATGCCAACCCAAGCAACCGCGCAGCTGCGCCGTTTGCTGATTCGCTCAGGTGTCGCAGCCTAGCTTTCTCCTCTCCTCCACGCTTTTGTGCTGCCCTTTTGTATGCGTTGCTCTCGGCAGCCGCCTTTTGTATGCGTTGCTCAAGGAATCTTGGTGGGCTGGTGCCGTACGCTTTAGATTCCGTCGCTGTCGCTCGCGGAGACTCGGGCGTGTCACTCCTGATCGCGAATCAGTTCAGCGTGACCGGTGATCATAGGCCAGCTAATCCTCTCTCATGCAGAGGAGATATAGATAGATGTCATATCTGCGGGCCCAACCAAGATAATGCTACTCATGCACTCCAGCTTAAAGGGGCATGATTGGTTTGACACAAGACATGTGATTTCAACTCAGCCAAGTAACTAAATACTACCTCCGTCTACGTGGATAAGTCATTCACGTAGTTCTAGGTCATCGACATGAGAAATTAAATATGTGTTATATGTCATGAAAAGTATATCTCTACATTTATACACGAATGTAGTTTCTAAATATATAATTTTTGTCACATATAATACATATTTAGATAATTAAATCATCGACCTAAAACTACGCGAATGACTTATTCATCGAGACGGAGGTAGTAGCATTTGATTTTTTGCCGTTTGTGGAGGAACCGCCTTACTCGAACTGGGATGGTTGGCAGACAATTGGCACTCAGCTAGCGACCTAGCGTGCTGTGAACACAGTAGCTTACCCTCCAAATAAAATTCCAATTGCGTGCCAGCACAAGTTCGATCTAGCTAGTAGCATAAGTCAACCGTGTAACATATACATGTTCATGTCCATGTTAGAGGATCTACAACCAAAATTGCCTATTCCGGCTCCCTATATGTCCGCGGACAGCGACCGGACGGGCCTCAATTTGTGTCATTTGCAATCACAAACCCTATTCCCAAAACACGAAATACATGCACGGGCAAGCACCGAAGCACGTCGATCATTTTCTTCGTGTTGGGCTGGCCGAGTTGTTATAAAACACCAAATAAATTTGTGTACTTCAGATTTTCAGTGTTGGGCCAGCTTGGTTTGGGGTTTAGTCCCACCTCGCCGCGCGAGGAGTGACGCGTCCGGCTTAAATAGTCAAGTCCTCCCATAGCGGTAAGCTTCGGTCATCAACATATCTTTTCTGAAGGTTGTGGACTGTCACTATAAATCTTCTATGTTTATAAACAGAGAAGATTCATCGTGACAGTCCATACCCCTTACAAAGCGAATATTGATGGCCTTTATTTTTTAAAAGTTTATTCATTTTTGACATGTTCGTCCGATGGCCATAATTTTTTTAAGTCCGGTGGCGCTAACCTTAAGAGGCAAGGAGGGGGGGGGGGTTGGGAGGGACGAATACGGGCAAATTGGCGCGGGCCGTCCCGATCAGTCCGACGTGGCGTGCATGAAAGAAATATGCCCTAGAGGCAATAATAAAGTTGTTATTTTATATTTCCTTATTCTTGATAAATGTTTATTATTCATGCTAGAATTTTATTGATCGGAAACCTAAATACATGTGTGAATACATAGACAAACACTGTGTCCCTAGTGAGTCTCTACTTGACTAGCTCGTTGATCAAAGATGGTTAAGGTTTCCTGACCATGGACATGAGTTGTCATTTGATAACGGGATCACATCATTAGGAGAATGATGTGATGGACAAGACCCATTCGTTAGCTTAGCATTAGGATCGTTCAGTCTTATTGCTATTGCTTTCTTCATGTCAAATACATATTCCTTCGACTATGAGATTATGCAACTCCCGGATACCGGCGGAATACCTTGTGTGCTATCAAACGTCACAACGTAACTGGGTGATTATAAAGATGCTCTACAGGTATCTCTGAAGGTGTTTGTTGGTTTGGCATAGATCGAGATTAGGATTTGTCACTCCGAGTATTGGAGAGGTATCTCTGGGCCCTCTCAGTAATGCACATCATAAGGATTCTTGCAAGCAAAGTGACTAATGAGTTAGTTGTGGGATGATGTATTACGAAACGAGTAAAGAGAGTTGCCGGTAATGAGATTGAACTAGGTATGAAGATACCGACGATCGAATCCCGGGCAAGTAACATACCGATGACAAAGGGAATAACGTATGTTGTCATTACAGTTTGATCGATAAATATCTTCGTAGAATATGTAGGAGCCAATATGAGCATCCAGGTTCAGCTATTGGTTATTGATCGGAGAGGTGTCTCGGTCATGTCTACATAGTTCTCGAACCCGTAGGGTCCGCACGCTTAACCTTCAATGAAGATTTAGTACTACATATGAGTTATGTGATTTGGTGACCAAATATTGTTCGGAGTCCCAGATGAGATCACGAACATGACGAGGAGTCTCGAAATGGTCGAGAGGTAAAGATTGATATATAGTACGATAGTATTCAGACACCAAAAGTGTTCCGGAGCGTACCGGGGACATATCGGGTCACCAGAAGGGGTTCCGGGCACCCCGGCAAAAGATATGGGCCTAATGGGCCAAGAGGGGAAAGACGGCAGCCAACAGGGGCTGTTGCGCCCCCCATATGGGCCGAACCAGAGAAGAAGGAAAGAGGGGAAGAGAGAGGGAAGGGGAGGGATTCGGCCTCCCCCTTCCTTCCCTCCTTCCTCCTCCTTCCTTCCCCTCCGGAACTTATGGAAGGGGGAGGCCGAATTGGGAGGCGCCCAAGTAGGATTCCTCCTACTTGAGGCGCCCCCTTACTGCTCCCGTCCCTCTCCCACCTATATATACATGGGAAGGGGCGCCTAGAACACACAACAACATCTGTTAGCCGTGTGCGGCGCCCCCCTCCACAGTTTAGACCCTCGGTCATATTCACGCAGTGCTTAGGTGAAGCCCTGCGCAGATCACTTCACCATCACCATCATCATGCTGTCATGCTGACGGAACTCATCTACTTCCTCGAAACTTTGCTGGATCAAGAGTTCGAGGGACGTCATCGAGTTGAACATGTGCAGAACTCGGAGGTATCGTACGTTCGGTACTTGATCGATCGGAACGAGAAAAAGTTCGACTACATCAACCTCGCTGTCAAGCGCTTCCACTTTCGGTCTATGAGGGTATGTAGATACACTCTCCCCCTCTCATTGCTTTGCATCTCCTAGATAGATCTTGCGTGAGCGCAGGAATTTTTTTGAAGTTGCATGCTTCGTTTCCCAACAGTGGCATCCGAGCCAGGTCTATGCATAGATGATATGCCCGAGTAGAACATAAAGAGTTGTGGGCGGTGATAGTCATACTGCTTGCCACCAACGTCTTATTTTGATTCGGCGGTATTGTTGGATGAAGCGGCCCGGACCAACCTTACATGACCACGTTCATGAGACCGGTTCCACCGACAGACATGCAACTAGTTTTGCATAAAGGTGGCTGGCGGGTGTCTGTTTCTCCTACTTTAGTTGAATCGAATTTGAGTGCGGACGGTCCTTGTTGAAGGTTAAAACAACAAACTTGACAAAACACCGTTGTGGTTTTGATGTGTAGGTAAGAATGGTTCTTGCTAGAAGCCCGTAGCGGCCACGTAAAACTTGCAACAACAAAGTAGGGGACGTCTAACTTGTTTTTGCAGGGCATGTTGTGATGTGATATAGTCAAGACATGATGTGATATACGTTATTGTATGAGATGATCATGTTTTGTAAAAGTTATCGGCAACCGACAGGAGCCTTATGATTGTCTCTTTATTGTATGAAATGAAAACGCCATGTAATTGCTTTTCCTTATCACTATGCGTTAGCGATAGTTGTAGAAACAATAGTTGGCGAGACGACCACACAACGATGGAGATCAAGGTGTCGAAACAGTGACGATGGAGATCATGACGATGCTTTGAAGATTGCGATCAAAAGCACAAGATGAGGATGGCCATATCATGTCACATATTTTGATTGCATGTGATGTTTATCTTTTATATGCATCTTATTTTGCTTAGTATGGTGGTAGCATTATAAGATGATCCCTTAACTAAATTTCAAGGTATAAGTATTCTCCCTATGTATGCACCGTTGCGGCAGTTCTTCGTGCTGAGATACAACGTGATGAACGAGTGTGATAGGCTCTACGTTCACATACAACGGGTGTAAGACAGTTTTGCACATGCGGAATACTCGGGTTAAATTTGATGAGCCTGTCATGTACAGACATGGCCTCGGAATACTGGAGACCGAAAGGTCAAACATGAATCATATAGTAGATATAATCAACATAGAGATGTTCACCATTGATGACTACTCCATCTCACGTGATGATCGGACATGGTTTAGTTGATTTGGATCACGTATCATTTAGATGACTTGAGGGATGTCTATCTAAATGGGAGTTCTTAACTATATGATTAATTGAAGTTAATTTGTCAAGAACTTAGTCCTGATAGTTTTTGCATATCTATGTTGTAGATCAATGGCTCGTGCTACCGTTCCCTTGAATTTTAATGCGTTCCTAGAGAAAGCTAAGCGGACTAGATCCGTAACTTCAGGATTATCCTCATTGCTGCACATAAGAATTATGTCCTTGATGCACCGCTAGGTGAAAGGCCTGCTGCAGGAGCAGATGCTGATGTTATGATCGTCTGGCAAGGTCGATCTGATGACTACTCGATAGTTCAGTGTGCCATGCTTTACGGCTTAGAATCGGGACTTCAAAGATGTTTTGAATGTCATGGACCATATGAGATGTTCCAAGAGTTGAAGTTAATATTTAAAGCAAATGCCCGAGTTGAGAGATATGAAGTCTCCAACAAGTACTATGGCAGCAAGATGGAGTAGAACAGTTCTGTCAGTGAACACATACTCAGAATGTCTGGATATCATAATCACTTGACGTAGCTAGGAGTTAATCTTCCAGATGATAGTGTTATTGACAGATTTCTCCAATCATTGCCGCCAAGCTATAAAGGCTTCGTGATGAACTATAATATGCAAGGGATGGAGAAGACAATTCCCGAGCTCTTCGCAATGCTTAAAGTTGCAAAGGTAGAAATCAAGAAGGAGTGATAACCCACAAGTATAGGGGATCAGTTGTAGCCTCTTTCGATAAGTAAGAGTGTCGAACCCAATGAGGAGCTAAAGGTAGAACAAATATTCCCTCAAGTTCTATCGACCACTGATACAACTCTACGCAAGCTTAGCATTCGCTTTACCTAGAACAACTATGAAACTAGAAGTACTTTGTAGGTGTTGTAGGCTAGGTTTGCAAGAATATAAAGAGCACGTAAATAAAAACTAGGGATTATTTAGGTAATAAAGTTAGTATAGCGAGTGTGGAAAAGTGGTGGTAGGAGTTGCAAAATTGTCCCTAAGCAATTGACTACTTTACTAGACCGATAGCAAGTTTTATGTGGAAGAGGCCACTACTAGCATGTCATCCCTGACTTGGAATTCTATGCGCTTATGATTGGAACTATTAGCAAGCATCTGCAACTACTAACGTTCATTAAGGTAAAACCCAACCATAGCATTAAGATATATTGGTCCCCCTTCAATCCCGTATGAATCAATTTCTATGCTAGGTTGAAGCTTCTGTCACTCTTGTCCTCCAATACATAGTCCTATCAACATACAACTAACCCTATGGTGTGATCCATGGGCGTGCTCATATGATGGGCACCAAAGGACAACAACATAGCCACAAGCAAATTAAACCAATCATAGCAATTCACCAATTACCAAAAGGACAACGAAAATCTACTCAGACATCATAAGATGACAACACATCATTGGATAATAATATGAAGCATAAAGCACCATGTTCAAGTAGAGGGTACAGCGGGTTGCGGGAGAGTGGACTGCTGTAGATAGATGGGGGAAGGTGATGGAGATGTTGATGAAGATGACGGAGGTGTTGGTGTAGATCGCGGTGATGATGATGGCCCCGGCGGCGTTCCGGCGCCACCGCAAGAGAGGGGGAGAGAGCCCCCCTTCTTCTTCGTCTTCCTTGACCTTCTCCCTAGATGGGAGAAGGGTTTCCCCTCTGGTCCATGGTCTCCATGGTATGGGAGGGGGGAGAGCCACTCCGAGATTGGATCTGTCTCTCTGTCTCTCTCTTTTTCCGCGTTCCCAGATTCTGCCGTTTCACCGTTTCTTATATTCTCGGAGATTCGTAACTCCGATTGGATTGAAACTTTGAACACGATTTTTCTAGGGATATTAGCTTTCTTGCGGAGAAAGAAGGGCAACAACCGCCTTACGGGGTGTCCAGGAGGGTCAGGGGCGCGCCCCCTGCCTCGTGGGCCCCTCGAGCATCGTCTCGCGTTGATTCTTCTTCCCAAATTTCATAAATATTCCAAAAACCCATAAGGAGGAGGACCTCAACTTACATCTTCATTTGACCAAGCAAGGAGAGCCTTGAACGTTGTCCGTCTGGTTGCCACCCAGCAACACCCAACAGAGGTAGAGGTGTCATATGGGAACGAGGTGATCCATTGAGTAGGATAACGACCCTGCTAACCCGACTTCGGATGAAAATGAGAACCAATCCAGTGCATGGCTGAGCCAATATTTCGTAGACAGAGCACCACCTCCTCGCCAACAAAGCACACACCACCATCAGCGCCAAGCGAGCCGCACCACCAAACCCGTCAAACACGCAGCAAGTAGCCACCACAGGGACCACCCGAGCCTAACCCAGATGATGCCTTCAAGAAGGGATGCGACACAATGTGCGCCGCCATCGTCCGTTCCAGGCGGACTTTGAACATGGGTTTTCCTTGGGATTTGAAGGGGTAGTCACCATGACAGCGACGCTCTAAGGAGGTTAGTGGCGCCCGCAGGCATTGCCCACGCTGGCTCCACCAGGAGCAGGGCTTTTGCCCAAGTGAGCAGACCACCTCCATTAAGCATCGATTTGATCTCGGAGCACTGCTCCCTGTACCACCATAGAGAAGGGCCACTTCAGCCCCATCACCACACATGACCAAATCCGGGTCATCGCAAGCCAGATATGGCAGGATCCAACTTGCCCCCTGCCGCTCCCCACCGGTTCAAGCCAGGCCGAAGCCGACAGGCGCGCCGCCCATGCCAGTGCTGCCAGAAGGTAGAACAAGCCGGAGTGGACGGTCGTTGTCGGTGTCAAAACTGGCGGATCTCGGGTAGGGGGTCCTGAACTATGCGTCTAGGCGGATGGTAACAGGAGACAAGGGACACGATGTTTTTACCTAGGTTCGGGCCCTCTCGATGGAGGTAAAACCCTACTCCTGCTTGATTGATATTGATGATATGGGTAGTACAAGAGTGGATCTACCACGAGATCAAGGAGGCTAAACCCTAGAAGCTAGCCTATGGTATGATTGTTGTTGTGTCCTACGGACTAAAACCCTCCGGTTTATATAGACACCGGAGAGGGCTAGGGTTACACAGAGTCGGTTACAATGGTAGGAGATCTACATATCCAGTCGCCAAGCTTGCCTTCCACGCCAAGGAAAGTCCCATCCGGACACGGGGACGAAGTCTTCAATCTTGTATCTTCATAGTCTTGGAGTCGGCCGATGATGATAGTTCGCTATCCGGACACCCCTAGTCCAGACTCCTCAAGAGCCCCTTAACTAGGCTTCAATGATGATTAGTCCAGCGCGCATATTGTCTTCGGCGTTGCAAGGCGGGTTCTCCTCCAAATTCCATGTGCTTGCCGAATAGTGTCCGGCTTCCTCATAAATGTTGCGCTTCTTGGCTTCCACGTCCAGTAATGGCCCTTGAGGGAGTCCTGGACTAGGGGGTGTCCGGACAGCCGGACTATCAATATCCGCTGGACTCCCAGACTACGAAGATAGAGGATTGAAGACTCCGGCTCGTGTCCGGAAGGTACTTTACTTGGCGTGGAAGGCAAGCTTGGCAATACGGATATGTAGATCTCCTACCATTGTAACCGACTATGTGTAACCCTAGCCCCTCCGGTGTCTATATAAACCAGAGGGCTGTAGTCCGTAGGACACAACATTACATCTCAACCATCATACCATAGGCTAGCTTCTAGGGTTTAGCCTCATTGATCTCGTGGTAGATCTACTCTTGTACTACCCATATCATCAATATTAATCAAGCATGACGAGGGTATTACCTCCATCGAGAGGGCCTCAACTCGGTAAAAACATTGCGCCCTCGCCTCTCGTTACCATCCGCCTAGACACACAGTTCGGGACCCCCTACCCAAGATCCGCCGGTTTTGACACCGACATTGGTGCTTTTATTGAGAGTTCCTCTGTGTCGTCGCCGATAGAGCGGATGCCTTTACCCGTCTTCAAAGACGGTGTTCTCACCGGCGGGGCCTTGGTCGCCGGTCGGATAATCCGCTCGGCCGTTTCCTTATGACCGCCGCTCGACGCCGCTTCGGCGATGACTTCTCAAGTCGTCGGAAGCAATCTTCGAGTCAGCCTTAAAGCTGCCGAACAGTTAGATCCAATCGAGCTCTCGTCTGTTAACGAGCTCTTGGATCGCATCGCCGTCCTGGGAGTCGCAACGGACTACGATCAGATCGGGCTTAAAACCGATCTGAGAGAGATTAACTCTCCCCAGGCTACCCACCACGTCGAGGTGGTAGAAGAACAACTCGGCAATTCGTTGCCATTGTTGAAAACAATCTGTGTCCGGATTCCCGAACCCTCCATGCCGGATTCCCGCGGAGGAGCGGACCCTGATCGAGCATTGAACCTAAAATCATGCGTCGCCCCGGACTCGCTGGTCTATTTCCAGCAAATTAAGCTTCCAAGTTCGGAAGACCCTTGGCCTTTGAGCCCAGAGATTGTTATACATCGTTGCAACACATCAAGTTGTGAGCGCTGTTCTCGTCGTCGAACGAGCAACAGAAGGGCACAAATTCCCTCTCCAAAAACCAGTGTATTACGTATCCACTGTGTTAACCCCCTGCAAATCCTGTTACCCGCACTATCAAAAGATAGCATATGCAGTGTTCATGGCGTCCCAGAAGCTCCGGCACTACTTTCAAGAGTGTTCGATAACAGTGGCCTCTCAAGTACCACTCAATGACATTATAAATAACCGCGACATAACGGGCAGGATTGCAAAATGGGCCATTGAGCTCTTGCCATTCGACATAACTTACAAACCTCGACGAGCCATAAAGTCGCAGGTCTTGGCTGACTTCGTCGCCGAATGGACTGAAGCCGAACTACCTAAAGAGTACGGCGATACCGAATTGACTATGCACTTCGACGGCTCCAAAATGTTGGCGGGGTCAATTTGGCGTCAGATCGACGCCCCCACCGGAGATACTGATCCAAGATGTACTCCAAATAATGTACACGAACTCCAACAACGCAGCCGAATACGAGGCCTGTTACATGGTCTCCGGATGGCGATCTCCATGGGCATTCAACGCCTAGAGATGCGCGAGGATTCAGACTGCAATATCCCAAATAAACGGAGACTTTGACGCCAAGGATCCGAAAATGGCAGCATATCGTAATGCTGTCCTGAAAATGTCAGCTCGGTTTGAAGGACTCGAATTCCATCACATAGCCCGAGATAACAACCAAGCGGCCGACATCCCGCACGATCGGTGCGTAAACGTGATGTTGTCCCTCCAAATATCTTCTCGAACGGCTCTTCAAGCCATCCGCATTATGGAAGAGGAGTCCGTTGTGACAAACCGAGAAAGCCACACCAACTGGTGATTCAGCAGACAACGTAACACAATCCGCCCACGACATAATGGCGGTAATCGCCGCGTGGACAGAACCTTTCCTGGCCTACTTACTTAGGCAGGAACTTCCCGAAGACCAAAATGAGGCCCGCTGCATAGTCCGGTGATCGAAGGCCTACAAGGTTCATGAAGGAGAACTTTATAAGAAAAGTACTACCGGAGTCTTTCAAAGGTGTATCTCCGAAGAAGAAGGGCGAAACCTCCTGGCAGAAATCCACGCCGGACTAGGTGGACACCACGCAGCAGCCCGGGCCCTGGTAGGAAAGGCGTTCGCATCGATTTTATTGGCCAACAGCTCGGGCAGATGCACAGACTTGGTCCAGCGATCGTCGGTTGCCGCTCTTCGCTAATCGAGCCATATGCCACCCACCGCCTCAAAACCATACCCATTACCGGCCGTTCATGGTCAGGGGCTTGACATGGTGGGACCTTTAAAGGGGAACCCACAAGAAAAAATACTGCTGGTCATGGTGGATAAATTCACCAAATGGATAGAGGCCAAACCGTCAAAACGGCAGAGTCCGGACCAGTGATAGACTTTATATCGAGGTGGTACACCGCTACGGAGTCCCCATAGCATCATCACCGATAACGGCACGAACTTCACAGCCGATGAGGTCAAGGCATGGTGCAAAAATATGGGCATCAATCTCGACTATGCGCCGCCTATCATCCTCAAACCAACGGTCAAGTGGAAAGAGCAAACGGTCTAATAATGAGCGGCATTAAACCCGCACTAGTGAGGTCACTCACTAAATCAGACACCCAATGGGTCGAGGAGCTCGACCAGACTGGGGTTGCGGACAACGCCTAACCGTACTACCGGATTCACACCATTTTTATAGTATACGGCGCAGAGGCGATCGCCTGCGACATTATTCATGACTCACCTCGAGTGCGCATGTACGAGGAAAGAGAAGCCGAGCTTGATCGGCAGGACAGCTTGGACACATTGAGGAAGAACGTGACGTCGCGAAGGCTCGCTCCGCATTTTACCAAAGCAGCAGGCTCAAGATATCAAAGCAGAGAAGCACGGGCCAAGACCTATAACATTGGTGAACTAGTTCTCGCTGCCGGACAAGAAAAGGACAAGCTCAAACCCGATGGAAGGCCCTTCATCATTGACCAAGCATCGACCGCGGGCGCACTGCTCATTTAAATGCGCCGGACAACCGACTCGAGCCGAACCCATGGAACGAGCCCGCCTCCGACGATTCTATGCCTAGCGCCGACTAAGAGTTTGTCCCTTCCCCGCCCAATCTTTTATACTTCGGTCGCGTCTTTTATCTCTTTTATCCTTTTAAAAATAACAAATCCCTTCGGGCCTATTTTCGCATTTTTGCATACATACGACGTGCCACCCAACACTCGTTATTCCTTGGGGCTTCTTTTACAGAAGCTCAACTATACGGGTTTTATACCCAACACATGTGTCATGCTTCCACATGTACCTTTTACTCGCCATTATATGCATCGATATGACTTAAGTTTTGGCCAAGCTGGGTTGATGGCTCGTGCTTACCCTCACGTTCCCGATTGTTCGCCTAGGTGGTAAAGGAGCACCTCTGCGATTGTTCTCGCCGGGTCACCGGATGTGTACCTCGACCGGTGAAGCCAAAGCTAGCGTTCTTAAGGGAATATTCGGTCGGTGATTTAAAAGATGACTTTTACCTATTTTTCCATCTGCCCCTCAGATGTTTTATCGCTCCATTGGCAGTTCGACATGCACTTTAGGGCATGCCACCCCAAATAAAGGAACCCTTAACGGAACTATTCTCCTGGAAGATGTTTCTTACTAACCATGTAATATAACATAACTAGTTGGGCACTTGCTCGATAAAGCACTAATGACCCTACGCCTAGTCTCCATGCATACCACGGTCATTTATTAACCAAAAGGTATTCGGACACACTCAGGACTCTAGGGTCCCGAGGTCGGCTTAAAAGGTCGGCAACGGCAAACGATCTACAATCCAGCTAGAAGGCATTTCACATGTCATTTTTAAGGACAACATACATTGTCAAGTTTATTGATTGTATTCCTCCTCAATCCCGCCTAACATGCTGTCTAGCTTACATTCCGCTGGGAAAATTTAGCAGCCAGTTCTACCCGGCTGTACACTAAACTCACAGGATCTCCTTCCCGCCGGGCCCCACCGTCCAACTTCGCCATATGGTTGGGATCCGCCTTCTTGTACCGCTGTCTTCACCATGGCCCAAGCCTCCTCGGCACCTTGACGACAGTCAAACCTTCCACAAATGGAAGCGCTGCCAGACTTCTGTAGCTTCTCGCAAGCTCCCGAGACCCTCGGGCGGGACGAGGATGGCCATAAAGCTGTGACGACGCCACTCATTGCCTGCCGAACTCGTTCGACAGCCGCAACAGTTCGGAAGTTGATCACCCATTGATACGGCATCTCCTCCGCGGGACGGCCCGTGAGTATACCTACAAGACATATCACGTCAAATCGCTTCCTCGCCAACTCTTCTTCCTAAGAGAGTTCGCCAAGCACTTACTATAGATGCTGCGACGGCCGCTGATTCTCCTTAATGGAGCCGGACAGCTCGGCTCAGGCGCCTTTCAGCTCTTTTCTCCGAGCTTGGCATTGGCATCTTGAAGCTTGTTCCTTTCTGCTGAACTCTTTCAAGATATTTTCGCCGCTTTTAGTCTGGCGTAGTAGCGATTACTGTCCGGATCTTGTTCGGCAAAGCACCTACTGATGTCGTTATTAGACTCAGGCACACGCCGCACAGCGCTTATATTCATTTATACAAATGTGTTACCAGAGGGGTCTTTCCGTCTCCTCCTGCGGCAGCAAGTGCGGCCTCAAGTTGGGCCTTGCAATCTTGCAGCTCCGGGACAGTAGGCGTTCTTCTCGTTAAGAGCTCGAAAGTTTCCATGATCCTTAAATCAGTTAACATAACTAATTTAAGTCTCGGGGCTACCGTGTATACAACCATTAAAATTCCCTTACCCGTATGTCTTTAACATACCGCCCGCGGCTCGTAAAACCATTTTGGGCAGCCCGAGATGCGCGCCCCCGCTTTAAAGGCATCCAATGCCTCGGGAAAGGCACGCCTCTTGAAAAACTGTCCGCGGCGTCTATGATTCATAGCGCTCTCCACCTCGATTTTGTGGCGCATACCGCCGGTATCCTCCGCTGGAGTAGGATCCGCTCGCGTCTTTGCGCTTGCCTTCCCTCCGGTCCGGGCGCTGGAGCCCGGCTGGTGTTGGTTGGGTCGGCAATTCCGCGCTCATGGGCCGCGAGCTCTTTTTCTCCTATAAAGATCATGAGCACTTAGAAGTTTCTCGGAACATTGCTCGAGAAGATCAAACGCGAAGCTATACCTCTGGGCGACGCTTCCGCCCGCATGGCACTCCTTTTTCTCCGCTGGTTCGGCTCGACCTCCAGAAGTCGGCCGCCGCAGCTCGGCTCCGGCGGATTGGCGCTTCGCAAAATACCATCGCTCAAGGTCGAATAGGCAAGGATAAAATAACGGTGTCCGGACTTGGTCTTGGTCACTGGGATGCCGAACTCAGCCCGGGTAGTCCGCCGTAATGGCGACCAGCGATCATCAATGCTTAGTTGGTGATACACCCGCTGATTAGCTCCACCCCAAGGTCCGGATCCTCTTCGGAGGCGGACCTGTGGATCCTTCCGGGTCCTCGGGCGTGGAGCGGACTCACCATGTCCTCCACCGTCCGGCGCGAGACTCGCTACCAAGACATAACATAAGAAGCTTAAACTTCAAAATACGGGTAAAGGCCCTTTGAGGCATTCGCTACCCATCCTCCGATTGACCATAGAAAACCCATTCACGGGTTCGGACGAAGAAGTCCTCCTTCTCCCCTTGTACAGCCGGATAGGATCTTCACCAGATCCTCGGCCGAATCCGCCCTTTGCGTCCGCGCGGGTAGCATCGTCTTCCCGCTGAAATCCCACATGGGTGGCCTTCAGATTGCAGCGGCTGCACCCCGCTGATGCACGCCGCCATGACCGATCATGGTCAAACCGAATGAGCCATTAATCTTATCCGCCCATCAAGTAATGGACGCCTTGTCTTCCTCCAAACGGGGCTCATGGCGCCACCTGAGGCGTTTCTTCAAGGGAGCAGATCAAACTCCGGAGGCCGATCCGACAGGTCGGGCAACGGAGCGCCTACAATATAAAACCACCCGAGGGCCAGTCCTCGGACGCCTCTTGGGGGTGCCGGATAGGTATCCAGCCCGGCGATGCGCCATATTTGGCGCCGCCCACTTGATATATGGACCCTGGTGAGAACGGGTACGAGGCGTAACAACCTCTTCCATAATGCGAAATGGGGCTCGATGCCCGTGAATAGCTCACAAAGAGCTACATAGCCCGCGATGTGCAAAGACTGACGCGGGCGTGAGGTGATGGAGCCGAGTCCGAGAACTTCAGAGCCCGCAGAGGAACGGATGTATTGGAAACCGAGCCCCTTATTAGATAGGGGACGGCACACCCGCCCCCTTGTTGGGGCTCGGGGTGTCCTCCGCCTGCCTCCCACTCGATAAGTGACCAGTCCGCTCTGACTGAACTATGAAGGCCGGAGGAAGAAATCCCTCCGCTTGGAGCTTTACCACTCATTGTGCGAATAGAGCACCTCCTCCAATCCCCGGCGATGGGCTAGGAGCGCGTGAGGAAGAGCCGCGCTGACGATCCATGGTGGAATGGATTTCAAGGTCGAGGCGCTCGATGGAGTATACGCGGAGGAAGATGGTGCGGTTTGATCTCGATCCCCCCCTTGAATAGGCAAAGCACCCGCACAATTAGGGGTAAATGTAAAGACTCCTGCTTTTTGCATTCGGCAACGCGTGGAAGAGGGCCATAATTTGGCATGAGAAGCCAAGAAGCATAGTACTCGAGGTACAGCCGACACCGCTCGCGTAAACATGGAATTGAAGGAGAACCCGCCTTGCAACGCCAAGACTACAAGCACGCCGGACTTATCGCCATTGAAGCCTGGTTCGGGGCTACCGAGGAGTCTCGACTAGGGGTGTCCGGACAGCCGGACTATCAATATCCGCCGGACTCCTGCACTACAAAGATAGAAGATTGAAGACTCTGCTCGTGTCCGAAGGTACTTTACTTGGCGTGGAAGGCAAGCTTGGCAATACGGATATGTAGATCTCCTACCATTGTAACCGACTCTGTGTAACCCTAGCCCCTCCGGTGTCTATATAAACCGGAGGGCTGTAGTCCGAGGACACAACATTACATCTCAACCATCATACCATAGGCTAGCTTCTAGGTTTAGCCTCATTGATCTCGTGGTAGATCTACTCTTGTACTACCCATATCATCAATATTAATCAAGGTGACGTAGGGTATTACCTCCATCGAGAGGGCCTGAACCTGGGTAAAAACATTGCGTCCCTCGTCTCCTGTTACCATCCGCCTAGACACACAGTTCGGGACCCCCTACCCGAGATCCGCCGGTTTTGACACCGACAGCCCTCTTCCACGTGTCGTATGAATGCGAAAAGCCAGGGTATTTTTACGTTTCAACCCCAGGCTGCACGAATAAGCTGCCTATAAGAAAGGCAAGGATCTAGATCCAAACCACACCATCCTCCTTCCGCGAGTACTCATTGGAGTACCTCTGACAAAAATCCATTCCATCATGGACAGTCGACGCGGCTCCTCCTCTCAAGGCCTCAAGCCCTCACCAGAGACCTGGAGGAGATGTTCAATTCCAAGACAATGAGCTGGAGACGCCCAAGCGGAGGGATACCTCCTCCGGCCTTCATGGTCCCGGTTCAAGGCGGGCTGGCCACCTATAAAGGCGGAAAGCAGGCGGAGAACACCCCCAATCCCTCCAAAGGAGAGCGGGTGTGTTTGGTCCCTTATCTAATAAGGGGGCTTAGATTTCCCATACATCCGTTTCTCCGGGGGCTCTTGGAGTTCTACGGACTCCAGCTTCATCACCTTACACCCGCCTCCATTTTGCACATAGCGGGCTTTGTAGCTCTTTGTGAGCTGTACTTGGGCATCGAGCCTCATTTTGCGCTGTGGAAGAGATTGTTTTGCCTCGTACCCCATTCTCATGAGGGGTCGATATATCAAGTGGGCGGAGCCGAAATATGGCGCATCGCCGGGACCGGATATCTGTCCGGGACCCCGACGAAGGCGTCCGAACACTGGCCTTCGGAATGGTTTTATGTGGAAGACGCTCCACTGCCGGACCCATTTCGGATCGGCCTCCCGGAGTTCAGCAACGCTCCTCTGAAGAAACGCCCGAGTTGGCGCCCGCGGAGCCCTCAACGGGAAGATGATAGGAGCGTCCAATACCTGATGGGCCGGATAAGGTTACTGGCCCATTCCGGATTGACCATGATTGAGTCATGGCCACGTGCATTATGCGGCGGGTGCAGCCGCTCCAATATAGGGGCCACCCCATGTGGGACTTCAACTGGGAGAACGATGCCACCCGTCATGGTCGCAAGGGACCGGGATCGGCTGCCGATCTGGTGAAGATCCTGTCCGGATTATACAAGGGGGAGAAGGAGGACTTCCTCTGCACGAGTCCATTGAATTGATTCTCCATGAATAACCCTCGGAGCTGGGTAAGAGGATGTTTATCTATCCGATCCGTGCTTTCAAAGTTAAGTGTCTTACTTTATGATTTCAATGCAGGAACTGCGCCGGGATGTGGAGGGCATACACAACCCGGCTCCACAACCCGAGGATCCGGAACGATCCATTGATCCGGCCTCCGAGGAGGATCCGGATATAAAGGTGGAGCTGATCGATGGGGTGTTCCACCAACTTAGCATGGACAATGCCTTAGTCGCTATTACGGCCGAATACCCCGGTTTAACTCCGGCTTCCCAGGTAACTGCGACCGAGGTCTTGTCATTATTACTCATCCATGCTTATTTTTGAACACTGTATACCAACGGTGTCCCGCAGGAGGTACCTTTAGGGCAGGAAGCCGGATCCGCGGCGGCTGACCAACAAGGGTCAGTTCGGCCCAGTAGGTGGAAGAGGAGTGCGGCGCGAGTCAAAACATTGCCGCAACGGTATGGAGCACCACCGTATTTAAGGGAAAGATTTCTGGGAGGTATATTAATGCTCCTAATTCTTCTAGGAGAAAGAGCGCTCGCCGGACAGTGCCCGGAGAGGTGGCAAACCAGACATCCGCCAGCCAAGCTCCAACACCTGGTCCGGAGGGGGAGGCGAGCGCAAGGCGCGAGCCGGATGCTCCTCCAGCGGAGGATACCGACAGGCTGGCCGCCACCAGGTCTGAGGTGGAGAGCGCCATGAATCACAGGCGCCGCCGGACAGTTCTTCGTGACACGTGTTTCTCCCCAGAGGCGTTGAATGCCTTTAATGCAGGAGACGCGCACCACCGTGCCGCTCAAGATGGTTGAACCAGAGCCACGGAGCAGTATGTGAAGGACATACGGGTAAGAAATTTTAATAGTTATATATGCCAGTAGCCCCCGAGACTTGAAATAGTTAGAATAACTGATTTAAGGATCATTTATTATGCAGGATCTTACGGAGAAGAATACTCACCTGTCTCAGGAGCTTCAAGGATGCAAGGCTCAAATTGAGGCCGCACTAGCCGCTGCAGGGGGAGCCACGGAGACCCCCTCTGGTAATACATACTTCGAAAATATAAGTAGTTTATGAAGTGCGGCTTGGGCGTAAGTCTGACAATAATATTGCAGAGGGTGCCGGACTAGATCCGACAAGCAACATCTGCTGCGCCACCAAGGTCAAGAGAAGGTGCTTATGAGGGTGCAGCAGAGAGGAACAACTCCAAGATGCCAAAGCACCCACCGGGCGAAGAACTAAAAGATGTTCGGGTCTAGCTGTCTTACTCCGTGAAGGAGAATCGGCGGCTTCGTCGCGGCATCTACAGTGAGTGCTTGAGCAAACTCTTTTGAAAAGAAGAGTTCGGCGAGGAAGTCGATTGACGTAAATGTGTCTCGTAGGTGTGCTCACACAGCCGCCTGCGGAGGAGATGCCCGGCTCAACGGGTGACCAACTTCCCGAAGTTGCTGCAATCGCATTTAACGTGTTCGGCAAAGCGATGAGTGGCGCCGCCAGTGCCTTGTGGCCGTCCGTCTCCCTACCCGAGGGTCTTGGAGGGCTCGCGGAGAAGCTTCAGGGAGCATGGCAGCGCTTCTATCTGTGGAAGATATCGGCCTGCCGTCAAGGCGCCAGGGAGGCCTGGGCCATGATTAAGACGCGGTACAAGAAGTCGGATCCGAACCACATGGCCGAGGTCGGACCTGTGGGGCCCGATGGGAAGGAGATCCCTGTGAGCTTAATGTACGGCCAAGTGGAGTTGGCCGCTAAGTATTCCCAACGGGACTGTAAATTAGACAGCCTGTTAGATGGGATTGAAGAGGAGTACAATCAGCCAATTTGACGATGTATTTTGAAATGACATGTATAATGCCTTCTAGCCGGATTGTAGATCGTTTGTCTTTGAGGACCTTTTCGCTTCAACCTAGGGACCCAACAGTCCGGAGTGTGTCCGAATACCCTCATGGTTATGGAAAAACCTGGGCATGCATGGAGACCAGGTGTAGGGGTCATTAGTGCTTTATCAGACAAGTGCCCAACTAGTTATGTTATATTACATGGTTAGTAAGAAACATCTTCCAGGAGAATAGTTCCGTTAGGGGTTCCTTTTCTCGGGAGGCATGCCCTAAAGTGCATGTCCGGATGCAAAAAGAGCATAAAAAGCATCTGGGCAGATAAATAAATAAGTAATAAATTATCTTTCAAGTCACCGAATCAATATTCCCTTAAGAATGCTAGCTTTTAGCTTCACCCTACCGAGGTACACATCCGCCGACCCGGCAAGAATAATCGCAGAGGTGCTCCTTTACCTCCTAGCCGAACAATCGGGAACGTAGGGGTAAGCACAGGAGCCAGGCAACCCAGCTTGGCCAAAACTTAAGTCATATCGATGCATATAATGGTGAATAAAAGGTACATGCAGAAGTATGACACATGTGTTGGGCATGAAGCCCGTATAAATAAGCTTCTATTAAAGAAGCCCCCAGGTATAATGAGTGCAAGTAGCACATCAAGTGTGTGCGAACAATGCGCGAATCATCCCTCAAAGGCTTTTACTAAAAAGGGAGGGAAAAGGAGGGAAACAAAAGACAGCGAAGATATAAAAGGTGGACAGAGGAAGGAAACGAACTCTTAGTCCGGCGCTAGGCATAGAATCTTCGGAGACGGGCTGCGTTCCATGGGTTCGGCTCGAGTCGGTTGTCAGATGCGTTACGTAGACGGTATGCTCCGCCGGTCAGGACTTGGTCGATGATGAAGGGACCTTCTCATTTGGGCTTAAGTTTGTCCTTTTTCTTGTCCGGCAGGCGTAGAACTAGCTCACCGACATTGTAAGTTTTGGCCCGTACTTCTCTGCTTTGATATCTTCGAGCCTGCTGCTGATAGAATGCGGAACAGGCTTTTGCCACGTCACGCTCCTCCTCTAAAGCGTCCAAATTGTCCTGTCGATCCAACTCGGCTTCTCTTTCTTTGTACATGCGCACGCGAGGTAAGTCATGAATTATATCGCAGGCAAACTGCTCTGCACCAGATACCATAAAAATGGTGTGAATCCGTAGTACGGTTTGGCGTGGTCCGCAGCCCCGTGAGTATGGAGTCGAGCTCCTCTACCCAAAGGCGTGTTAGATTCCGTGAGGGACCGCACTAATCTGGGTTTGATGCCGCTCATGATTAGACCATTCGCTCGTTTGACTTGACCGTTAGTTTGAGGGTGATCGACTGAAGCGTAGTCGAGCTTGATGCCCATATTTTTGCACCAGTATGGGCCCTAAATCATTGGAAAAGACAGTTTCATCGGCCATGAAATTCGTGCCGTTATCAGTGATGATGATGTGGGGGACGCCATAACGGTGTACTACCCCGGATATGAAGTCTATCACAGGTCCAGATTCGGCCGTCTTAACGGGCTTGGCCTCTATCCATTTGGTGAATTTATCCACCTCAAGGAAATATGCCCTAGAGGCAACAATAAAGTTATTATTTATTTCCTCATATCATGATAAATGTTTATTATTCGTGGTAGAATTGTATTAACCGAAACATGATACATGTGTGAATACATAGACAAACATAACGTCACTAGTATGCCTCTACTTGACTAGCTCATTTATCAAAGATGGTTATGTTTCCTAACCATAGACATGTGTTGTCATTTGATTAATGGGATCACATCATTAGGAGAATGATGTGATTGACATGACCCATTCCGTTAGCCTAGCACTTGATCGTTTAGTATATTGCTATTGCTTTCTTCATGACTTATACATGTTCCTGAAACTATGAGATTATGCAACTCCCGTTTACCGGAGGAACACTTTGGGTACTACCAAATGTCACAACGAATCGGGTGATTATAAAGGAGTACTACAGGTGTCTCCGAAGGTACATGTTGAGTTGGCGATTTGAGATTAGGTTTTGTCACTCCGATTGTCGGAGAGGTATCTCTCGGCCCTCTCGGTAATGCACATCACTATAAGCCTTGCAAGCAATGTGACCAATGAGTTGGTTACGGATGATGCATTACGTAACGAGTAAAGAGACTTGCCGGTAACGAGATCGAACTCGGTATTGGATACCGACGATCGAATCTCGGGCAAGTAACATACCAATGACAAAGGGAACAACGTATGTTGTTATGCGGTTTGACCGATAAAGATCTTCGTAGAATATGTAGGAACCAATATGGGCATCTAGGTTCCGCTATTGGTTATTGACCGAAAATTGTTCTAGGTCATGTCTACATAGTTCTCGAACCCGTAGGGTCCGCACGCTTAACGTTACAATGACAGTTTTATTATGAGTTTATAAGTTTCGATGTACCGAAGTTTGTTCGGAGTCCCGGATATGATCACAGACATGACGAGGAGTCTCGAAATGGTCGAGACATAAAGATTGATATATTGGAAGCCTATGTTTGACATCGGAAGTGTTCCGGTGAAATCGGCATTTACCGAGTACCGGGGTTACTGAACCTCCCGGGGTTATTGGGCCTACATGGGCCATAAGGGAGAAGAGGAGAGGAGGCAAGAGGTGGGCTGCGCCCTCCTCCCTAGTCCGAATAGGACAAGGAGAAGGGGCGCCCCCTTTCCTTCCCTCTTCCTCCTCCTCCCCTTCTCCTACTCCAACTAGGAAAGAAGGAGTCCTACTCCCGTGGGAGCACGACCCCCTTGGCGCGCCTCCTGGTCGGCCGCCTCCCCGGCTCCTTTATATATGGGGGCGGGGGCACCCTAGAACACACAAGTTGATCTACGGATCGTTCCTTAGCCGCAGCGGTGCCCCTCCACCATATTGCACCTCGGTCATATCGTCGCGGAGTTTAGGCGAAGCCTGCGCGCCGTAGAACATCATCATCGCCACCACGCCGTCAGGCCGACGGAACTCATCCCCAAAGCTTTGCTGGATCGGAGCCCGGGATCGCCATCGAGCTGAACGTGTGCTAAACTCGGAGGTGCCGTGACGCTCGTACTTGGATCGGTCGGATCGTGAAGACGATGACTACATCAACCGCGTTGTAATAACGCTCGCCACGGTCTCACGAGAGTACGTGGACGAACACTCTTCCCTCTCGCTATGCCATCACCATGATCTTGCGTGTGCGAGGAATTTTTTGAAATTACTACGCTCCCCTACAAAGGGCGCCCGAGCCTAGGTTTTATGCGCTGATGTTATATGCACGAGTAGAACACAAGTGAGTTGTGGGCGATATAAGTCATACCGCTTACCAAAGATGTCATACTTTGGTTCGGGCGGTATTGTGAGATGAAGCGCCCGACCGACATTACGCAGATGCTTACGCGAGACCTGGTTTCACTGCTACGAGCACTCGTGCTTAAAGGTGGCTGGCGGGTGTCCGCTCTCTCACTTTAGCTGAATCGAGTGGCTACGCCCGTCCTTGCGAAGGTTAAAACATCACCAACTTGACGAACTATCGCTGTGGTTTTGATGCGTAGGTAAGAACGGTTCTTGCTATGCCCGTAGCAACCACGTAAAATTTGCAACAACAAAGTAGAGGACGCCTAACTTGTTTTTGCAGGCATGTTGTGATGTGATATGGTCAAGACGTGATGCTATATTTTATTGTATGAGAGGATCATGTTTTGTAACCGGTTATCGGCAATCGGCAGGAGCCATATGGTTGTTGCTTTATTGTATGAAATGCAAACGCCCTGTAATTGCTTTACTTTATCACTAAGCGGTAGCGATAGTCGAGAAGCAATAGATGGCGAACGACAATGATGCTACGATGGAGATCAAGGTGTCGCGCCGGTGGCGATGGTGATCACGACGGTAAGCTTGAAGATGGAGATCACAAGCACAAGATGATGATGGCCATATCCTATCACTTATATTGATTGCATGTGATGTTTATCCTTTATGCATCTTATCTTGCTTTGATTGACGGTAGCATTTTAAGATGATCTCTCACTAATAATCAAGAAGTGTTCTCCCGAGTATGCACCGCTATGAAAGTTCTTCGGCCGAGACACCACGTGATGATCGGGTGTGATAGGCTCTACGTTCAAATACAACGGGTGCAAAACAGTTGCACACATGGAATACTCAGGTCATACTTGACGAGCCTAGCATATACAGATATGGCCTCGGAACACGGAGACCGAAAGGTCGAGCGTGAGTCATATAGTAGATATGATCAACATAGTGATGTTCACCATTGAACCTACTCCATCTCGCGTGATGATCGGACATGGTTTAGTTGATTTGGATCACGTGATCACTTAGATGACTAGAGAGATGTCTGTCTAAGTGGGAGTTCTTAAGTAATATGATTAATTGAACTTAAATTTATCATGAACTTAGTACCTGATAGTATTTTGCTTGTCTATGTTTGTTTGTAGATAGATGGCTCGTGCTGTTGTTCCATTGAATTTTAATGCGTTCCTTGAGAAAGCAAAGTTGAAAGATGATGGTAGCAATTACACGGACTGGGTCCGTAACTCGAGGATTATCCTCATTGCTGCACGTAAAAGTTACGCCCCGAAGCACCGCTGGGTGCCAGCTTCGCCGCTGATGTAACCGACGACGTTAAGAACGTCCGCGAGCAAAGCTGATGACTACTCGATAGTTCAATGTGCCATGCTTTACGGCTTAGAACCGGTCTTCAACGACGTTTTGAACGTCATGGAGCATATGAGATGTTCCAGAGTTGAAGTTAATATTTCAAGCAAATGCCCGGATTGAGAGATATGAAGTCTCCAATAAGTTCTCTAGCTGCAAGATGGAGGAGAATAGTTCGTCAAGGAGCATATACTCAAAATGTCCGGGTATAATAATCACTTGATTCAACTGGGAGTTAACCTTCCGGATGATAGCGTCATTGACAGAATTCTCCAATCACTACCACCAAGCTACAAGAGCTTCGTGATGAACTATAATATGCAAGGGATGAACAAGACAATTCCCGAGCTCTTCGCAATGCTAAAAGCTGCGGAGGTAGAAATCAAGGAGCATCAAGTGTTGATGGTCAACAAGACCACTAGTTTCTAGAAAAAGGGCAAAGGAAAGAAGAAGGGGAACTTCAAAAAGAACGCCAAGCAAGTTGCTGCTCAAGAGAAGAAACCCAACTCTGGACCTAAGCCTGAAACTGAGTGCTTCTACTGCAAGCAGACTAGACATTGGAAGCGGAACTGCCCCAAGTATTTGGCGGATAAGAAGGATGGCAAAGTGAACAAAGGTATATGTGATATACATGTTATTGATGTGTACCTTACTAATGCTCGCAGACCACCGGTATTTGATACTCGGTTCATGGTAATATTTGCAACTCAAACAGGACTACGGATTGCTTAAGATTGGCTAAGGACGAGGTGACGATGCACGTGGGAAATGGTTCCAAAGTCGATGTGATCGCGGTCGGCACGCTACCTCTACATCTACCATCGGGATTAGTTTTAGACCTAAATAATTGTTATTTGGTGCCTGCGTTAAGCATGAACATTATATCTCGATCTTGTTTGATGCGAGACGGTTATTCATTTAAATCAGAGAATAATGGTTGTTCTATTTATATGAGTAATATCTTTTATGGTCATGCACCCTTGAAGAGTGGTCTATTTTTATTGAATCTCGATAGTAGTGATACACATATTCATAGTGTTGAAACCAAAAGATGCAGAGTTGATAACGATAGTGCAACTTATTTGTGGCATCGCCGCTTAGGTCATATCGGTGTAAAGCGATGAAGAAACTCCATACCGATTGGCTTTTGGAATCACTTGATTATGAATCACTTGGTACTTATGTAACCGTGCCTCATGGGCAAGATGACTAAAACGCCGTTCTCCGGAACTATGGAGCGAGCAACTGATTTGTTGGAAATCATACATACTGATGTTTGTGGTCCAATGAATGTTGAGGCTCGCGGCGGGTATCGTTATTTTCTAACCTTCATAGATGACTTGAGCAGATATGGGTATATCTACTTGATGAAACACAAGTCTGAAACATTTGAAAAGTTCAAAGAATTTCAGAGTGAAGTGGAAAATCTTTGTAACAAGAAAATAAAGTTTCTACGATCTGATCGTGGAGGAGAATATTTGAGTTACGAGTTTTGGTCTACACTTGAAACAATGTGGAATAGTTTCGCAACTCACGCCACCCAGAACACCACAACGAAATGGTGTGTCCGAACGTCGTAATCGTACTTTACTAGATATGGTGCGATCTATGATGTCTCTTCTCGATTTACCGCTATCGCTTTTGGGGTTATGCTTTAGAGACGGCCGATTCACATTAAATAGGGCACCATCAAAACTGCTGAGACGACGCCTTATGAACTGTGGTTTGGCAAGAAACCAAAGTTGTCATTTCTTAAAGTTTGGGGCTGCGATGCTTATGTGAAGAAACTTCAACCAGATAAGCTCGAACCCAAATCGGAGAAATGTGTCTTCATAGGATACCCAAAAGAGGCCATTGGGTACACTTTCTATCACAGATCTGAGGGCAAGATTTTTGTTGCTAAAATCGGATCCTTTCTAGAGAAGGAGTTTCTCTCAAAAGAAGTGAGTGGGAGGAAAGTAGAACTTGATGAGATAATCAGATATGCTCCCTTATTGAAAGTAGTTCATCACAAGAACCGGTTCCTCGTGACAACTACACCAATTAGTGAGGAAGCTAATGATATTGATCATGAAACTTCAGATCAAGTTTCTATCGAACCTCGAGGTCTACCAGAGTAAGATCCACACCAGAGTGGTACGGTAATCCTATTCTGGAAGTCATGTTACTTGACCATGATGAACCTACGAACTATGAGGAAGCGATGATGAGCCCAGATTCGCAAAATGGCTAGAGGCCATGAAATCTGAGATGGGATCCATGTATGAAAACAAAGTGTGGATTTTGGTTGACTTGTTCGATGATCGGCAAGCCATTGAGAATAAATGGATCTTTAAGAAGAAGACCGACGATGGTAATGTAACCGTCTATAAAGCTCGACTTTTTGCGTAAAGGTTTTCGACAAGTTCAAGGGGTTGACTACGATTAGACTTTCTCACCCGTAGCGATGCTTAAGTCTGTCTGAATCATGTTAGCAATTGCTGCATTTCATGATTATGAAATTTGGCAAATGGATGTTAAAACTGCATTCTTGAATGGATTTCTGGAAGAAGAGTTGTATATGATGCAGCCAGAAGGTTTTGTTGTTCCAAAAGGTGCTAACAAAGTGTGCAAACTCCAGCGATCCATTTATGGACTGGTGCAAGCATCTCAGAGTTGGAATAAACGCTTTGATAGTGTGATCAAAGATATGGTTTTATATGCACTTTTGGAGAAGCTCAGATTTACAAGAAAGTGAGTGGAAGCTCAGAGCATTTCTGATATTATATGTAGATGACATATTATTAATTGGAAATGATATAGAATTTCTGGATAGCATAAAGGATACTTGAATAAAAGTTTTTCAATGAAAGACCTCGTGAAGCTGCTTACATATTGGGCATCAAAATCTATAGAGATAGATCGAGACGCTTAATAGGACTTTCACAAAGCATATACCTTGATAAAATTTTGAAAAGTTCAAAATGGATCGTGCAAAGAAAGGGTTCTTGCCCGTGCTGTGTGTGAAGATGAGTCAACCTCAATGCCCCACCACAGCAGAAGATAGAGAGAAAATGAAAGATGTTCCTATGCTTCAGCCATAGGCTCTATCATGTATGCAATCATGTACCTGACCGACGATGCTTAGCAATAACCTTGGCAGAAGGTACCAAAGTAATCCAGAGTGCATCATCGACAACGGTCAAGAACATCCTGAAATACCGAAAAGGACTAAGGATATGATTCTCGATATGGAGGTGACAAAGAGCTAGTCGTAAATGGTTACGCTGATGCAAGTTTTGACACCGATCCGGACGATTCTAAATCGTAAACCGGATACGTATTTTTATTAAACAAAGGAGCTATAAGTTGGTGCAGTTCTAAACAAAGCGCCGTGGTGGGATCTACATGTGAAGCGGAGTACATAGCTGCTTCAAGCAAGCAAATGAAGGAGTCTCGATGAAGGAGTTCATTTCCGATCTAGGTGTCATACCTAGTGCATCGACCAATGAAGATCTTTCGTGACAATATCGTGCAATTGCCTTGGCAAAGGAATCTAGATTTCACAAGAGGACCAAGCACATCAAGAGACGCTTCAATTCCATTCGGGACCAAGTCCAAGTGGGAGACTGTCAGGACCCCGACTCAATGCCACATCGATCTAGCATGTAACTCCTCATATCACTTTGCGGCCTCACGCACGGTATCCCCACGGGTGTCGCCTTACCTTTTGCCGGGACCGCTTTGCGCTTTTGGCACACGATATGATAGTGTCGCTAGCATCCATATGATAAGGAGCCCGGCTGACATGGCTAGTCAGAAACCCAAAGTGGCACAGACTTACAGGACAGCATCCATGACCCAAAGATCGAATGTGTCGGTCATCACGAAAGTGAGTTCCGGCTGTAGCACTGGCTAGCAGGACTCCGTAAACCGGCTGTAGTGGGCTAACAGACTCGGTATTCATCGCGTGACATTTCCCAAGGACGCATACAGAACGAAGAAGGACACATGCCGGCCAGCCTAAGTGTTCCGAGCAAAGAGTAAGCTACCATGGCTCAATGGAAACACTAGGAGACATTTCCGTAAGAGAGGCTACTAAAGATAAACAACCAGATAGTCGATCCCACACATACCAAGCATTTCAATAACATACACACAATATGCTCGATATGTGCAAATACAACATGGCATCACAACATGACTCTACGACTCAAGTATTTATTCATTAGGCCCGAGGAGCGAGATATTATAATCATGGGTCTCACGACCCAACAATCAGAGCATACAAGTCAAAGCACAAATGGAAGCTCAACATGTCTGAGTACAGACATCTACAAATGAAAAAGGCTGAGAAGCCTGACTAACTACCAGATCTTGCCGAGGGCACAAGATCGTAGCTGAGGTAACAAGCTAAACGTCGAAGTCCACGCTGAACTACTAGTGAGACCAAGTCTCTCTCGCAAAAACATAAAATAGGCAAATGCGAGTACAAATGTACCCAAAGAAGACTTACATCGTAACTAACTACATATGCATCATTATCAATAAAGGGGTGGTGGAGTTTGACCGCAGAAGCCATCTTTGACTCGGTGGCTATCCTGAACTACGATCGCAAGTAACTCTTTTGAGGTGGCGCACACGAGTCCACATATTCACCATATCAATACTCCACTATGGATCCGCCCCGCCTCCCCACGAGAACGCCATCCATAGCACTCACGCTTATCTTGCGATTTTAGAGTATCCCTTTCACTTGTCTATGAACTATGCAAGGGTCCAAGTTTCCATATCCGAGGAACCGCTATTCAATAGATAATGATAACCCCGCAGGGTGTACTTCTTCACACACGCCTCGCCACTTATCGCCCAGACACGCCAAGTATCTCGGCAACCTTCAAGCGAAGCCGGGCGAGGAGTCGGCCACGCCTACCTAAACACTCAAGTCTCTAGTCCAGGTTTATCGCCTATTCGGGTTCCATCCGCAAGGAGATCCGCCGGGTGTCGCCACGGCCCCAAACGATGTGAGCAGGGTTCCCAAGCCCACCTCGACGGGTGGATGTATGCTTGGTACACCGTGCCACGGTGCCTAGTCTGCCCCAAGCCCACTTGTACCGGTGCCACTTGGTAGACTACTAACACTACCTACAAACACCAGAAACTAGTTGCAACTCCTGGACGGAGAACAAGGGTGATTAAGAAGCTGAGAGGGTCAATTAAGGATCCCAATGTGTGGTAGTAGCTGTTCATAGATCACAAACACAGCACTCAGTTCCTGAGGACGGCTGCAATGAGACAACCCACCATGTACTCCTACATGGCCTCTCACCGCTACCTTTACCAAATCGTGTTCACACGCTTAGCTCACACAATCAGAGGACATGTTCACACACCTCTGATTCATCCCGGATGAATCAGACCTGACACAACTCTAAGCAATAGCAGGCATGACGAACAAGCATGAATGAGTAGGAACAACAGGGCTCAAACAACTCCTACTCATGCTAGTGGGTTTCATCTATTTACTGTGGAATGACAGGTCATGCAAAGGATAAAGGGGTTCAGCTACCGCAGCAAGTAACAGATGAATCGTTGTTGTCCTAATGCAGTAAAAGAGAGCAGGAGCGAGAGAGTGGGATTGTATCGGAATGAACAAGGGGGTTTTGCTTGCCTGGCACTTCCGAAGTTAATATAGCTCTTCATCAGTGTCATCGATCACATCGTCGGAACCACGTCTATCGAGAGGGGACAAACACCGACAAACAAAGAAGAAACATAATCAATGCAATGCACAATATGATGCATGCTGTGACATGGCAATATGAATGTGTTTTGAGCTAATGCAACTAGCAGCATGTTAAATGGAGTTGGTTTGAACCCTAGGTTCAAATTCAAACTCCATATGTGAGGGTTTAAATGTCATTTATATGATTTGGCCTAAACAGCAGCCATAAGTTGTTCTAACATGCATGAAAATGGTATAGATGGATAGATTGGATGTTTCTGATAATTTTTCATATATAAATTATTTCATTTGGAGTTACGGTTGATTTTTTATGAATTTTAGAAGTTTTGAACATTTTCTGGAATTTCTAGTATAAAAATAAATCCAGAAAATACTTATCGCGTCAGCGTTGCGTCACTATGATGTCAGCAGTCAACGAGGCCGGTCCAGGTCAAACCTGACCAGCGGGGTCCACACGTCAGTGACTGGGGCTAATCCTAATATAAATTAAACCTAACCTAGTTAATTAGTCGGGCGGGCCCGCATGTCAGTGAGTAAGTGGCTTAACTAAAATTAGTTATTAATTTAACCACAAGTTAGCAGGGGCCGGGCCCGTACGTCAGTGACCCACTGGGGTCAAACGGTGGTCAAACCCGGGTCAACTGGGTCAAAACCTGCCGGCGACTCGACGCCGGCGAGGTCAGACGCGGCGGGGAGCTGCGGGTTTCGCGCTCCTGCGTCCAAACGGACGGAGGAGACCACCTACGGATAGCCGGTGATCCCGCGTGTCGAGTGGTGCAGTCAGTTACGCCGGGGGCGACCTATATCAACGGCAGCGAGCTCAAAGGCGGCGGCCGGAGTTCGTGTCTCAGCGGTTTCGGCGTTGCGGTGCACAGCAGGAGCAACTGGAGGGGGTTTTGTGCTTCTGACATTGTGCTGAGCATGGCTGTGCGCTCGGTTGTAGCTCTAGGTGACGGTGGCCGCGGTGGCGCTATGGTCGGGCGGAGCCGAGCTCATGGCTCCGGTGGAATCGGCGGCTCACAGACAGGAATGAGATCGGGAGGAAGGGAAAGACACGTAAGCTCACATCGAGTTGAACGGAGGCCTCTGATGCTCGGGAGGGGCTGGTGACGACGGAAGGTCGCTGCGATCTCGGTGTCCCGAGGAGGAAGAAGACGCCGGGACGGCGCCGGGGCTCTTCCGTCGCGTGGCTTGGTGAAGAAGGCGATGGGTCCACGGCGGAGCTCGAGGTCACGGCCACGGGCAAGGGGACGGCGGTGGGTGCGCAGTAGGAGCGGCGGCGACGGGTGTGTTCGGTGGTTGGTTGCGGAAGAATAGAGGAGGAAGAGCGCCGAGGGAGAAGTGAGAGGACCTGGGGTGCGTGGATGCCCTCGGTGCCGCCAAGAATGAAAGGTGTAAGCGAGGAGGTGGCGGGCGGTGGTCGCCAAGGCGGGCACGCGCCTTCGGCCCTCCCCGGCAAAGGAGGAAGACGACAGGAGGTGGACTGGGCTGGGCTATGCTATCTTGCAGTGTTGGGCTACAGGAGCACCGGTAAGAAAGCCTGTGTTAGTCTCTCTCTTTTATTTAAGGTTTTCTATTTTCTGTCTTTGTTATTTTGGATTTAGTAAAATACTAAATCACTTAATAAAATCCTGAGATAAATTGTGGGCACATACTGGATTATTCCCAACAGCCCTCAACTTTTCTCAGAATTTATTAGAGCATTTAAAATATTTATAGAGTTTAAATGCCCCAATTCAAATATAATATGAGTTAATTCAAAAATCCATAAATGGGCAAGAAATATGCTCATCAATTTTGCCAAAGGTTTTCACCTTTATCAAAAATCATGAACATTTCCAAAGGCATTTTGGGTTGATTGAAGATTATTTAGGTTGAACCTATTTGATTTGATCTGGTGCTAGGGTTTGAACAATCCCCATTTCAAATTTAAGAGAAATTTAAACATGATGCAGCACAAGACTAGCTAACTCAGAGCAGGCCAGACCTAGGGATGTGCCAACTCACCCCCACTAAACAAGAATCTCGCCCCGAGATTCAAGACGTGAGGTAAGGGGAAAAGGGGTCACAAGCTATCACAATCTTCATGATCCATTTGCCCTTCTTGAAGATGTTGACTCATTGCTTCAAATCGATCTTGACGTCTTTGCTTTCGAGATCTTCATCCAACACACGATGGCGACAGAAAGAAACTCTATAGAAAACGATCTCCTCGAAGATCGAGCACTTAAGATTAACTCGTGGAATGAGATGTTGAAGCATCTCGAGTTGAGACACAAAACACATCGAGAGGGATGGAAGAACCAAAACGAGGTTTGATTTGGTGGGAAACAATTCCACGGTTAGAGAGATGGTGGATGGTGTCAAGGTGGCGAGGAAATAATTGCCATGATTCCATAACGGGGCACCTTAGGAAAGGTGACTCGTAGGAATATCCCCTTAAGTGGCAAAAAGAATTACCTTTGATTCAGAGATCATTAGAGCTCTTTATACCAGCTTAAGGTAAATCACAATCGATCATTTGAAGGAATTCAAAGAAATGGCATACTCGGACTAGAATGGGTGATGTGGACTACCTTGTTGATGACAACATAACGGATGATTTTGCTTATCATCGGAAATGGATGGGAGCCATGGTAAGACCACTTCTGAAGATGATCCTAAACAACAATTACTAGGAGGGCAGCCCATGGGAATTGGCACAATGGCGGTGCAAACTGGGAACAAAATGTAGATGTTGGGAATGTTCCAACCATCATATCTGCCTGAGATTCAGATCTGGTTGGAAACAGGATATTTCAGACTCACATGTCTGAAAAGAAAAGTTGCAACACAAATTGACGAGATGGAGTTGCGAGATTCTCGAGGAATGAACCACGATAGCAAGCTCCAAAACATGAGCTGGTTCTGCTACACACATGTGAACACGTTGTCCCGGACAAGCATGACCACATGGTAGTCTTATAATAGAACACTACCGAGTTCTGGTTGGGAACCATCATTGAGGATATCAAAGTCCTTGTGCACTTATCGATGAACTTCTTATCCTTGAACAAATCAGTCAGTGGCTTGGTGTGCTAGGGAATACATATGGAGTGGAGGTAATTAATCTACCAGACCATAGAATACATTCGCACATACATAACTGACTTGGGATGGTACCAGAGGAAACAAAACCAATCTTTCTCGGATCCACGGCGGCAACTTACACCAAATGCACATGAATCAGAGGAAGTCGCTACTTTCATCCAAACATATGCTTCATGAACGGAACATGAAGGCATTGTTTACAAAGTTTCCAACACTAGTTCAATGTTTAACACGAATCATGGGGGAGACAAGATGCTGCTGATGGGCTCAACAGCAACTCATCGGAATTTCCATATCACTCGACTTCCACCACTATGTGAACAATGTGATAGTATTGGTCAGACCAAAAGATGTAATGGTGTATGCTCGAGGAATCAACCACGAGTAAGACAACATTACGAATATCGTTGGTTCTGATTTGATTTAAGGATAGCCCACACTCAAATCAAGGTTTGGACAAGACGATAAGTTCAACAACTGATCACGAGGACCAATCGATGAAGAAATCATCTTTCTACAACACACATACAAGAATATCCCTTTGGAAATGAGCTAAGTTAGGCAAGCTTTTATCTTCCAACTCTCCAAGTTGTTGTTTAGCTTGACCAACTAGCTCAGGGGTATCCCACACAGATTCTTGGAGAATGTCTGGTTTACAAGAAACCAACTTGACCACGAACTCAACGTAGCGATCAGGTGACAACCTGGTGATACTTCCGAGAAGATATTCAGAAAATCACGTACCACCGATATGTTGCTAAGCTCGAGAACAATCTTTCTTTTCAGGGCAAGACGATATGATCAACAAAGCGAGGGATTGGCAAAATCCTATCTCATTGATCGAAGAGTGCACCAGGAAATAAGGACTAGGTAGCACAATCTATCTTAATTAGAATGATGATTCAAGAACCAACACACTAAGATGAAATTATTATCCATTAACTACCAAGCAACAGAGTTGCTAGGAGTATAGATTTCACACATCACGGTTCATTTGCGGCGCTCGGTTGCAAACAACACGGAACCGAGAAATGAAAATGATGGCAAGAAGTATCATCGCCAAGAATTCACAAGAGATGGTGCAATTCTCATGATATTCTTGATATAAATATGGTAATACTCCAGGGTAGAATAGACCAGAAGCTGGATTGGCATTTGATCTATGGAATACAACTTCTTTGACCCAATCCTAGATATGCATGAGGTACTGGAGTTTGTTTCTCCTAGTCATTCCGGAATAGAATGGCTTGACGGACCACAAGAGTAATAGGCATCGATCAACGAATGCACGCATACTCTTGACTATCAATTGATAGACGAGGGTCGGAAGACAACTAAAATGGGACAACCCAAAAGAACATATATCTTTCTGAGTTGTGGATGCATGGATTAGTATGTCGAGCAAAGCTCAACATTTCTTCCGGATAACCCATGCAGAAGGTCAGAACTGGCAGAGTCACAATATAGAATGGAGAACTCTTCAAGAGCACTCTGGTTGTGATCTTTTGGTTCAATGAGGAACTGCTGCCATAAATAGTTCATGGTATTTGGAAGAACGATATACCACGAACCTTGAGGACTACCGCAAAGGTTACTAATATCCTAAAGGAACTAGCAAACACTATCAACACGAGGTGAGTAGGGTGAATCTCGGGTTCAAAACCCAAGGAGTAGAATACCTACTACTAAGTGGCATCACGGATGCTTTGAGAATGACGGCTTAATCATCACCTCGGGAACACAAAACATGGTTAGATTACTAGGTGACTCCCTAAAACACCTAGAGTCATAATAGTAACTCCAACATATATGTCAAGGCAACAGAGTACCTCAACTCACCGATTAGTGTGCTTATTCTGACCAAAAAGGACATCGGGAATGGAAAGAGAGGGTTTGCAAATGCATCAAATTATTTAGAAACTTGGGATGACTCGGGCAGCATAACGGCTGTAAATGCTCAAAAAGATTTGAGACATTATGCGAAATGGTGGCATAACCACTCAACAACATCATATCAAGGTTCCGAGATCAACTTTCAACATACAGAAGTAATAGAAAATGAACTGGGGCTTAAATCCAACAATCTTAGGCAACTACGGTTTAGTAACACGTCATCCTGAGAGATAGAAGAGAAGCCTAGTTCTTAACCCCGTAGAAGAGAAGAGGATGACTCAGATCAGAAGGCCATGAGGTATAAGGAGTAAAAAGAGCCTTACGTTCCCTTCCGCAATCAATTCCCTTACATAACTAAAGCATTTCTAGACTCAACTTCGACCAGTTTGGCTTGGTAATCCTACAGGCAGTCAAGCTCTGATACCAAAGCTGTCAGAGCCCCGACTCAATGCCACATCGATCTAGCATGTAACACCTCATATCACTTTATGCCTCACGCACGGTATCCCCACGGTGTCACCTTACCTTTGCGGGACCGCTTATGCTTTTGGCACACGATATGATAGTGTCGCTAGCATCCATATGATAAGGAGCCGGGCTAACATGGCTAGTCGTAAACCCAAAGTGGCACAGACTTACAGGACAGCATCCATGACCCAAAGATCGAACGTGTCGGTCATCACGAAAGTGAGTTCCGGCTGTAGCTTTGGGCTAGCAGACTCGATAAACCGGCAGAAGCGGGCTAACAGACCCGGTATTCATCGCGTGACATTTCCCGAAGGGATGTATACAGAACGAAGAAGGACACATGCCGGCCAGCCTAAGTGTTCCGGAGCAGAGCAAGCTACCATGGCTCGGTGGAAACACTAGGAGACATTTCCTGGTAAGAGAGGCTACTAAAGATAAACAACCAGATAGTCAGATCCCACACATACCAAGCATTTCAATAACATACACACAATATGCTCGATATGTGCAAATACAACATGGCATCACAACATGACTCTACGACTCAAGTATTTATTCATTAGGCTCCGAGGAGCGAGATATTACAATCATGGGTCTCACACCCAACAATCAGAGCATACAAGTCAAAGCACAAACCGAAGCTCAACATGTCCGAGTACGAGACATCTACAAATGAAAAGGCCGAGAAGCCCGACTAACTACTGATCTCCGCCGAGGGCACAAGATCGTAGCTGAGGTAACAAGCTAAACGTCAAGTCCACGCTGAACTACTAGTGAGACTCAAGTCTCTCTCGCAAAAACATAAAATAGGCAAACGTGAGTACAAATGTACCCAAAGAAGACTTACATCGTAACTAACTACATATGCATCATTATCAATAAAGGGGTGGTGGAGTTTGACCGCAGCAAGCCATCTTTGACTCGGTGGCCATCCTGAACTACGATCGCAAGTAACTCTTTTGAGGTGGCGCACACGAGTCCACATATTCACCATATCAATACTCCACTATGGATCCGCTCCCGCCTCCCTCACGAGAACGCCATCCATAGCACTCACGCTATCTTGCGATTTTAGAGTATCCTTTCACTTGTCTATGAACTATGCAAGGTCCAAGTTTCCATATCCGAGGAATCCGCTATTTGAATAGATAATGATAACCCCGCAGGGTGTACTTCTTCACACACGCCTCGCCACTTATCGCCTCAGACACGCCAAGTATCTCGGCAACCTTCAAGCGGAAGTCGGGCGAGGAGTCGGCCACGCCTACCTAAACACTCAAGTCTCTAGTCGGGTTTATCGCCTATTCGGTTCCATCCGCAAGGAGATCCGCCGGGTGTCGCCACGCCCCAAACGATGTGAGCAGGGTTCCCAAGCCCACCTCGACGGGTGGATGTATGCTTGGTACACCGTGCCACGGTGCCTAGTCTGTCCCAAGCCCACTTGTACCGGGTGCCACTTGGTAGACTACTAACACTACCTACAAACACCAGAAACTAGTTGCAACTCCTGGACGGAGAACAAGGGTGATTAAGAAGCTGAGAGGGTCAATTAAGGATCCCAATGTGTGGTAGTAGCTGTTCATAGATCACAAACACAGCACTCAGTTCCTGAGGACGGCTGCAATGAGACAACCCACCATGTACTCCTACATGGCCTCTCACCGCTACCTTTACCAAATCGTGTTCACACGCTTAGCTCACACACCGTAGGACATGTTCACACACCTCTGATTCATCCCGGATGAATCAGACCTGACACAACTCTAAGCAATAGCAGGCATGACGAACAAGCATGAATGAGTAGGAACAACAGGGCTCAAACAACTCCTACTCATGCTAGTGGGTTTCATCTATTTACTGTGGAATGACAGGTCATGCAAAGGATAAAGGGGTTCAGCTACCGCAGCAAGTAACAGATGAATCGTTGTTGTCCTAATGCAGTAAAAGAGAGCAGGAGCGAGAGAGTGGGATTGTATCGAATGAACAAGGGGGTTTTGCTTGCCTGGCACTTCCGAAGTTAATATAGCTCTTCATCAGTGTCATCGATCACATCGTCGGAACCACGTCTATTGAGAGGGGACAAACACCGACAAACAAAGAAGAAACATAATCAATGCAATGCACAATATGATGCATGCTGTGACATGGCAATATGAATGTGTTTTGAGCTAATGCAACTAGCAACATGTTAAATGGAGTTGGTTTGAACCCTAGGTTCAAATTCAAACTCCATATGTGAGGGTTTAAATGTCATTTATATGATTTGGCCTAAACAGCAGCCATAAGTTGTTCTAACATGCATGAAAATGGTACAGATGGATAGATTGGATTTTTCTGATAATTTTTCATATATAAATTATTTCATTTGGAGTTACGGTTGATTTTTTATGAATTTTAGAAGTTTTGAACATTTTCTGGAATTTCCAGTATAAAAATAAATCCAGAAAATACTTATCGCGTCAGCGTTGCGTCACTATGACGTCAGCAGTCAACGAGGCCGGTCCAGGTCAAACCTGACCAGCGGGGTCCACACGTCAGTGACTGGGGCTAATCCTAATATAAATTAAACCTAACCTAGTTAATTAGTCGGGCGGGCCCGCATGTCAGTGAGTAAGTGGCTTAACTAAAATTAGTTATTAATTTAACCACAAGTTAGCAGGGGCCGGGCCCGTATGTCAGTGACCCACTGGGGTCAAACGGTGGTCAAACCCGGGTCAACTGGGTCAAAACCTGCCGGCGACTCGACGCCGGCGAGGTCAGACGCGGCGGGGAGCTGCGGGTTTCGCGCTCCGGCGTCCAAACGGACGGAGGAGACCACCTACGGATAGCCGGTGATCCCGCGCGTCGAGTGGTGCAGTCAGTTACGCCGGGGGCGACCTATATCGACGGCGGCGAGCTCAAAGGCGGCGGCCGGAGTTCGGGTCTCAGCGGTTTCGGCGTTGCGGTGCACAGCAGGAGCAACTGGAGGGGGTTTTGGGCTTCTGACATTGTGCTGAGCACGGCTGTGCGCTCGGTTGTAGCTCTAGGTGACGGTGGCCGCGGTGGCGTCATGGCCGGCGGAGCCGAGCTCGCGGCTCCGGTGGAATCGGCGGCTATAGGACAGGAATGAGATCGGGGAGGAAGGGGAAAGACACAGAAGCTCACATCGAGTTGAACGGAGGCCTCTGCATGCTCGGGGAGGGGCTGGTGACGACGGAAGGTCGCCGGCGATCTCGGTGGCCCGAGGAGGAAGAAGACGTCGGGGACGGCGCTCCGGGGCTCTTCCCGTCGCGTGGCTTGGTGAAGAAGGCGTATGGGTCCACGGCGGAGCTCGAGGTCACGGCCACGGGCAAGGGACGGCGGTGGGGTGCGTGGGTAGGAGCGGCGGCGACGGTGTGTTCGGTGGTTGCGCAATGAAGAACAGAGGAGGGAAGAGCGCCGAGGAGAAGTGAGAGGACCCGGGGTGCGTGGCCCCTCGGTGCCTCCAAAGAGCGAGCAGTAAGCAGGAGGTGGCGGCGTGGTGGTCGCAAGGCTGGCACGCGCCGCCGTCCTCCCCGACAAAAGGAGGAAGACGACAGGGAGGTGGACTGGCTGGGCCGGCTATGCACAAGTGTTGGGCTACAGGAGCACCGTAAGAAAGCCTGTGTTAGTACTCTCTCTTTTATTTAAGGTTTTCTATTTTCTGTCTTTGTTATTTTGGATTTAGTAAAATACTAAATCACTTAATAAAATCCTGAGATAAATTGTGGGCACATACTGGATTATTCCCAACAGCCCTCAACTATTCTCAGAATTTATTAGAGCATTTAAAATATTTATAGAGTTTAAATGCCCCAATTCAAATATAATATGAGTTAATTCAAAAATCCATAAATGGGCAAGAAATATGCTCATCAATTTTGGCAAAGGTTTTCACCTTTATCAAAAATCATGAACATTTCCAAAGGCATTTTGGGTTGATTGAAGATTATTTAGGTTGAACCTATTTGATTTGATCTGGTGCTAGGGTTTGAACAATCCCCATTTCAAATTTAAGAGAAATTTAAACATGATGCAGCACAATACTAGCTAACTCAGAGCAGGCCAGAACTAGGGATGTGCCAGAGACATAGAGATTTGCAAGATACATACGGATCTGAATGTTGCAGACCCATTAACTAAACCTCTCTCACGAGCAAAACATGATCAGCACCAAGACTCCATGGGTGTTAGAACCATTACTATGTAATCTAGATTATTGACTCTAGTGCAAGTGGGAGACTAAAGGAAATATGCCCTAGAGGCAATAATAAAGTTATTATTTATTTCCTCATATCATGATAAATGTTTATTATTCATGCTAGAATTGTATTAACCGGAAACATGATACATGTGTGAATACATAGACAAACATAATGTCACTAGTATGCCTCTACTTGACTAGCTCATTTATCAAAGATGGTTATGTTTCCTAACCATAGACATGTGTTGTCATTTGATTAAATGGGATCACATCATTAGGAGAATGATGTGATTGACATGACCCATTCCGTTAGCCTAGCACTTGATCGTTTAGTATATTGCTATTGCTTTCTTCATGACTTATACATGTTCCTGAAACTATGAGATTATGCAACTCCCATTTACCGGAGGAACACTTTGGGTACTACCAAACGTCACAACGTAACTCGGTGATTATAAAGGAGTACTACAGGTGTCTCCGAAGGTACATGTTGAGTTAGCGTATTTCGAGATTAGGTTTTGTCACTCCGATTGTCGAGAGGTATCTCTGGGCCCTCTCGGTAATGCACATCACTATAAGCCTTGCAAGCAATGTGACCAATGAGTTGGTTACGGGATGATGCATTACGTAACGAGTAAAGAGACTTGCCGGTAATGAGATTGAACTAGGTATTGGATACCGACGATTGAATCTCGGGCAAGTAACATACCGATGACAAAGGGAACAACGTATGTTGTTATGCGGTTTGACCGATAAAGATCTTCGTAGAATATGTAGGAACCAATATGGGCATCCAGGTTCCGCTATTGGCTATTGACCGAAAATTGTTCTAGGTCATGTCTACATAGTTCTCGAACCCGTAGGGTCCGCACGCTTAACGTTACGATGACAATTTTATTATGAGTTTATAAGTTTTGATGCACCGAAGTTTGTTCGGAGTCCCGGATATGATCACGGACATGACGAGGAGTCTCGAAATGGTCGAGACATAAAGATTGATATATTGGAAGCCTATGTTTGGACATCGGAAGTGTTCCGGGTGAAATCGGCATTTTACAGGAGTACCGGGGGGTTACCGGAACCCTCCCAGGGGTTATTGGGCCTACATGGGCCATAAGGGAGAAGAGGAGAGGAGGCAAGAGGTGGGCCGCGCCCCCTCCCCTCCCTAGTCCGAATAGGACAAGGAGAAGGGGGCGGCGCCCCCCCTTTCCTTCCCCTCTTCCTCCTCCTTCCCCCCTTCTCCTACTCCAACTAGGAAAGAAGGTCATACAATAAATAAAGACAACTCCTATGGCTCCTGTCGGTTGTCATACTCATCGACATGCAAGTCGTGATTCCTATTACAAGAACATGATCAATCTCATACATCACATATCATTCATCACATTCTTCTTGGCCATATCACATCACATAGCATACCCTGCAAAAACAAGTTAGACGTCCTCTAATTGTTGTTGCATGTTTTACGTGGCTGCTATGGGTTTCTAGCAAGAACGTTTCTTACCTACGCAAAACCACAACGTGATATGCCAATTGCTATTTACCCTTCATAAGGACCCTTTTCATCGAATCTGTTCCGACTAAAGAGGGAGGCGGCACCCGCTAGCCACCTTATGCACCAAGTGCATGTCAATCGGTGGAACCTGCCTCACGAAGAGCACGTAAGGTCGGTCCGAGCCGCTTCATCCCACAATACCGTCAAACAAGATTGGACTAGTAACGGTAAGCATATTGAACACAATCAACGCCCACAACTACTTTGTGTTCTACTCGTGCAAAGAATCTACATAATAGACCTAGCTCATGATACCATCTTTGTTGGGGAACGAGCGAAATTCAAAATTTTCCACGTGTCACCAAGATCTATCTATGGAGAAACCAGCAACGAGGGAAGGAGAGTGCATCTACATACCCTTGTAGATCGCTAAGCGGAAGCGCTCAAGAGAACGGGTTGAAGGAGTCGACTTGCCGTGATCCAAATCACCGGAGATCCTATTGCCGAACGGACGGCACCTCCGCGCTCAACACACGTGACAGCCCGGCCGACGCCTCCCATGCCTTGATCCAGCAAGGAGAGAGGAGAGGTTGAGGAAGACTCCATCCAGCAGCAGCACGACGGCGTGGTGGTGGTGGAGGAGTGTGGCAATCCTGCAGGGCTTCGCCAAGCACCGCGGGAGAGGAGGAGGACTTGGGAGAGGGGGAGGGCTGCGCCAGAACTTCGTGTGAAGCTCCCATGCGCCTCCCCACTATATATAGGGGTGGAGAGGCTGGTTTCTTGCCCTCCAAGTCCATTGGGGCGTTGGCCAAGGTGGGAGGAAAGAAATCCCATCATTTCCTTCCCCACCGATTGTTATCCCCCCTTTTTAGGGATCTTGATCTTATCCTTCGGATATGATCTTATTCCTTCTAAGGGGGATCTTGGTGCGCTTGACCAGGGTGTGGGGCCTTGCCCCCACTACCACGTTCATGTGGGTCCCCCATGCAGGTAGGCCCCACTCCGAACCTTCTAGAACCTTCCCAGACAATACCGAAAAATCCCTAACATTTTCCGGTGGCCAAAATAGGACTTCCCATATATAAATCTTTACCTCCGGACCATTCCGGAACTCCTCGTGACATCCGGGATCTCATCCGAGACTCCGAACAACATTCGGTAACCACATACAAACTTCCTTTATAACCCTAGAGTCATCGAACCTTAAGTTTGTAGACCCTACGGGTTCGGGAGACATGTAGACATGACCGAGACGTTCTCCGGTCAATAACCAACAGCGGGATGTGGATACCCATGTTGGCTCCCACATGTTCCACGACGATCTCATCGGATGAACCACGATGTCAAGGACTCAATTAATCCCGTATACAATTCCCTTTGTCTAACGGTATTGTACTTGCCCGAGATTCGATCGTCGGTATACCGATACCTTGTTCAATCTCGTTACGCAAGTCTCTTTACTCGTTCCGAACACATCATCCCGTGATCAACCCCTTGGTCACATTGTGCACATTATGATGATGTCCTACCGAGTGGGCCCAGAGATACCTCTCCGCTTACACGGAGTGACAAATCCCAGCCTCGATTCGTGCCAACCCAGCAGACACTTTCGGAGATACCGTAGTGCACCTTTATAGTCACCCGATTCGTTGTGACGCTTGATACACCCAAAGCACTCCTACGGTATCCGGAGTTACATGATCTCATGGTCTAAGGAAGAGATACTTGACATTGGAAAAGCTCTAGCAAACAAACTACACGATCTTTGTGCTATGCTTAGGATTGTCTTGTCCATCACATCATTCTCCTAATGATGTGATCCCGTTATCAACTACATCCAATGTCCATAGTCAGAAACCATGACTATCTGTTGATCTCAACGAGCTAGTCAACTAGAGGCTCACTAGGGACATATTGTGGTCTATGTATTCACGTGTATTACGATTTCCGGATAATACAGCTTATAGCATGAATAAAAGACAATTATCATGAACAAGGAAATATAATAATACTTTTATTATTGCCTCTAGGGCATATTTCCAACAGTCTCCCACTTGCACTAGAGTCAATAATCTAGTTCACATCGCCATGTGATTAACATTCACAGTCACATCACCATGTGACCAACATCCAAAGAGTTTACTAGTGTCATTAAACTAGTTCACATCATCATGTGATTAAGACTCAATGAGTTCGGGGTTTGATCATGTTTTGCTTGTGAGAGAGGTTTTAGTCAACGGGTCTGCAACTTTCAGATCCGTATGTACTTCGCAAATCTCCAGGTCATATTGTAAATGCTGCTACCACTCTCCACTTGGAGCTATTCCAAATGGTTGCTCCACTATACGATCCGGTTTGCTACTCGAGTCATTCGGTAGGTGTTAAAGCTTGCATCAACGCAACTCTTTACGTCGAACTCTTTATCACCTCCATAACTGAGAAACATCTCCTTATTTACTCCAAGGACAATTTTGATCGCTGTCCAATGATCCATTCTCGATCATTCTTGTACCCCTTAGTCGACTCATGGCAAGGCACACTTCAGTGCGGTACACAAAGACAAAGATACTATAGAGCCTACGTCTCAAGTATAGGGACGACCTTCGCCTTTCTCTCTATTCTGCCGTGGTCGAGCTTTTAAGTCTTAACTTCATACCTTACATCTCGTGCAAGAACTCCTTCTTTGATCGATCCATCTTGAACACCTTCAAGATCATGTCAAGGTACGTGCTCATTTGAAAGTACTATTAAGCATTTTGATCTATCTTATAGATCTTGATGCTTATTGTTAAAGTAGCCTAATCCAGGTTTTCCATTGAAAACACTTTTCAAATAACCCTATATGCTTTCCAGAAATTCTACATCATTTCGATCAACAATATGTCAATAACATATACTCATCGAAATTCTATAGTGCTCCCACTCACTTCTTTGGAAATACAAGTTTCTCATAAACTTTGTATAAACCCAAAATCTTTGATCATCTCATCAAAACGTATATTCCAACTCCGAGATGCTTACTCTAGTCCTTAGAAGGATCATTGGAGCCAAAGATACCTTTCAAAGCATCCTTAGGATCGACAAAACTTTCAGATTGTATCACATACAACCTTTCCTTACGAAGACTGGTAAGGAAACTCGTTTTGACATCCATCTGCCAGATTTCATAAATGCAGCTAATGCTAACATGATTCCGACGGACTTAAGCATCGCTACGGATGAGAAAATCTCATCGTAGTCAACTCCTTGAACTTGTGAAAAACTCTTCACCACAAGTCGAGCTTCATAGACGGTGACATCACCGTCCACGTCCGTCTTCTTCTTAAAGATCCATTTATCTCAATGGCTTGCCGATCATCGGGCAAGTCCACCAAAGTCCATGCTTTGTTCTGATACATGGATCCTATCTCGGATTTCATGGCTTCTAACCATTTGGGCCCACCATTGCTTCTCCATAGCTCGTAGGTTCATTGTTGTCTCGCAACATGACCTTCAAGACAAGATTACTGTACCACTCTGAAGCAGTACACATCCTTGTCACCCTACGAGGTACGGTAGTGACTTGATCCGAAGTTTCATGATCACTATCATAAGCTTCTACTTCAATTGGTGTAGGTGCCACAGGAACAACTTCCTGTGCCTTGCTACACACTAGTTGTAGTGACGGTTCAATAACCATATCAAGTCTCCACCATCCTCCCACTCAACTTTTTGAGACAAACTTTTCCTCGAGAAAGGACCCGATTCAAGAAACAATCCCTATTGCTTTCGGATCTGAATTAGGAGGTATACCCAACCGTTTTGGGTGTCCTATGAAGATGCATTTTATCCGCTTTGGGTTCGAGCTTATCAACTGAAACTTTTTCACATAAGCGCCGCAGCCCCAAACCTTTAAGAAATGACACTTAGGTTTCTCTAAACCATAGTTCATACGCTGTCATCACAACGGAATTACGTGGTGCCCTTTTTAAAGTGAATGTGGTTGTCTCTAATGCCTAACCCATAAACGATAGTGGTAATTCGATAAGAGACATCATGGTACGCACCATATCCAATAGGGTGCAACTATGATGTTCAGACACACCATCAAACTATGGTGTTCCAGGCGGTATTAATTGTGAAACAATTTCCACAATGTCTTAATTGCATGCCAAAGCTCGTAATTCAGATACTCATCTCTATGATCATATCATAGACATTTTATCCTCTTGTCACGATGATCTTCAACTTCACTCTGAAATTACTTGAACCATTCAATAATTCAGACTTGTGTTTCATCAAGTAAATATACTCAACATCTACTCGAATCATCTGTGAAGTAAGAACATAACGATATTCACTGCATGCCTCAGCACTCAGTGGACTACACACATCAAAATGTGTTACTTCTAACAAGTTGCTATCTTGTTCCATCTTACTGAAAAACGAGGCTTTTCAGTCATCTTGCCCATGTGGTATGATTTGCATATCTCAAGTGATTCAAAATCAAGTGAGTCCAAACGATCCATCTGCATGGAGTTTCTTCATGCGTATACACCAATAGACATGGTTCGCATGTCTCAAACTTTTCAAAAACGAGTGAGTCCAAAGATCCATCAACATGGAGCTTTCTTCATGCGTTTTACACCAATATGACTTACATGGCAGTGCCACAAGTAAGTGGTACTATCATTACTATCTTATATCTTTTGGCATGAAAGTGTGTATCACTACGATCGAGATTCAATAAACCATTCCTTTAGGTGCAAGACCATTGAAGGTATTATTCAAATAAATAGAGTAACCATTATTCTCCTTAAATGAATAACCGTATTGCGATAGACATAATCCAATCATGCCTATGCTCAACGCAAACACCAAATGACAATTATTCAGGTTTAATACTAATCTTGATGGTAGAGGGAGCGTGCGATGTTTGATCATATCAAACTTGGAAACACTTCCAACACATATCGTCAGCTCACCTTTAGCTAGTCTCCGTTTATTCCATAGCTCTTTTATTTCGAGTTACTAACACTTAGCAACCGAACCGGTATCTAATACCCTGGTGCTACTAGGAGTACTAGTAAAGTACACATTAACATAATGTATATCCAATATACTTCTATCGACCTAGCCAGCCTTCTCATCTACCAAGTGTCTAGGGTAATTCCGCTCTAGTGACTGTTCCCTTTATCACAGAAGCACTTAGTCTCGGGTTTGGGTTCAACCTTGGGTTTCTTCACTAGAGCAGCAGCTGATTTGCTGTTTCATGAAGTATCCCTTCTTGCCCTTGCCCTTCTTGAAACTAGTGGTTTCACTAACCATCAACAATTGATGCTCCTTCTTGATTTCTACTTTCGCGGTGTCAAACATCGTGAATACCTCAAGGATCATCATATCTATCCTTGATATGTTATAGTTCATCACGAACCTCTAGCATCTTGGTGGCAATGACTTTGGAGAAATATCACTATCTCATCTGGAAGATCAACTCCCACTCGATTCTAGTGATTGTTGCACTCAGACAATCGAGAACAAGCTCAACGGTTGAGCTTTTCTCCTTAGTTTGCGTGCTAAGAAAATTGTCGGAGGTCTTATACCTCTTGACATGGGCACGAGCACGAAATCCCAATTTCAGCCCTCGAAAACATCTCATATGTTCCGCGACGCTTCAAAACGCCTTTGGTGCCTCAACTCTAAACCTTTAACCGAACTATCACGTAGTTATCAAAACGTGTATGTCCGATGTTCGCAACATCCACAAATGACGTTTGGGGCTCAAAGACACCGAAGGTGCATTAAGGACATAAGCTTCCTACCGTCCGCATAATCGCCATCGTCAACTTTCAACTATATTTCTCTAGGAACATATCTAAACAATGGAACTAAAGCGCGAGCCACGACATAATTTGCAAAGTTCTTTTGACTATGTTCAGATAATTAAGTTCATCTTATGAACTCCCACTCGGATAGACATCCCTCTGGTCATCTAAGTGATTACATGATCCGAGTCAACTAGGCCTTGTCCGATCATCACGTGAGACGGACTAGTCATCATCGGTGAACATCTTCATGTTGATCGTATCTACTATACGACTCATGCTCGACCTTTCGGTCTCTGTGTTCCGAGGCCATGTCTGTACATGCTAGGCTCGTCAAGTTAACCCTAAGTGTTTCGCGTGTGTAAATCTGTCTTACACCCGTTGTATGTGAATGTAAGAATCCATGGTGCTTAGAAGCGACGAACTTTAGCAACGATGCACAGTTAGGGGAGAACACTTCTTGAAATTTTCTGTAAGGGATCATCTTATTTACTACCGTCGTTCTAAGTAAACAAGATGCATAAACATGATAAACATCACATGCAATCAAATAGTGACATGATATGGCCAATATCATTTTGCTCCTTTTGATCTCCATCTTCGGGGCTCCATGATCATCATCATCACCGGCATGACACCATGATCTCCATCATCATGATCTCCATCATCGTGTCTCCATGAAGTTGTCTTGCCAACTTATTACTTCTACTACTATGGCTACCGGTTAGCAATAAAGTAAAGCAATTACATGGCGTTGTTCAATGACACGCAGGTCATACAATAAATAAAGACAACTCCTATGGCTCCTGCCGGTTGTCATACTCATCGACATGCAAGTCGTGATTCCTATTACAAGAACATGATCAATCTCATACATCACATATCATTCATCACATTCTTCTTGGCCATATCACATCACATAGCATACCCTGCAAAAACAAGTTAGACGTCCTCAAATTGTTGTTGCATGTTTTACGTGGCTGCTATGGGTTTCTAGCAAGAACGTTTCTTACCTACGCAAAACCACAACGTGATATGCCAATTGCTATTTACCCTTCATAAGGACCCTTTTCATCGAATCTGTTCCGACTAAAGAGGGAGAGACTGGCACCCGCTAGCCACCTTATGCACCAAGTGCATGTCAATCGGTGGAACCCGTCTCACGTGAGAGTACGTGTAAGGTCGGTCCGGGCCGGTTCATCCCACAATACCGTCGAAACAAGATTGGACTAGTAACGGTAAGCATATTGAACAAAATCAACGCCCACAACTACTTTGTGTTCTACTCGTGCAAAGAATCTACGCAATAGACCTAGCTCATGATGCCACTGTTGGGGAACATAGCAGAAATTCAAAATTTTCCTACGTGTCACCAAGATCTATCTATGGAGAAACCAGCAACGAGGGGAAGGAGAGTGCATCTACATACCCTTGTAGATCGCTAAGCGGAAGCGCTCAAGAGAACGGGGTTGAAGGAGTCGACTTGCCGTGATCCAAATCACCGGAGATCCTATTGCCGAACGGACGGCACCTCCGCGCTCAACACACGACAGCCGGTGACGCCTCCCATGCCTTGATCCAGCAAGGAGAGAGGGAGAGGTTGAGGAAGACTCCATCCAGCAGCAGCACGATGGCGTGGTGGTGGTGGAGGAGCGTGGCAATCCCTGCAGGCTTCGCCAAGCACCGCAGGAGAGGAGGAGGACTTGGAGAGGGGAGGGCTGCGCCTGAACTCGTGTGAAGCTCCCATGCGCCCCCCACTATATATAGGGGTGGAGGGGCTGGTTTCTTGCCCTCCAAGTCCATTGGGGCGTTGGCCAAGGTGGGAGGAAAGAAATCCCATCATTTCCTTCCCCATCGATTGTTATCCCCTTTTAGGGATCTTGATCTTATCCTTGGGATATGATCTTATTCCTTCTAAGGGGGATCTTGGTGCGCTTGACCAGGGGTGTGGGGCCTTGCCCCCACTACCCACGTTCATGTGGGTCCCCCATGCAGGTGGGCCCCACTCCGAACCTTCTAGAACCTTCCCGGTACAATACCGAAAAATCCCGAACATTTTCCGGTGGCCAAAATAGGACTTCCCATATATAAATCTTTACCTCCGGACCATTCCGGAACTCCTCGTGACGTCCGGGATCTCATCCGAGACTCTGAACAACATTCGGTAACCACATACAAACTTCCTTTATAACCCTAGAGTCATCGAACCTTAAGTGTGTAGACCCTACGGGTTCGGGAGACATGTAGACATGACCGAGACGTTCTCCGGTCAATAACCAACAGCGGGATCTAGATACCCATGTTGGCTCCCACATGTTCCACGATGATCTCATCGGATGAACCACGATGTCAAGGACTCAATTAATCCCGTATACAATTCCCTTTGTCTAACGGTATTGTACTTGCCCGAGATTCGATCGTCGGTATACCGATACCTTGTTCAATCTCGTTACCGGCAAGTCTCTTTACTCGTTCCGTAACACATCATCCCATGATCAACCCCTTGGTCACATTGTGCACATTATGATGATGTCCTACCGAGTGGGCCCAAAGATACCTCTCCGTTTACACGGAGTGACAAATCCCAGTCTCGATTCGTGCCAACCCAATAGACACTTTCGGAGATACTTGTAGTGCACCTTTATAGTCACCCAGTTACGTTGTGACGTTTGATACACCCAAAGCACTCCTACGGTATCCGGGAGTTACACGATCTCATGGTCTAAGGAAGAGATACTTGACATTGTAAAAGCTCTAGCAAACGAACTACACGATCTTTGTGCTATGCTTAGGATTGGGTCTTGTCCATCACATCATTCTCCTAATGATGTGATCCCGTTATCAACGACATCCAATGTCCATAGCCAGGAAACCATGACTATCTGTTGATCTCAACGAGCTAGTCAACTAGAGGCTCACTAGGGACATATTGTGGTCTATGTATTCACTCGTGTATTACGATTTCCGGATAATACAGTTATAGCATGAATAAAAGACAATTATCATGAACAAGGAAATATAATAATACTTTTATTATTGCCTCTAGGGCATATTTCCAACAGGGCGGTGCGGTTGGTTCCGGATTGTTATTTCCGGACTCCTCTTCCCATACTACGGATGGCTTAAAGAGCCGCTCCAGGAAGATGTTTGGAGGGACGGCGTCGCGTTTTGTGCCGATGCGTGCCAACACGTCGGCTGCCTAGTTGTTATCCCGGGCTACATGGTGGAATTCGAGTCTTTCGAACCGAGCTGACATTTTTAAGACGGCGTTACGGTAGGCTGCCATTTTCAGATCCTTGGCATCAAAGTCTCCATTTACTTGGGATATTGCGAGGTTTGAATCCCCGCGGACCTCTAGGCATTGAATGCCCATGGAGATGGCCATCCGGAGACCATGTAGAAGGGCCTCGTATTTGGCTACGTTGTTGGAGTCCATGTACATTATTTGAAGTACGTATTGGACTGTGTCTCCGGTTGGGGACGTCAAGACGACGCCAGCCCCCAAGCCGGCCAACATTTTAGAGCCGTCGAAGTGCATAATCCAATTGGAGTATGCGCCGTACTCTTTAGGGAGTTCGGCTTCAGTCCATTCAGCGATGAAGTCCGCCAAAACTTGCGACTTTATAGCTCGCCATGGTTTGTAGGTTATATCGAATGGTAAGAGCTCTATGGCCCATTTTGCAATCCTGCCCGTCGCGCCGCGGTTGTTTATAATGTCGTTGAGAGGTACTTCGGGGACCACTGTTATCGAACACTCTTGAAAGTAGTGTCACAGCTTCCGAGATTCCATGAACACTGCGTACGCTATCTTTTGATAATGTGGGTACCGGGACTTGCATGGAGTTAAGATAGTGGATACGTAGTACACTGGTTTTTGAAGAGGGAATTTGTGCCCTTATGTTTCTCGTTCGACGACGAGCACCGCGCTTACAACCTGATGTGTTGCCGCGATATATAACAACATTGGTTCGCCCAAGTTGGGCCCGGCAAGGACCGGATTTGTTGCCAATATGGCCTTTATTTCTTCGAGTCCGTCCATGGCGATAGAGGGGCAATGCCTTTTCTCCCAAACGGGAGATGAAGCGGCTTAGGGCCGCCACGCATCCTGTCAATTTTTTTATTTGTTTGAGGTCTTTTGGGATATCCAATTGTGATAGAGCTCGGATCTTGGCTGGGTTTGCTTCAATTCCTCTACCGAATACAATGAAGCCCAAGAGCTTTCCGGCTGGCACGCCGAAAACGCATTTTTCCGGGTTGAGCTTAATGTCATATGCTCGGAGGTTGTCGAATGTGAGCCTCAAATCGTCTACTAGAGTTTTGACGTGTTTGGTCTTGACGACCACATCGTCTACGTATGCCTCCACTGTTTTGCCGATCTGGGTTGCCAGACATGTCTGAATCATGCGCTGATATGTTGCGCCGGCGTTCTTGAGCCCGAAGGGCATTGTGTTGAAGCATAATGGTCCATATGGAGTAATGAATGCCGTTGCGGCTTGGTCTGTCTCTGCCATCTTGATTTGATGGTATCCGGAGTATGCGTCAAGGAAGCACAATGAATCGTGTCCTGCGGTAGCATCGATGATTTGATCGATGCGGGGAAGGGGGAAAGGATCCTTTGGACAAGCCTTGTTAAGGTCTTTAAAATCGACACACAGGCGCCATGATTTGTCCTTTTTTGGTACCATTACCAGGTTTGCTAGCCAGTCCGGATGTTTTATGTCTCTGATGAATCCGGCTTCTAATAGTTTGGCTAGCTCCTCTCCCATTGCCTGTCTTTTGGGTTCGGAAAATCGCCGAAGAGTCTGTTTGACTGGCTTGAATCCTTTTAGGATGTTTAGGCTGTGCTCTGCCAGCCTGCGTGGGATTCCTGGCATATCTGAAGGGTGCCAGGCGAATATATCCCAATTTTCCCGAAGGAATTCTCGTAATGCCGCGTCTACATCAGGGTTTAATTATGCCCCGATGGAGGCCGTCTTTGTGGGGTCCGTTGGGTGGACTTGGAATTTGACTATTTCGTCCGCTGGTTTAAAAGAGGTGGACTTGGATCTCTTATCGAGTATCACATCGTCCCTGTTCACCGTGGAGCGCAACGCGGTGAGTTCCTCTGCCGCTAGGGCTTCGGATAGTGCCTCTAGGGCTAGTGCGGCAGTCTTATTTTCAGCGCGGAGCGCGATGTCCGGATCACTGACAAGAGTGATGATTCCAATGGGGCCGGGCATTTTAAGCTTCATGTACCCATAATGGGGTATGGCTTGGAAAATTGTGAATGCCTCTCGCCCTAATAAAGCGTGATATCCGCTACTGAACGGGGCCACTTGGAACGTGACCTCCTCGAACCTGTAGTTGTCCAGCGAGCCGAACACCACATCTAATGTAATTTTTCCTGTGCAGCGTGCTTCCCGACTAGGGATTATTCCTCTAAAGGTCGTGCTGCTTCGCTCAATGCGGCTCCAGTCTATTTCCATTTTTCAAAGGGTTTCCTCGTAGATGAGGTTCAATCCGCTGCCGTCATCCATGAGTACCTTGGTAAGACAAAAGCCGTCCACTATTGGACTGAGGACCAATGCGGCTGGTGCTCGGGTTGTTCGGAATTTAGGTTCGTCGCTGGCGTTAAAGGTAATAGCCGTGTCACTCCATGGATTTGTTGTTGCTACTTGGTATACTTCGGCGAGGCTGCGGATTGTTCGTTTCCGCATATTATTTGATGTGAAAGTCTCGGAGACTGTTAATACTGTACTAGTACTGTTGGGCTGGTTCTCCAGGGCTAGAAGCTCTTCGCCACTTTTGGCCACCTGCCGTAGTATCCAACATGCCCGAAGGCTATGTGTTGGAGTGGCGCCTTCTGTACTATGGATTTTACAGGGTCCGCTGAGCCATCCCTCCAGTACAGTTTCGTGCCCTTTAGGTTTTTTTGCTTTTTGGCTTTTGTCCCAGGTGCCTGGGCGTGATGCACTCTTTTATTTCAAACTAGGGTTGTGTTCGGAGCCGGATTGTCCCAAAACTTAGTTTCGGTTTTCTAGGCACTCTCCATCGCACAGTACTTTCGTACTATGGACGCCAGGTCGGCGAAGCGTGTAATTTCGCGACGGCTTACGGCGTTCACAATTCCCTTGTCCATGCAATTGTTGCAGAAAATTGAGATTGCGTTTTCCTCACGGCAGTCCTTTATCCTGTCCATAACCAGGAGGAATCTGGCCCAGTAATGATGTACTGTCTTCGTGGGCTCTTGCCGGATTTGAGATAGATCGCTTATGTTTGGGTGGGCGGGTGGCATTAAGTCCGGAACCCTGCCCAACTTGAGGCTCAAGGGCCGAAAAGTTTCCGAATTTGGAAGCTCGGATTGCTGGATGTTGTCCAACGAATCTGGTCCATTGCTCGACTTTAGGTTCAAGATTTGATTGACGTCCCCCCTCCGGGAATCCGCATGGAGGATCAGAATCCGGACATAACTGGTCTTCAATATAGAAGAAGAGTCGCCGCTTTGTTCCTCCACCACTGCAACGTGGTGGGTAACCTGGGGAGAGTTGATCTCCCTCAGATCGGTTTTAAGCCCAATCTGATTGTAGTCTGTAGCGACTCCCAGGGCGGCGATGCGATCCAAGAGCTCGTTTACGGAGGAGAGCTCCATCGTATCTAGCAGCTCGGTGAATTCTGAGTTGACGTGAAGATCACTTTTGATGACCCGAGAGGTCGTCATCGGAGCGGCGACCGAACAGGCGGTCATAAGAAAACCACCTAGCCGGATAGTTTGTCCGGTGGCCAAAGCTCCCTTGGCGATGGTACCGTCTTTAAAGACAGGAAGAGGCATCCTTCCTGATTGTGACGGCACAGAGGAACTCTCAATGAAAGCACCAATGTCAGTGTCAAAACTGGCGGATCTCGGGTAGGGGGTCCCGAACTGTGCGTCTAGGCGGATGGTAACAGGAGACAAAGGACACGATGTTTTACCTGTGTTGGGCCCTCTCGATGGAGGTAAAACCCTACTCCTGCTTGATTGATATTGATGATATGGGTAGTACAAGAGTGAATCTACCACGAGATCAAGGAGGCTAAACCCTAGAAGCTAGCCTATGGTATGATTGTTGTTGTGTCCTACGGACTAAAACCCTCCGGTTTATATAGACACCGGAGAGGGCTACACAGAGTCGGTTGCAATGGTAGGAGATCTACATATCCGTATCGCCAAGCTTGCCTTCCACGCCAAGGAAAGTCCCATCCGGACACGGGACGAAGTCTTCAATCTTGTTTCTTCATAGTCTTGGAGTCCGGCCGATGATGATAGTTCGGCTATCCGGACACCCCCTAGTCCAGGACTCCCTCAGTCGTGCCTCGGGGAAGGGCGAGCATTGCCACCCTGCGCCTCAGAGCAACCTCCGTTGGACACATCCGAGCCGAATCCAGCAGCCATCCCTGATGCCCACTGGTCACCAACGTAGCAAGGAGACGTCGATTCAGGGAAGACCAGCAGAAGGAAGCCGCGAACGCATCCGCCCTACTGTCCCCGACCACCACCAGCAGAAGAAGCGACGCACGAAGGATCCACACCACGCCGCCCACCGCCGCACGGAGCTCCCGCCCCCTCCCGTGAGTGCTCTGCACGGGGAATGACGGCCCACCGCCGCCAGATCCGCGCGGGCTTTGCTCGGCAGGAGCTTTTGGCGGCGGCGGGAGGCGGGAGAAGAGGGGGTGACTGGAGGGTTCGACCGGAGGGGAAGGGGTCGCCCGAGCCGCCCTGGGAAGGACGTCGGGGGGGGGGGGAGGGGGAGGTCGTGGCTTTCTCTTGTTCAAACCTGAGGAATATCACCGTTGAAAGCGTCGGACATTGTGATAACACTGTGCTCGAGTAAGGCAATTAAAATCTATAATAGTTTGCGATATGCTTTTAATTGAACATCACTTACTACCGAGACACCATTTACTCTCTATTTGGAAATATGTTGGTCATGATGTTTCATGTTTTTCATTTTGTAGCCAATTTGCTTTTGCATGCTCGTATTACTTATCTCTTTCTGGCGAAGCAACTTCGAGTCATGTTTATTCGCCTTGGTCATTTGCCAAGACACTCCCTTCTATATGAGGCCTACATGGACATGTAACTCATTCACTCTCACTTGTATAAACTCAAGGGATGTCACCATTGCTCTTGGCGTTCCGATAGCCTCAAATCACTTTAGAGTCAAGCCTGAGGAGTTGCGTACCAGTCGGATCGACCTCGGTCAAGAGTTTGGGAGTGGCTTCCGAGGAGTTGTGCACGTCTTGAAGCCTGCGACCGTCCAGCCCCACCTGAGGCCCTCCCATCATAGGACTATGTCACACCACACCAATGCAGTTGAACTTATTCAAAAATACCATTGTGTCATTCTCGTTGAGTGTGCGACGACCTTCGTTATAAGGTGTCATACATACCCTCGCTAAATTACTTCTGATCATGCTATTATGGTACTGCCTAGTCGAATGTTGTTTTCATAACAACGACTTATACTATTGTCTATGTAGGCAAGGAGTTGAATCTGCAAGTTTTCAATTCAATAAATCTCATTTGAGTCAATCATATATGCTTTGCATATACACTATTCAAGAACAGATGTAAACTTGCATAAGACAACATGACTACACAAATGATAAATAATTGCATCATATTGCAAATTGTAGAGGTAATTGCATGGCATAAAATTTATTGAATCAACCTATGTTTTCTACTACTTCATATTATACTAAATTATCCATAAAATTGCAATTATATATTTTGTTTTGCAAGCCCCTAAGTTTGCTAGTGATATTTTCTTTTTTCTTTTATCTTACAAAGTTGTATGGTTTAAGTCTAATACTTTGAGTTGGTACTTTTGGATGTAGTATGGCACATTATATGGCTGTACTTTATCATATGCTATTTATTTTGGTCATTATGGATAGATTTAAAAGGTGAAGCTCGTGTATGTTGTGTTGGAATATACATGGCGTTAATTCCGATAATAGGCAACGTGCAGTTCGTCAAAAATTGAAGAAAGTCAGAGTATTGTAGTGTGCTTGCAGGAAACCAAGATGAAACATTGTGATGCAAGATCTATCACGAGGATCTACCCCAAAAGATTTGACAACTTTGCTTCCAGCCCATCTATGGGAACTTCTGGTGGCATCCTTGTGATTTGGAACTCTGTTGTCCTGCATGGGGTTCTCATTGTTGTTCAATCTTTTAGACTAGTTGTTAAGTTCACATTTAAACATAGTGTTGGACACAACCGAGAATGTACCTACCGATCAAGAAGGAAGCCACCGCGCATAGCGGCGGGCAACCGCTTGTACCCTACACCCAGTGCTAGGGTTTCTCCTACCTCCCGCCGGCGTCACCGCCGATCTACCTTGTCTCCCTGCGGTTTTAGGACCGTGGAGGCGCGGTGGATACCGGCCCTTGCCGGCGGGAGGGCTCCGTTTTCTGATGCTTTTTTCAGTTTTGTTAGGGTTTGTGTCATACTCAGAGATGCGAGGCGGAGGCGGCTCTTTGTAGATGAAATTAGGTCCTCCGGCCTAGCCATGTTCCGTTGGTGTTTCTAGCATCTCGGAGGGCGTGGTGGAGGTTTGTTTCCGGCTGATCTCATGAGATTCGGTTGGCGTTTGTGTTCGGTGGATCCACATGGATCCGATCTTCGTTCGTCTGTGTTCGTGTGTCTACAGGTTGGATCTTTCCAATCTACGATTATCTATTTATATTCATCGGCGGTGATTGCTATTCTGGTGCACTGGTGCTATGGGGCCTTAGCACGACGGCTTCCGGCTATCTACTACAACAATTTTTGCCCGGCTCCGATCACGGAAGGGCGATGACGGCGGCGCGCCTTACGCTCGCTCGAGTGCGTGTAGTCGTCGGTAGGATGAGTAGATCTTTGTACTATCTTGCCAGTTGATGAATAGATCGGATGTTTTCCTCGTAAAAAGAAAGTTTACCTCTAAACACAACAATGAAAAATGGACACTGGTTACTGTTTACGGGCCCTGTCAAGGGGGAGGCCAGAGACAACTTTGTAGCTTGGCTGTTCAGTTTGGACATTCCAGTGGATGAAAACTACTCAGCTTCTGTTGGGTGATGTTTGGTCTGATCATTGGATGTGCAACCAGCCAACGAAGCATATCTAATCTACCCACAGGCCACAGCTAGTCGCGTCTGACCGTGCCAGCGCTAGCTGCATACGTACCCATGCACGACGCGCGGGCGCAAGTGGAGCGGCCGCGGACGGCGTCGATCTACGAGTCGCTGGCTGGGCCACGCGCACCACGGCGCTTTGCACTTCGTCGTGCTCGTCTGTTCGCCAAGCGAAGCGATGCCAACCCGCGCCGTGCTGCTCCGCCGTGTGTTGTCGATTCGCCCCAGTGCGCCGCGTCGCTGCCTCACCGCTTTTCTCCTGCCTTTTACGCAACGGGCGAGTGAAGAGCCACGGGATCTTGATGGCCCGGTGCCGTACACTTCTCTGTCGCGAGGACGCGGGCGGGCGCGTCGCTGCTGATCGCGAATCGATTCGGCGTCACCGGTGATCATAGGCCAACTATAATGCTCCGTTTGCTTCCTTGTAGTACATTGATAAGGTGCCACACAGAAATTGCGTACTACTCTGGCCAACAAGAGAAACCAGTTGGCACGGCGCCGCTGGCCTAACGACTTTCCGGGGGAGATGCGGCAACAGCATCGTATCTGGTGCAGTTCACACATGGCGTGACCCGATCGACTCGCCGCCTCCTCTTGTCATGATTGGACAGCCGCTGCGTTTCCGGAGTAGAATCGTCGACCCGTCGTCTTCTTTCTTATGTTGACGCATGGTTCTCATCATGCTGACCTGGGCTCGATCTCTCCGAGGAACGTGACGCCCTTCCATGGATCATGGGCAATCATTCGTTGCTACCATCATTCCCGAAAAAAAAATCGTTGGTATCATGGGTCTAATGATTGGTACTAGTACGAGTAGACATTTATTTATATTATCTGATTGTAGGTACCACCGACGGTAAAAATTATCTTCTGAAGACCGTGCCACTGTTCAAAATGATAATTGCAACAATAACCCCTCTTCTCTCCTCGTTTGCCTTCCCTGGTGCTAATCGGCTAGGGCAAACTCTTTTCTTCAAACTTCACCGGCAAGCCCGCGGATTCGCCTCCCCTCGGCCTGCCGCTCCAGCGCCAGTGGCGTGGAGGGTACTCCCAGTGCCTCCGCTCCGGTTAGTCGTTTATGTTAGAGTTTTTTAGTCCTCGCAGGTGCGGTGCTTGGGTGGATGGTGTCTTCTACGCTCGGATCCTCCTCGAATTCGTCCGTCTAGATGGAATCGATGCAGCTCTGGCGTAGATTCCTGCCGTCTCTTTGGGGCGTTGAGGTTAGGGTTTATCGTCTTGTAGCGAGATTTGATGTCAAGTGTTTCAGATCTATGCAAGGGTTCACCGTCGACGACTACGGCTCCAGGGCGCTAGCCCTTAGGGGCACCTGCACGAAGACTTTCCGGTTGTCATCGACAAGGTCAAGCCGACTCTGGTACAGGAGCGGCGCGTCGACGGCTCGTTTTGGCGGCAGTAGTGATTGTTTGGGGTCTTCGAATCTCAATGTAATTTTTATTATGTTTGAGATGCTTTGTACTTCTGCTGAACTTTGATAATAGATTTAGATCATTTTAAATAAAAAGATCACCACTTATCGTAGCCTTTTTTTTCAGGGTAGATAACTTGTATTACTCAGAACCATTGAAGTTACACTCAGCGAGGGCTAACTCTACGGAATTCGAAGGTCCTGACCCAAGCCAGGTCATAGTTCTTCCTTCAACCCTCGCAAACGACGCTAAACTGTCGCTAACCTTATTCTGAGATCGATCAACAAAAGCAATACAAGTTCTACGAAGAGACATTAAATAGCGGATCTCTCTAATAATGGCCGAATATAAGGATTTGTCCGCATCCTGAGCTTGAATCATCTTCATGGCCACCATGGAGTCAATCTCCACGATAATTGGGAGCTCTGAACGCTGGATTGATAAAGCTAGACCTTCCATGCACACGCATAACTCCGCTTCCAGTGCTTCTCTGCATGAAAACAGTGCTCGACACGACGAGAAGATGATGGCGCCCCTGTTGTCCCCGAGTACCATTCCCGCACCAGCTCCACCCTCTGTACTGAACGAACCATCGGTGTTCAACTTGACCCAACCATCATCTGGCTTCTTCCAGCGCCCGGACAGAGCCGGTTTTGTGGTGTTCGCCGATGGTATAGTGAGGGGGGTTTTACCCTTGCCATAATCCATTTGTATATCAGATTTGAGTCCTAAAATGGAGTCAAGATAGCTCACCAGGAATCTCTTTGACGTCTCAGCTGGAGGCGGGGGTTTGTGATGGACTACCTCATTCCAGACAAACCAAATACGCCATACGGTCATCAAGAGCATTGCTTTTTCGACTTCAGGTAAAGGATCTAGAACATGAAGTAGCCATTCTTTGCCCGTGCATACTATCGTTGTGATATCCGGTAGGTTCCAAACATCTGCCATGGTGTGCCATAACTCCCGAGCCAGAGGGCAACGGAAGAAGGGATGGAAATTGTCTTCTATTTCAGTAGAGCGAATTGGGCATAAACCATCAGTTTCCAATCCCCATTCATGCTTGTTTTGCCATGTGGGCAATGAATCACTTATCGTAGGCTTGACAGGCAAGCAACCTTGTCCAGCTCTGCCACTGGTTAGTTCCGTACTTAGTAGAATTACCATTTTGGGGGGCAAACATTGCAGAATCATCTTAATACGTGTTAGAGTACATTTTTTTTCCAATTTTTTCTTTCAAAAATACGTGTTGGAATATCCTTTGCTCGTCACACCGACGTTTGCCACAGATTTTCAGTAAACTTCTCTGTTCACTGCACGCAATCTCGGTGGCAACTGTCTGCCAACCACACCCAATTCCGTTTGAGTAATGTGACCGATCAATTGACCTATCGCTTTGTGGCTCCTACAGAAACAACAAGACACCAAGTGCTCGTTAATTAGGTAGTTAGATGAGTAGACATCACATGTCTTACGTCAAACCAACCATGCATAGATGCATGCATGTCTAAGCCGGAGCCCCGAGTACAGGCGTACTACCATTATTTTAGTTAGCTCATCAGTGAGGTCACCTATGATCATCCATCGGTCAAACGAACTGATCAATGCTCTCCCGGCCATGCATCAAGAAGATTCTTAGACGGTTCACTCGGTTGGTTGCGTAAGCACTGATGATCAATGCTCTCCCGCCACCTCCAAATAAGATTCTTAGACGGTTCACTCGGTTGGTTGCGTAAGCACTGAAGTATTAGGTTTAACTGGAGTCAAATTTCATAAAATTTGATCAAGTTTATAGAAAAATATATAAACATTTAGCATAATAAATATATATGTGAAAGTACATTCAATATGAACCTAATGGTATTGATTTGTCCCGTGGAACGTGGGACTAGAACCTCCCGACCCTTGCTCATGTGCGGCTGCGCCGGGTCGCACCGGGGCAGCCCCCGCCGGCCGGCTCGTGGCCTCCTCCGCACCAAGCTCCTCCCTCTCGCCGCCGCTGTCGGGGGCGTCGCCGGGCAACACCCGCGTGACGTGGCAGCGGCGGCGGATCTACAAAGCCATAGATCGAATCGACGTGGCGGCCGCACCGGCCATTCAACGGCAGTGTCACGAGGAGGCGGCAGCGGACGGTCAAGGTCAAGGGGGTGGCGGCGGCGGTGGACGCGTTCGATCTAGGCCCAGATGGGTTCAGACGGGCAGCCACTCACACCGTTGTACCGGCTGCAACTCAATGTCAGCTTGCAGGTTTCTAGGCTAGTCCCGCAGCACGAAGGAGCCGGTGGCTCCGGCCCCTGGTGTAGCGGTGGTGGCCTCCTCCTCCACCGGAGGTGGTCAGCTGGCTGGTTGTGGCGGATCCCTATATGCCACGGCTAGTCCTGGCGACGAGTTGGGGAGGCTTGGCTATCGGTGAAAACCAAGCTCTGACTGTAGTCATGGTAGGCGAAGGCGGCGTCTGTGCGCCATTACTTTGTTGAAGGCATCGTCATTGCAGCCACATTCTACCCACTCGCTATGCTTTGGGAGAAATCCCAGATCTGGGTATCCCGGATCGGGCGATGGCGGCGCTCTCGGTGCCCCTCTCCCTCATGAGGCATTGTTTTGGAGCAGCTGCTGGACGGAGGACGCAAGGAGTGGAGCGGTGTACATCTAGCGCGTCGACGACGGTGAGTCTCGGCAGCGTGGCGCAGCGGGGTCTCGGTGATGAACGTGAGATGATGGGCTCGCGCAGGGCGGGGGCGCTGTCTGACATCATGGTGGCGTCGACTCTAGGCCTGACAAGGTAGATGCATTAGTGCTTGCTCCGAACATGGATTGGTGGAAGGCCATGGTGACGGCCTCTGCAGCGGGCGCATGCCGTGCCTGCCGAGAGTGCGCCAGACCGGTGTGTGCCTCACACTATTGCGGCTTGGTTGGGGCCTCCGGCTTTAGATATTAGGCTTTGGTGTGACGTCTGGGTATACGCCTCACACAATCTACGCTGCTTCGTCAAGTGAATAGGAGTAGCGACGGATGTTGTCAAGATGATGGTTTCATACTTATTGATGTATGATTTGTAAGGTGTCGATGAATAATTCTAAATGCAGAGGCCAACGTCATTCTCCTTTTCAAAAAATGGCATTGATTTGTTATTGTATACGTTAATATTTATTTTATAAACTTTATCAAAGTTTTTGATTTTGACCAAAGCTAATACGTTGGACTAAATAAAAACGAAGAGAGTACTAACTTTTATATCAAATTATATTAAATTTGAAACACTCATTTTGAGACGGAGGGAGTACTTACGTGGTAAAAGGAGAACGTATATACCAGAGCCTCTACCAGTTCTCGTCAGTCTAGAAACATGCAATGGAGCAGCATGGAGTACGTGTCAAAGGCGCCGACACGCGATCGAGAAGTGCACGACGACGAGGAGTCGGCGAGTGCGTCGGGCAGCGGCGAGAAGACACCGGGGGAGGGCGCTGGATGGATCTCCACCTGGCGAAGTAATCTCTGGACGCGACGCTCGCTTGTGTCGAAAAAGGTCTCGCTTTCACTCGTCGGCCGTCGATATGTATAGCCTAGCAAGTGGTTCTTGACCGTGCAGCAGTACTTTCCGTCGAGGATTCTTTCTAGTCCAGTACGCCCGCCGGCTGTGACGCTGCGCTTTCCGCGTCGACTCCATCCTTTCTGCGGGCAAGCTTGTGAATTCATGCTGTATTTCACTCCATCGTGTCGCAACGGGGAGCACGGGTATGAGCAGAGAAACAGAGGAGCTTTGGCATGGTGAACAAAATCTTTTGCATTACTGATTCTGTCGCAACATAACAGTACGGGTAACAATTTACATGACACTAATTGGTCAGAAGCTAAATTCTCCGGAGACTGATGACTGACACGCCCGACTGAATCATCATCATATGCTTCTCCTGCGTTGAGGACGCCGCTGTACTCCACGTCCACGGTAATGTCGACAGCGCCGGACTCTGCGTCGAGTGACTCTTCTTCAATGCTGATCGCATCGTCCACGATGATGATGCCAGTCGTCACCTTCGCTGGCGCGGCGACAGGTGCTTTCGTTGCCCCGGAGAGCACGTCGATCCAGCCCTCGTCCGAGTCCCAGTCCGGGAACGCCGAGACAGGGCAGGACAATGCCCTCATCCTCCTCTCGGCCGCGCCGTGCGACCGCTCGTCGTCCGCCTCGTCGGTGTCAGACTCCGACTCCCAGAATGCCGCGTCCAGCGTGCTCTTGGGCGACACCCACTTGCTCTTCACGGCTTCTGGCTTGGCGTCGACGACGGCGGCGGCCAAGAACGGATGCTCCAGCAGCTGCGCCGCCGTGCACCGGTCGTTGGCCTGCCTGACAAGGCACTTGGCCAAGAAGTCCTTCGCCTCCGCGGACAGCCACTGGGGGATCTCGGGCACGGCCTCCGTGTACCCGATCCGATGCAGCGCCGCGAGCGCGTCGCCGTCCATGCCGCTCCACGGGGCGCGGCCGGTGGCCATCTCGACGACCGTGCAGCCGAGCGCCCAGACGTCGGCCGCGGGGCCCTGCTCCTCGCCGCGCGCCACCTCCGGCGCCATGAACGCGGGCGTGCCGCCGATGATCGGCACGTCAGCGCCCGCCTTCCTCGAACACCCGAAATCCGCGAGCTTGGCGCGGCCGTCGGCGCCGATCACGACGTTCCTCGCCTTGACGTCCCCGTGGACCATCCCAGCGCCGTGGAGATACGCGAGCCCGGCAGCCACGTCGGCAGCATAGCCGCGGACGGCGAACTCGTCGAGGCCCCCGCTGCTCGTCATCCGGTCGGCGAGCGAGCCGCCGGGGGCGAACTCGAGGAAGAGGTGGTAGGAGCCGTCGCGGGCGCCGCGGCCGCCGATGCAGGAGACGACGCGCGGGGAGCTTAGGCCGGACATGAGGCACTGCTCCCTCTTAAGAGCCGAGGCGCACGCCGCCGTCGCGGACTTGACCGCGAACAGCTCGCCTGACACGTCGTCCGCGGCGAGGAAGACCTCGGCCCCCGAGGCGCCGCGGCCGAGCGTGCGCACCCGCGTCCATTGCTTGCTGACGGCCATCGTCGCCTTCTCTTGTGTAATCGGTGTCGGGAATTGGGATTGTTGTGGCTTCTGTTGCTGATGGTGCTCTGTTGTCGAGCTTGCTTGTGTCCAAGCTGAATTGTTGACGAGTTATACATTTTTGTGGCGGGTGAACGTATATATAGGTTGAGGAGAGGAGAGGAAAAGTTGGGGAGATTGCAAGTTTAAGTTTAGAACATGGAAAGGAAGGTGTTTGGCGTGCGCGATAAAGATAGGAAATACGGAAGCGAAAAGGCGTGGGAAGCAAGCTGTTTAGAGGTTCTCGAGCACGCGCTCGCCACGGTGGTGGATTGGGTTGGACGGTGAGTGGGAACGCGCGGTCTGTGCTTGACCCGACCTAGCTTCGCGCTCTGCCTATGCTTAGCTTGCGTCAAATAGTCTCGTGTAGGAGTCGGAAAAGGGAAAAACCGTGTCGAATCTCTCGGATTTTTGTATCTAATGGCGCGAGTGTTTTGAGATCAGCCGATGATTCTCGGAAGGTGCTAGCTTGAGGTTGAGAGGAGCAAGCAATTTACGTAGTCGTCAAAGTCGCGCTGGGTCGCGAGTCCTATGAAACAGATCATCTCCCCGCGTACGTACACTGTGACTTTTATGCTGAAGCCCGCCGCTATACTGTACGGTGCTGCGCCGCCGGACTGTTTCCCGTGGGTCTGCCCCCAACATCTGGAAGCCCTTTCCTGAATTTGACGACCAAAACGGCAGCCAATAATGAACAGAGGATGCATGCAACGCGTCTGAGCATCAATTTTGTTGTTTGTTTCTCATAAATGAAAATGTTGTTCAGGGACCTGACATGAAATTGCGAGTGAAATATCTGGCGCGCGTCTGTCCTCGGCATCACATGCGGCGTTCCACTTACACACACATACGAATAGGATGGAAGGGAATATTCGATCCCTGGCGCATATGCAGGCACGCTCACTGGCTGCGGCTGCGGGGCTCGCCGCCGTACACCAGATTCCCTGAACACCTGCGCCGGTTGCTGTCCGGCACAGCTAGGTACAAACACATGCAGGCGGCCACGGGTGCGCGCGGACTCCCGTTGGCCACGTCGGGCCGGCGACAAGTGGCGTCGCGGCAAGGCATGGACGGAGCAGGCGGTGCTGGCCCATGCCGATGCGGCGATCGAAAGCGTGGCGCGGGCTTTTGCGGCGCGGGGCCGCCGAGGCCGAAAGGGTGGATGGATACGTTGCGTCCATGGCCAGCGTGAACCGGATCGCTGCTCACTCCATCCATCCATCCATCATATTCATCATGCGTGCCGCCGCTGGGTTTGTTTGATTCCACTTCACTCCACTCCATTTCACCGCTCGGCCAAGTAACCCTACATGCATGCATTGGCTTGGCCGTCCTTTCTTTCTCCATCCAAAGTAGAAACAATCAAACAAGCCCACACCACCGGCTCTTCTGTGGTGCCAGACTGCAAGTCGTTTGCAGAAACGTAGGCGCGTCAGATCTTCCTGACGGACGACGCGAAGAAAAGAGCAGCAGCGTTCTTCGGACGCCTTCGTGCACATGAACCGAACGCTTTTCTCTGTGAGATCCGGAAAAACGAACGACTAAGAAAAGTGCACTCCAAGTCAGACAGCCAGCACAAGTCAGCAGCCTTGGCTGTGATTTAACTTAAAATCCCATCGTCAACCAATGATTGCATAAAATAAATCCGCGGCAACTACTTTTGCGCCTGCCACTTGTACTACTTCCGGCCGTCAAGTAACAGTATTCAACTCGACACTCCATTTGTTAATGGCAAACTCCTTTCTGGCGTCTGTTGCGCTTAAGCGAAAAGGCGATCAGGAGACTTGCTTTTCGTTGTAAAAGAGCGCTCTAGCAGTGCAACCTCGCCCGCGCACCGGCGTCCAACAAGGTCAAAGGGCCGCCACCTATTTGGATGGATCGGCGCAGTTGACGAGCGACCAACAGTGCGCCCGGCACCGGTAGGATCTGCGAGATAGAGAGAGGATCTTCGGCAGATATATGACAACGACGGACACGATCGCACGCGCGTACTCGATATGTATATGGGCCGTATGAGCTAAAAATGCATGGGACAAGTTTGAGTTAGATGAAGCGGCCAAGCTTCGGTGGATGCAACATCCAGCAACGATATATATTGCATGCGTGTAGAGAGCTTTCAGCTAATTCATTTCGACTCTAAACTCTAGGTTACGGACGTAAACTCTAAGGCTGGTCACAATGGGGAGGAACTTAGCTGGTCACAATGGGGAGGAACTTAGGAGTAACATCACACACTTCAATACAACTTTGCTTATGTGGCACATATTTAATGAAGAGAGAGGTGCTTGTGGTAACTAGCTAAATTACCGGAACATCACACACTCCAAGAAACAATGAGTCTATAACCTAATAAATACATCGTTGCATGACACTACATAGATGTTCCTACCCACTATAGAGGTAGTAACATAGTCTAGGGAAGTGTGTAAGTTACTAGCTTATGTTCTTGCCCATTGTGACCAGCCTTAGGAGTAACATCACACACTTCAATACAACTTTGATTATGTAGCACATATTTAATGAAGAGAGAGGTGCTTGTGGTAACTAGCTAAGTTACCGGAACATCACACACTTCAAGAAACAATGAGTCTATAACCTAATAAATACATCGTTGCATGACACTACATAGATGTTTCTACCCACTATGGAGGTAGTAACATAGTCTAAGGAAGTGTGTAAGTTACTAGCTTATGTTCTTGCCCATTGTGACCAGCCTAAGCACACTGATGCCAATTCTGCGCAGTCGCAGGAAAAGATCTAATAGGTGCTTTGCTTTCTGTTGGAGACAACACGGTCAACGTCCAAATTAATCTTCTTAATTTTGGATTTACGTCCAAACTAATCTTTCTGTAAGAAAGGGAGTCAATGTCCTTGCAGAAATAGCGCAGGTACATAGAAAAGGGGGCCTGAACTTTGATCTCGAGGCAGCTAGCGTAGTATATCGTCATTGACATTTATAACCTTCAGGTCGGCGGATAATGGTTTAGACGAGAACAAGCTGACCAACTTCTAGGATTGGGGGAGATCGAAGTACTTTTTTTTATTGCATTCAGTACCGAACTTCTTTAAAGATTTTTTGTGTGAAAAAAAAACTTCTTTAAAGATGCTGTCAAGCAAAAAAGAACTTCTAGGATGGAGATTATTGTGTTGGCATAAGTGTGATTGGGGGAGATCGTCTTGATGGGATGGGCACACGGTAGAGCTGTGGCCTTTTGGGTTGACCCAGATGATTCCTTCCATTGGCATAAGCTGTTTGCAAGGTGGGAGGTTGGATATGGCAGTTGGCTAACCAACCACTCAAGTGCCTCAACTTCAAGTGATCAACGAGCACACTCGGCATGGAGCGTGGTTGATCACAGTCCAGACTCATCCTCTGGTTGCCATCTGTTCCCAGCTTCTCCTTCCGTCCCTCTGTGGCGTTGCTCCCCGGCGTGCGTCTGCGAGCACCGCACAGGTCGGGTAGGTCCGTAGGTGCAGCCGTTGGGGGGCCGCCTTGCTCCTGGCCATCACAAGTGTACAGCTGCTAGGTGTTCTAGCTTGCTTGTTGATCCGTTCGTCGCCTTTGCCTTTCCTGTTGTGGAAAGCACTACGCACGTGGCCTTCTCAGCTCAATGCCCATAATAAAAAACACCACGCCAGGATGTGAGTTGTGCGCCTGCAAGCCAGCCCAGGTCGGAGACGCGTCGCCGTGGGGGTTCAGACAAGCATAACAGCAATCGGCACCATCGCATTGACTGACTGGTGTACAGATGGAGTAGATCATCGGTCGTGTAACATTGCCATCAATCGTGTTCCATCGAGCGGTGCTACTGTATCAGTATTCGTTATTCTAAGAGGTGGTGTTAAGTTTCGCTGGAAAATTAGCTAGCTGGTTCACTTTCAGAGGACAAAGGAATAACAGCACGTCGGACAAGCATGCCCACGCTCCTGCGACGCGCCGCTCCGGCGCCCGCAGCCACGGACACCGCCGCCGCCGCCGCTGATCTGCTCCCCCCCCCCCCGGCCAAGCCCTTCGTCAGTCTCGCCCAGGTTCCCCCCCCCCCGGATTCGCTGCCCCAAGATCCGCGCGCGAGTGCCTCGCGTCTGAGCTGTTCCAGCAGCTTCTTGCGGCCGGCCCAGATCTGACCCAGCCGCTGTGGTCGCCGGCTGCCTCGAGCTCCCGCCCGGAAATCCGGGCCGCAGTTACTTCGACCGCCCCGCCAGGTCCCATCCGCAAGGTTCGATTTGCTCAGCCTGAAGATCTGCCTCGCCCACCCCTCGGGCAAACCATTTATGGCGCACCAAAGCCATGTCTCAAGGCGTCGTCGGCTCTGGCCATCAATGCACCTTCGCCCTTGGCCATCAATGCCGTGCAGGGTGCGCCGCGGACAGCTGCTTCCTCGAGCCCTGCATCGCCGCGGGAGCCGGTGGGGGTGGACTCCAGCTCAGGTGAGTGGCAACTGGTTAAATTAAGCTCCGTATTGGTGGCGTGCTCTCACCCCCAACCAACAGCATTCAACTCGCCGGTCAGCGCCTTCACTCTCCCCGCCTACCAGCCGGGCCTTTGTCAAGCGCCATCGCAGGATCTGCCATAAGTGCTTGGAGAAGGGCCACAACAAGATCAATTGCAGAGACCCGTATAAGTGCCTGATCTGCCGCAGAAGTGGGCATCGAGCACGGCAGTGTTCCAACTCCTCTCCTCCAACCCCACAAGATCTCCACAGAGCTCATCCAACTCATCTGTCCACTCTGCCGGTCCCGCCTAGGCTCGTCGACCCTGCTGCTGTGCCGCGGCCTGTGGCCGTTCCCCTGCCTGGGCCGGAGATGCCTCGGGTGGGAGACCCCTCGCTCTGCCCTGATGTGGGCCATGTCGTCGTCGTCTCCACGCCGGAGATGGATGCCCAAGCTGCCAGCCTTGCCAACCTCGCGGCTGTTGTTTGGCTTGGGGGCAACCGCCCGAAGGTCAGCGCCTCCGTCATCCGCGAGGCCGTTGCTGCGGCCGCTGGCGTCGACCGCACCCTTCTGAAAGTGGTGCCTTTCTACCCAAAAGACTTCCTCGTCAGATTCGACTTCCAGCATCATCGGGACTTGGCCACGGCTGCTCCAGGCCGCTTCTCCCACTACAACTCCGACTTCGGCAACCTCGACATCCACATTGCCAAGTGGCGTCTCAACGCGCACGCCGATGCCGTCTAAGCTGACTACCACGTCCACCTCTGCATCGAGAACTTTCTGCTCAATGCTTGGAACAATGCTATTGCTGCACAAGTGCTTGGACAGGACTCGTTCCTGCACTACTTCGACATCGCCACGGTGCAGTGCGAGGACGCGGCGACTCTCAACCTATGGGCGTGGTCGGCGGACCCAAGCAAAATCCCCAAGGTGCAGCTGGTTACGTTCACCTGCAACCAGCCGCCAGCGAGCTGCACTCCTGCTCCTATCGTCGGGCGCAGAGGACTGCGCCGGCGCGTCCTGATCCACCTGGACCGAATCGAAGACTACACCCCTGATGCCGACGGCAGGGTTCCTCGGCGGCCGCGCCCTCTCCCCCCCTTCGACTGGCGCTATGGCGTTGTGGATGGTGAGGCCCGCTCTCGGGATCGCTGTGCTGGGGACGAACGGCGTGGTCATGACGACCGCGACCGACGCGACGACGACCACGACAGAGACGATGATCAAGATGGACGCGGCAGGCGCGGCGACCGCGGCTCTTCCTCCTGGCGCAACCTGTTTCGGAGCCGCTCCAGGGCTCCCCGGCACGATGATGGTCGAGATGGAGGCTCTCGCGATGGTCGGCGGTGCGATGATCGCGAGTCCCGCGGCCACTACGACGACGGCAGGCATCGAGATGTCCCGGACTACAGGAAGATTGACACCACCAGGGTACAACGCCTTCCTGATGGCGCTGTCATCCCCGCTTCAGGCAGGCGGGCTCGGCGCCGCGTGTATGGTCTGGAGAGGCGCTCACGCTCTTGCGAGGCGCCTGGCTTCCGGTGCACAGAAGAAACCCGCGGCAGATCACCTCCGGCATCACCCCGCACCACTTCCTGCGACGTGATCGAGCTGCAACCCTCCCCCACGCTTCCTGCCTGGCTGCGTTGTGCTGCATTCTGCTTGGGATCACCCGTGTCTCCAGAGGCGCCTCCAGGGTGGTCCTCCCCAGCAAGGCTGCAACAGCGCTCTGGATCAATGCCATCAAGCCCCAACACACCTATTTCTGCATCTGCTGATGTGGTTGCTGCTGATGAAGACCAAGCTGTGATGAGCTCCAACCCTGCCCAGGTGCCTGGGACACCTCTGTTTGTGCCTTGTCCTCCAGCCATCCTCCCGACGCCCAACTCCACACCGCCAAGGCCGCCGGCTGCCAGGAGGAAAACCTTAGCTGGCGTGTCTGGCCTGAGCCTGATTCGTAGCAGCCCCAGGCTGGAAGCAAAGAACAAAGACATGCCAATCGCGAAGCTAGCCGAGAAATTGCTTTGCCAGCGTCTGGGCATTGTTGAGGAAGGCGAAATGATCACTGAAGCAGCCATAGAAAAGTATGTGTCTCTCTTCCGCGGCCAACTGCCCGACCTGGCGATTGCGGCACTGAGAGCCCTGTTCAAGCTTGACTGTGATCTTGCATCTGCTGTTGAAGATGCCCTGCTGGACCATGGGGGAGAGGCTGGTATGGAGCTCCAAGGCCAAGGCGAAGAAGGCGCGACGGCGACGGCGACTTCTTGATGCTTCTGCTCCGAATAGTAGCTGATGTCTCCCAGTTCTTATGATTAGCAATCTTCAAGTTTGTACCCCGTTTGCTGGACTAGCTAGGCATGGTAGTCTACAGCTATCTCGCGATGTTGGCCAGGCAAGACTACTGTTAGTGTTAACAGTCATCGATGATGTAGCCCTTGTCTGCAATGAATGAAAGTTTATCTATCTTAAACTGGAACGTCCGTGGTCTCAACTGCCCAAACCATCGTGCAACCGTTCATGAAACAATTGCCGCTACCTCTTGCAATCTTGTTTGCCTACAGGAAACGAAATTAGCTGTTGTTGACCCTTTCGTGGCTTCTTTCCTGGGAGGTCAAAGACTGAAGAACTTTGCAGAAAAACCTGCTGATGGCACCAAGGGGGGAATTCTTATTCTCTGGAATGAAGACTACATGAAGGTGGACGGCATTCATGTTGGCACTTTTTGCATCTCTGCGAACATTTCCATTATCAATACTCCCATCTCCTTCAAACTCACTTCAGTCTATGGGCCTACGAGAAGTAATCTGAAAGACTCTTTCTTCCAAGAGCTTGTGAGCCTCAAACCTGCACAGGGCACTAGATGGCTAGTGACGGGAGACTTCAACCAAGTTTATCGTGCCCGGGACAAAAACCGTGCAAATGTGGACCGCTCTTGCTTAGTTCGCTTTCGAAATGCCCTTAACTCCTGTGAGCTGAAAGAAATCCATCTGCAAAATCGAAAGTTCACTTGGAGCAACGAACAGACTAACCCGATTTTGAGCAAATTAGACTCATTTTTCTGCAATGAGGAATGGGACCTAGATTTCGGCACACACATTCTCCATGCCCTGTCGTCCTCGCTCTCGGACCACTGCCCGCTCCTGTTGGCTAGCGACAAGGGGCCAAAGCGGCCAAAGTCTTTCCGTTTTGAAAACTTCTGGACTAAAATGCCTACCTTCAAGAAGATCGTCCAGGATGCCTGGAATGAGGAAACCACCCACTATGAGCCCTATCAGATGCTTTTCCACAAGCTCAAGAGAACAAGTCAATGTCTCCGCAAGTGGAGCAGGTCCATTTTCTCGAACCACAAAATCCAACTCCACATGGCCCTTGAGATCATCCTCCGTCTCAACATCGCGCAAGAACAACGGACTCTTTCAACGGGTGAACGAATCCTGAGAAAGGATCTTAAGAGAAAGGTTGTGGCCTTGGCGGTTCTTGAGCGGGCAAGGAAAAGGCAAAGCTCGAGAATTAAGTTACTCAAAGAAGGGGATGCAAACACTCGTTTTTTTCACCTTCGAATCAATCATCGACGGAGAAAGAACTTCATCCACCGCCTTAAGCACAATAATGGTTGGGTTACGAGCCATGAACAAAAGAAAGAAATTATTCAGAGCCACTTTAGGAAAGCCATTGGGAAGGCCCCCCCGCGCTCCAAGGACTTCAACTGGGCCTGCATCCCGTTGTCTTCCTGCGACCTCTCGGACCTTGGGACACCATTCACCGAAGAGGAGGTCCGTTTGGCGATCCAAGAGCTCCCAGGAGACAAAGCTCCGGGCCCGGACGGATTCACTGGAGTTTTCTTCAAAGAATGTTGGGACATCATTAAGACGGACATTATGCTTGTGATCAATAATTTCTCCAATCTGCATGTGAATAACCTTCATTGGCTCAACTCAGCCAACATCGCACTCATCCCAAAAAAAGATGGGGCTGAAGACATCTCCGATTTTCGGCCTATCAGTCTCATTCACGTGGTTGCAAAGATCATTGCTAAGATGATGGCTACTCGGCTAGCCCCTCACATGTCCGTGCTCGTCTCCAACACACAAAGTGCCTTCATTAGGAAAAGAAGTATTCACGACAACTTTATGTATGTCCGCAACTTGGCCCGCAGACTCCACCGCACCAAATCCCCTACTTTGCTTCTCAAGCTAGACATCAAGAAAGCCTTCGACTCGGTTAGGTGGGATTACCTTATGGACTTGTTGCGCCACCATCACTTCCCAAGTCGGTTCTGTGATTGGATATCTGCTCTCCTTTCCACGACCTCCTCTAGAGTCCTACTCAATGGTGTTGCTGGCGACCCAATCATGCATGGATGTGGGCTTCGGCAGGGGGATCCTCTCTCCCATCTGCTCTTTGTCCTTGCCATTGATCCCCTGCACCATATCCTAGCCAAGGCGACCGCGCAAGGCAACCTCCATCCACTCCGTGGCAACCCCATCCGGGCCTCCTTATACGCTGACGATGCGGCCATCTTTGTGGCTCCTTTTAAGGAAGATATACAATTCCTCGCTTCAAACCTTTCTGCCTTTGGTGAAGTCACCGATTAGTCACCAATTGCAACAAGAGCCTAGTTGCGCCCATCCGCTGTACCGACTTGGACCTTGACGACATCCTTCAGGCTTTCCCGGCGGTCCGGACATCTTTCCCCTTGCGATACCTTGGCCTTCCCCTGTCGGTCACTAGGCTCAAGCGCATACACTTTCAGTATCTTGAGGACAAGATTGCGGGCAAGCTGCCGCCTTGGTCGGCGATGCATGTTGCGGCCCCTGGACGCATTGTTCTGGTCAAACCTGTCCTCACAGCCATTGCGATCTACCATCTCACGCCGATGGAGCTCCCAGCTGAGGTGTGGAAGAAGATTGACAGTCTGCGACGCGCTTATCTTTGGGCTGGCTGTGACAAGGTGTCTGGAGGAAAGTGTAAGGTTAATTGGGAGCATGTTTGCAAGCCCAAGATCTTCGGTGGCCTGGGTGTGCTCAATCTTGAGAAATTTGCGACCGCCCTTCGTCTTTGTTGGCTTTGGTTCGAATGGGCTGACCCTCCCAAAACTTGGATGGGGATGGAAACGCCCTGCACTGATACGGACAGAGATCTTTTTTCAGCATCCACCATCGTGACTGTTGGTGATGGCAAGAAAGCAAAATTCTGGGAGTCATCTTGGCTCAATGGCCTCCGACCGAAAGATATCGCTCCTAAAATCTTCGAAATATCCAAAAAGAAGGCATGTTTGGTTTGTAAGGCTCTTGACAACAATTCCTGGGTCCGGCAAATTGACATTACACAGGAACTCACTGTGGCACATATCCAGGAGTTTGCGGTCTTATGGGAATTGGTTACTGAAGTTGCTTTCAATCCGGATAGGAAGGACACCATTTCCTGGAAATTCACTTCCAGTGGTGAATATTCGACGGCTACAGCGTACATGGCACAATTCGAGGGCCAAGTTCTCAGCCCAACTGCTCCCACAATCTGGAAGAGTTGGGCCCCCCCAAAATGCAAGGTCTTCACTTGGCTTATCACCCAAAACCGTGTGTGGACGGCGGATTGATTACAACGGAGAGGATGGCCAAACTATGGACTTTGTCCCCTATGCAAACAAGTCCAAGAGTCGCCTCCCATCTCCTCTTCCAGTGTAGGTTCACTACCCGTGTCTGGCACGCGGTGGTCGCATGGCTCGGCATGCAGGACCACTCGCCTCTGATTTGGCGCCATGAAGGCACGGTTGAAGATTGGTGGCTTAAAATGATAAACTCTGGAGGGCACATCAAGAAAGCCACTGCCTCTGTTCTGATGCTTGTAATGTGGGAAGTGTGGAAGGAGCGGAACGCAAGAGTCTTTCGCAACACGGCTTCACCGAAAACCATTATTGTTGCCAAGATCAAAGAGGAGGCCCATCTTTGGGCGTTGGCGGGAGCCAACCACCTGAGTGAGCTTATGTCGCGAGAGTAATCTTTCTTCTTTGCCGCTCTGCGGCTTTTTGTCTAAACCTTCTCCTTAATTAATGAAAATGGCAAGTCTTTTGCCTTGTTTCAAAAAAAAACTTTCAGAGGACAAATCGACACGTACGACAAATTATTAGCAACGGCAGATAGCCGGAGATGAAACGGCGAGTGTTAAGTCAGCTTCGCGGTCGGGTCGGTCCTTGTTTGTCCCGGGCCGTGCTGATCCTACACAATCACAAGTAACGTGACTTGTACTCTAATGAACAATGTCTCTGTCTCTTAAAACAAAACTTTTATTTAGATGGCTCACCATTCATGCCGAATGGATAACAACTTGACTGTCAATTTCCATCACGAACTCACAACCCTTGGATGAAATAAAAATACTATATGAAATTGAAAAATAGGAGGTGCCTACTTTTCGGGCAACTGAAAAAGGTTGACGTTAGCCAATTCTTCTTCTCTGGTTTTCATAGGCCACCCTCCCGCCACTCTCGATCGAACTGCCGTTCCCCTCCAACCGATGTCGGTGCCTCCCCATGCAACCCTGTCCGAGCAGCTTCCTTCGGCGACTTGCTGCCACCCTGGTCATCCCCTCAAACCCCCTTCCTAGCCGTCAACAACCCACCGTTACACATACACTCATCAACCTCCGCCTCCTCACCGGCTCATTCCTGGATCGCCCTCCTCGGAGATGGCAAAGACGGCCAAATCATCCATGTCTCCGTCTTAATGCATTGCACTGCACGTTTGGTCTCACTACGGGGAATCGACTAAGACAATCTCGAATTTTTTTATATTTGTGAGTGTGTTCTTGAGACAAATTCGCATGTATGATTTTTCTTATTGTGCAGCCTAAATATTCGGCTTTAGTAGACAAAATTGTAAATTCTTAACTCTAATGCTTTCCAAAACAACACATAGCATTACCCGGTGGAAGTAGCATAGTCAGGATTTTGAGTCTGGTAATCCAATCGACACAAAAGATTGCGGATGGAGTAGCATATCCACAGACTCATCACATTGTTTTAACCATGTTTCAAAGGAAGAGGAGTCATACCTAACCAGGTGTGTGAAAGCAAATCTGCACGCACCAATCATTTTTTTGCGGGGGTAAAGGGAGTTTTATTGCATATTCATAGAGTTACAGCCGTGAGGCCACAGGTCCTCGATACAAGTTGGAACTGCACGTAGCCAAACAGCGGTGGCTCGCTCCGTCCGGCTATAATTCGCCAAACGATCGGCAACTCTATTCTGAGAGCCACAAAGTTTCTGAGGTAAAAACTCCCTAGTACCAGCTAAGTGTAAAATCTCCAAGACTAACTGGCCATATGAAGAACGCCGCAAGGAACCCGAGGTCAAGCACGACAGCGCTTGAGAGGAGTCAGACTGAACCACCACGGGGTCGTTCGAATGTTGGATGGCAAGGCTCATACCTTGCATCATGGCATGAAGCTCGGCCTCGAGTGGATCATTACAGTGGAAGATATAGCGATAAGCCGCAAAAAGGATCGCCCCTTCGCTGTTCCTTAAGACCATCCCAACTGCCACTGTCCCATCCTCCGGCTGGTACGAGCCGTCAACCGACGGAGCCACCATGCCATGCGTCGGGGCCGACCAAGGTAGTATAGGAACTGGGTCCTTCGGACATGGTGCTACAATGGAGATCGTTGGCATTTTCCCTTTAATTAATAATTAACGGACGTGTTAATTGCTGAACCTTTTCTGATTCTTTTGGACCGCGACTCGGACGTGGGTTTACTTCCACGACCTACCCGGCCCGCACTATATAGTCAGGCAGACGTCTACCCTAGCCGCCGCCAATTCGTATGGTTTTGCACCACCGTTCCAGATTATTGCGCCATCACGCAAGTCTTCTCCATCCCTCCTTCCGGCGTGCACCGCGAGAAGGGACAGCAGGCCTCTAGAACCCCGCCACTCGTGATCCTATACAGGAGAGGGGCAATCAGGTTTTTGGGTAGCGCACTCGCGCGACTGTTGGCAGCGACGACTTCGCCAACGACGACTTCTTTCCCGACCTCGGCAACCTCATCCTGAACGACATGAGCGACAACATCAACGCCGGCGGTGCTGCTCCGGCTGCACCGTATGTGATTCTATCCTTCTTGTTTGAGATCGTGGTAAAAACTCCCTAGTACCTGCTAAGTGTAAAATCTCCAAGACTAACTGGCCATATGAAGAACGCGCCAAGGAACCCGAGGTCAAGCACGGTACGCTTGAGAGGAGTCGACCGAACCACCACGGGTCGTTCGAATGTTGGATGACAAGGCTCATACCTTGCATCATGGCATGAAGCTCGGCCTCAAGTGGATCATTACAGTGGAAGATATAGCGATAAGCCACAAAAAGGATCGCCCCTTCGCTGTTCCTTAAGACCATCCCAACCGGCGCTGTCCCATCCTTCGGCTGGTACGAGCCGTCAACCGACAGAGCCACCATGCCATGCGCCGGGGCCGACCAAGGTAGTATAGGAACTGGGTCCTTCGGACATGGTGCTACAATGGAGATCGTTGGCATTTTCCCTTTAATTAATAATTAACGGACGCGTTAATTGCTGAACCTTTTCTGATTCTTTTGGACCGCGACTCGGACGTGGGGTTTACTTCCACGACCTACCCGGCCCGCACTATATAGTCAGGCAGACGTCTACCCTAGCCGCCGCCAATTCGTATGGTTTTGCACCACCGTTCCAGATTATTGCGCCATCACGCAAGTCTTCTCCATCCCTCCTTCCGGCGTGCACCGCGAGAAGGGACAGCAGGCCTCTAGAACCCCGCCACTCGTGATCCTGTACAGGAGAGGGGCGATCAGGTTTTTGGGTAGCGCACTCGCGCGACTGTTGGCAGCGACGACTTCGCCAACGACGACTTCTTTCCTGACCTCGGCAACCTCATCCTCAACGACATGGGCGACAACATCAACGCCGGCGGTGCTGCTCCGGCTGCACCGTATGTGATTCTATCCTTCTTGTTTGAGATCGTGGTAAAAACTCCCTAGTACCTGCTAAGTGTAAAATCTCCAAGACTAACTGGCCATATGAAGAACGCCGCAAGGAACCCGAGGTCAAGCACGACAGCGCTTGAGAGGAGTCGGACTGAACCACCACGGGGTCGTTCGAATGTTGGATGGCAAGGCTCATACCTTGCATCATGGCATGAAGCTCGGCCTCGAGTGGATCATTACAGTGGAAGATATAGCGATAAGCCACAAAAAGGATCGCCCCTTCGATGTTCCTTAAGACCATCCCAACCGGCGCTGTCCCATCCATCGGCTGGTACGAGCCGTCAACCGACAGAGCCACCATGCCATGCACCGGGGCCGACCAAGGTAGTACAGGAACTGGGTCCTTTGGACATGGTGCTACAATGGAGATCGTTGGCATTTTCCCTTTAATTAATAATTAACGAACGCGTTAATTGCTGAACCTTTTCTGATTCTTTTGGACCGCGACTCGGACGTGGGGTTTACTCCCACGACCTACCCGGCCCGCACTATATAGTCAGGCAGACGTCTACCCTAGCCGCCGCCAATTCGTATGGTTTTGCACCACCGTTCCAGATTATTGCGCCACCACGCAAGTCTTCTCCATCCCTCCTTCCAGCGTGCACCGCGAGAAGGGACAGCAGGCCTCTAGAACCCCGCCACTCATGATCCTATACAGGAGAGGGGCGATCAGGTTTTTGGGTAGCGCACTCGCGCGACTGTTGGCAGCGACGACTTCTTTCCCGACCTCGGCAACCTCATCCTCAACGACATGGGCGACAACATCAACGCCGGCGGTGCTGCTCCGGCTGCACCATATGTGATTCTATCCTTCTTCTTTGAGATCGTGGTAGAATTCATGTTTCTAGTATGTGCCCTAGATGTGTTCTGTTTATCTACTATGCTAGTTCGCATGATTAATTTAATCTCTGCTAGTGCTGTCATGATTTACCTTCTGTTTATTCAGATTAAAACTCGTAGTAATTTGCTCATATATTCAACAATATATACTACTTACACTAATACTCTGTGGAACATGACTAATGGTTGTGCTACCGAGTGCCGTGTATCACACCGGTCAGTGCGTTGGTGCTGATTATTATTGTGCTTGCCGGAATCCCCCATGGCGACGCGTCTCTGACCTGGCTGGCTTGTAGTTGCAGGCCCGGAACTCGCATACAGCTGGTGTTTTTTATGGGCATCGACGTACGCCAAGAAAGACACGTACGTGTACTGCTTTCCACACCGGGAAAGTCGAACGAGACGAGCAGATCAACAAGCGAAAGCCAGAGTACGTTGCAGCTGTACACGTGGGGCGTGTTCGGTTGCCCGCATAGAGCCTAACCAGGCCCGTGCGGAAAGCAAGAGGCCAGTTTGGTTGCCTGGTTTCACTATTGGGCCTGCATCACACGGTTCTTAAAGCAGCCCAGGGACTGGCTCGCTGGAAACACTCGAATCGACAATTTCTCGTCAGCCAGGCCGAAACAAGCGCAAGCGGGCGGGCCCTTGCACGAGTGGAGACGGGAGGGATGCGAGGTGATTACGTGAGGTCTTCTTCAACCTCCAGTAAGCTCCTATCTAATCTCCTCCCTCTGATCTACACAACGGTGCTTTGGTTCGAGGTAAGCTCTACACGAAAAAGATGCACCTTGATGCTACGGTTCCATTCATGCGATCGGTTAGTAGTTTCATCGGTCGTAAGTTCTTAATTTCGTCTTCCCGTTTGGAGCTATTCCGGATGAATTTTGTCAGATTCGCCGCGCGCGATTGATCATTTGAAATTTCTTTTGACCAGTAGCCTAATCTCGCAGTTCCTCACAACATTCGTGTTGTAAGTTTTTGGTTTCGACGATCGTAGCTTCATCTCTCTTTGAATAGCAGTCTACTGCACTGACGCCGCCATGTTGAGTTCCTCTGTCCTCTGCTCAAAGCCCTCCTATTCGTCCCTCTCGACGCCGACACCCTTCCCCTTGATCTCCTTGCCCGCGTCCTACTACACTAGAGTCATTTCCGACGTCTCTCATCTCGGCCTACTCTCTGTCGTCCTCCTACTGCACTGACGCTGCAATGACGCGCACACTGCAGTTCGCCGCGCCGCCGACGGGGTCGATCATCTTGTCCTCCTCTCTCTCGCCCAACTACACTGGAGTCGTTTCCAACGTCGATCATCTCGGCCTCCTCTCGCGTCCACTGCACTGACGATACCATGACGCGAGCACTGTATTCTCCTCCTGAAAGAAATATGCCCTAGAGGCAATAATAAAGTTATTATTTATTTCCTTATTTCATGATAAATGTTTATCATTCATGCTAGAATTGTATTAACCGGAAACATGATACATGTGTGAATGCATAGACAAAAAAAATGTCACTAGTATGCCTCTACTAGACTAGCTTGTTAATCAAAGATGGTTATGTTTCCTAACCATGAACAAAGAGTTATTATTTGATTAACAAGGTCACATCATTAGTAGAATGATCTGATTGACATGACCCATTCCATTAGCTTAGCACACGATCGTTTAGTATGTTGCTACTGCTTTTATCCATGACTTATACATGTTCCTATAACTATGAGATTATGCAACTCCGTTTCCGGAGGAACACTTTGGTGCTACCAAGCGTCACAAGCGAATCGGGTGATTATAAAGGAGTACTACAGGTGTCTCCAAAGGTAGATGTTGGGTTGGCGTATTTGAGATTAGGTTTTGTCACTCCGATTGTCGGAGAGGTATCTCTGGGCCCTCTCGGTAATACACATCATTGAAGCCTTGCAAGCATTACAACTAATGAGTTAGCTGTGAGATGATGTATTACGGAACGAGTAAAGAGACTTGCGGTAACGAGATTGAACTAGGTATTGGATACCGACGATCGAATCTCGGGCAAGTAACATACCGATGACAAAGGGAACAACGTATGTTGTTATGCGATCGACCGATAAAGATCTTCGTAGAATATGTAGGAACCAATATGGGCATCCAGGTCCGCTATTGGTTATTGACCGAGACGTGTCTCGGTCATGTCTACATTGTTCTCGAACCGTAGGGTCCATGACGCTTAAGGTTTCGATGGCGGTTATATTATGAGTTTGTGTATTTTGATGTACGAAGAAGTTGAGTCCCGGATGTGATCACGGACATGACGAGGAGTCTCGAAATGGTCGAGACATAAAGATTGATATATTGGAAGCCTATATTTGGAGTTCGGAATGGTTCGGGTGAAATCGGATTTTACTGGAACACCGGGGTTACGGAACCTCTCGAGGCTATTGGGCCTTAGTGGGCCTCGAGGGAGAAGAGGAAGGGCCGGCCGGGGCAGGCGCGTGCCCCCTCCCCTAGTCCGAATAGGACAAGGAGAGGGGCGCCCCTTCCCTCTTCCCTCCCCCAATCCTACTCCAACTAGGAAGGGGGAGTCCTACTCGGTGGGAGTAGGACTCCTCCGCAGCGCCTCCTCCAAGGGCGGCCGCACCCCCTTGCTCCTTTATATACGGGGCAGGGGGCACCCTAGAACACACAAGTTTGATCTACGGATCGTTCCTTAGCCGCGTCACGGTGCCCCTCCACCATATTCCACCTCGGTCATATCGTCATGAAGCTTAGGCGAAGCTCTGCGCGATAGAACATCAAGATCGTCACCACGCCGTCGTCTTGTGAAACTCTCCTCCCGAGCTCTCTGGATTGGAGCCGAGGAGGCGTCATCGAGCTGTCGTGTGTCAAGAACTCGGGGCGTCGGAGTAACGGCGCCGGGATCGGTCGGATCGCGAGGAGATCGTCGACTACTTCCTCTACGTTGTGATCGCTTCGCCCGGTCTCACGAGTGTACGAGACAACACTCTCCCCTCTCGTTGCTATGCATCACCATGATCTTGCGTGTGCGTAGGAATTTTTGAAATTACTCGTTCCCCAACGATGGCATCCGAGCCTAGGTTTTTATGGTTTGATGTTTTGCAGAGTAGAACACAAGTGAGTTGTGGGCGATACAAGTCATACTACCTACCAGCATGTCATACTTTGGTTCAGCGGTATTGTGAGATGAAGCGGCCCGGACCGACATTACGCAGACGCTTACGCGAGACTGGTTTCACCGCCACGAGCACTCGTTGCTTAAAGGTGATTGGCGGGTGTCTGTCTCTCTCACTTTAGTTGAACTGAGTGCATACGCCCGGTCCTTGAGAAGGTTAAACGGAGTCTATTTGACAAAGTATCGTTGTGGTTTTGATGCGAGGTGAGATTGGTTCTTGCTTAAGCCCGTAGCAGCCACGTAAAATTTGCAACAACAAAGTAGAGGACGTCTAACTTGTTTTTGCAGGGCATGTTGTGATGTGATATGGTCAAGGCGTGATGCTATATTTTATTGTATGAGATGATCATGTTTTGTAACCGAAGTTATCGGCAATGGCAGGAGCCATATGGTTGTCGCTTTATTGTATGAAATGCAATCGCTACTGTAATGCTTTACTTTATCACTAAGCGGTAGCGATAGTCGAGAAAGCATAAGATTGGCGAGGCGACAACGATGCTACGATGGAGATCAAGGTGTCGCGCGGTGGCGATGGTGATCATGATGGTGCTGCAGAGATGGAGATCACGAAGCACAAGATGATGATGACCATATCATATCACTTATATTGATTTGCATGTGATGTTTATCTTTTATGCATCTTATCTTGCTTTGATTGACGGTAGCATTATAAGATGATCTCTCACTAAATTATCAAGAAGTGTTCTCCCGAGTATGCACCGTTGCCAAAGTTAAATCGTGCCCGGACACCACGTGATAAGCTCTCGTCCATCTACGACGGGTGCAAGCCAGTTTTGCACACGCAGAATACTCGAGTTATACTTGACGAGCCTAGCATATGCAGATATGGCCTCGGAACACGGAGACCGAAAGGTCGGCGTGAATCATATAGTAGATATGATCAACATAAGATGTTCACCATTGAAAACTACTCCATTTCACGTGATGATCGGTTATGGTTTAGTTGATTTGGATCACGTGATCACTTAGATGACTAGAGAGATGTCTGTCTAAGTGGGAGTTCTTAAGTAATATGATTAATTGAACTTAAATTTATCATGAACTTAGTACTGATAGTATCTTGCTTGTCTATGTTTGATTGTAGATAGATGGCTCGTCTTTGTTGTTCCGTTGAATTTTAATGCGTTCCTTGAGAAAGCAAAGTTGAAAGATGATGGTAGCAATTACACGGATTGGGTCCGTATTTGAGGATTATCCTCATTGCTGCCTGAAGAGTTACGTCTGGATGCACCGCTAGGTGCAGAACTCTTCGCGAGAGCAACGCCGGATGTTGTGAGCGTCTGGCGAGCAAAGCTGATGACTACTCTATAGTTCGATGTGCCATGCTTTACGGCTTAGAACCGGGACTTCAACGGCGTTTTGAGCGTCATGGAGCATATGAGATGTTCCAGAGTTGAAGTTAATATTCCAAAGAATGCCCGGATTGAGAGATATGAAGTCTCCAATAAGTTCTATAGCTGCAAGATGGAGGAGAATAGTTACATTAGTGAGCACATATTCGAGAATGTCCGGGTACTACAATCACTTGACACAATTGGGAGTTAATCTTCCGGATGATTGTGTCATTGATGAATTCTTCAATCACGCCACCAAGCTACAAAGGCTTCGTGATGAACTATAATATGCAAGGGTTAGTAAAGACTATACCGAGCTCTTCGCAATGCTAAAGGCTGGAGGTAGAAATCAGAAGGAGCATCAAGTGTTGATGGTCAATAAGACCACTAGTTTCAAGAAGAAAGGCAAAGGGAAGAAGAAGGGAACTTCAAGAAGAACAGCAAGCAAGTTGTTGCTCAGAGAAGAAACCCAAGTCGGACCTAAGCTGAAATCGAGTGTTTCTACCGCAAGCGATAGTCCTTTGGAAGCGGAACTGCCCCAAGTATTTGGCGGATAAGAAGGATGGCAAGGTGAACAAAGGTATATGTGATATACATGTTATTGATGTGTACCTTACTAGAGCTCGCAGAGCACTGGTATTTGATATTGGTTACATTGCTAATATTTGCAACTCGAAGCAGGACTACGGATTGCGAACAACGGCAAAGGGCGAGGTGACGATCGCGTGGGAAATGGTTCCAAAGTCGACGTGATCGCGGTCGGCACGCTACCTCTACATCTACCTTCGGGATTAGTTTTAGACCTAAATAATTGTTATTTGGTGCTGCGTTGAGCATGAACATTATATCTGGATCTTGTTTGATGCGAGGCGGTTATTCATTTAAATCGAGAGAATAATGGTTGTTCTATTTATATGAGTAATATCTTTTATGGTCATGCACCCTTGAAGAGTGGTCTATTTTGATGAATCTCGATAGTAGTGATACACATATTCATAATGTTGAAACCAAAAGATGCAGAGTTGATAATGATAGTTCAACTTATTTGTGGCATCGCCGTTTAGGTCATATCGGTGTAAAGCGCATGAAGAAACTCCATCTTGATGGACTTTTGGAGTCACTTGATTATGAATCACTTGGCACGTCTGAACCGTGCCTCATGGGCAAGATGACTAGAACCCGTTCTCGGTACTATGGAGAGAGCAACAGATTTGTTGGAAATCATACATCTGAGATGTATGTGGTCCGATGAATGTTGAGGCTCGTGGCGGATATCGTTATTTTCTCACCTTCACAGATGATTTAAGCAGATATGGGTATATCTACTTAATGAAACATAAGTCTGAAACATTTGAAAAGTTCAAAGAATTTCAGAGTGAAGTTGAAAATCATCGTAATAAGAAAATTAAATTTCTACGATCGTGGAGGTGAATATTTGAGTTCTGAGTTTGGTCTACATTTGAAACAATGCGGAATAGTTTCAAGCAACTCACGCCACCGGAACACCACAACGTAATGGTGTGTCCGAGCGTCGAATCGTACTTTACTAGATATGGTGCGATCTATGATGTCTCTTACAGATTTACCGCTATCGTTTTGGGGTTATGCTCTAGAGGCGGCCGCATTCACCTTGAATAGAACACCGTCAAAATCCGTTGAGGCGACACCTTATGAACTATGGTTTAGCAAGAAACCAAAGTTGTCATTTCTTAAAGTTTGGGGATGCGATGCTTATGTGAAAAAGCTTCAACCTAATAAGCTCGAACCCAAATCGAGAAATGTGTCTTCATAGGATACCCAAAGGAGACAGTTGGGTACACCTTCTATCACAGATCCGAAGGCAAGACATTTGTTGTTAAGAATGGATCCTTTCTAGAGAAGGAGTTTCTCTCGAAAGAAGTGAGTGGGAGGAAAGTAGAACTTGATGAGGTAATTGTACCTTCTCCCTTACTTGAAAGTAGATTGTCGCAGAAACGGTTTCGAGACATCTACACCAAGTAGTGAGGAAGTTGATGATGTTGATCATGAAACTTGAGATCAAGTTCTCGCAGAATCTCGTAGATCAACCAGAGTAAGATCCGCACTGAGTGGTACGGTAATCCTGTTTCGAAATCATGCTACTAGATCATGATGAACCTACGAACTATGAAGAAGCGATGGTGAGCCCAGATTCGCAAAATGGCTTGAGTCCATGAAATCGAGATGGGATCCATGTATGAAAACAAAGTATGGACTTTGGTTGACTTGCCCGAGGGTCGGCAAGCAATAGAAAACAAGTGGATCTTCAAGAAGAAGACCGACGCCGACGGTAATGTTATCGTTCTACAAAGCTCGACTTGTCGCAAAGGGTTTCGACAAGTTCAAGGGATTGACTACGATGAGACCTTCTCACCCGTAGCGATGCTTAAGTCTGTCCGAATCATGTTAGCAATTGCCGCATTTTATGATTATGAAATTTGGCAAATGGATGTAAAGACTGCATTCTGAATGGATTTACGGAAGAAGAGTTGTATATGATGCAACAGAAGGTTTTATCGATCCAAAGGAGCTAACAAAGTGTGCAAGCTCCAATGATCCATTTATGGACTGGTGCAAGCATCTCGGAGTTGGAATAAGCGCTTTGATAGTGTGATCAAAGCATTTGGGTTCATCTGAGACTTTTGGAGAAGCTTTGTATTTACAAGAAAGTGAGTGGGAGCTCAGTAGCATTTTCGATATTATATGTAGATGACATATTGTTGATCGAAAATGATATAGAATTTCTGGATAGCATAAAGGGATACTTGAATAAGAGTTTTTCAATGAAAGACCTCGGTGAAGCTGCTTACATATTGGGCATTAAGATCTATAGAGATAGATCAAGATGCTTAATTGGACTTTCACAAAGCACATACCTTGACAAAATTTTGAAGAAGTTCAAAATGGATCAAGCAAAGAAAGGGTTCTTGCCTGTGTTACAAGGTGTGAAGTTGAGTAAGACTCAATGCCCGACCACTGCAGAAGATAGAGAGAAAATGAAAGATGTTCCTATGCTTCAGCCATAGGCTCTATCATGTATGCAATCTTTGTGTACCAGACACTGATGTGTGCCTTGCTATAAGTTTAGCAGGAGGTACCAAAGTAATCCAGAGTGGATCATTGGACAGCGGTCAAGAACATCTGAAATACCGAAAAGGACTAAGGATATGTTTCTCGTATATGGAGGTGACAAAGAGCTCATAAATGGCAGTTACGTTGATGCAAGCTTTGACACCGATCCGGACGATTCTAAATCGCAGACCGGATCGTATTTACATAACGAAGGGGCTGTCGGTTGGTGCAGTTCTAAACAAAGCGTCGTGGCGGGATCTACATGTGAAGCGGAGTACATAGCAGCCGGAAGCAGCTAATGAAGGAGTGCGGATGAAGGAGTTCATATCCGATCTAGGTGTCATACCTAGTGCATCGGGTCCAATGAAAATCTTCGTGACAATCTTTGGAGCAATTGCCTTAGCAAAGGAATCCAGATTTCACAAGAGGACCAAGCACATCAAAAGACGCTTCAATTCCATCCGGATTTAGTCCGGTGGGAGACATAGAGATTTGCAAGATACACACGGATCTGAATGTAGCAGACCGTTGACTAAGCCTCTTCCACGAGCAAAACATGATAAACACCAAGACTCCATGGGTGTTAGAATCATTACTATGTAATCTAGATTATTGACTCTAGTGCAAGTGGGAGGCTGAAGGAAATATGCCCTAGAGGCAATAATAAAGTTATTATTTATTTCCTTATTTCATGATAAATGCTTATCATTCATGCTAGAATTGTATTAACGGAAACATGATACATGTGTGAATGCATAGACAAACAAAATGTCACTAGTATGCCTCTACTAGACTAGCTTGTTAATCAAAGATGGTTATGTTTCCTAACCATGAACAAAGAGTTGTTATTTGATTAACAAGGTCACATCATTAGTAGAATGATCGATTGACATGACCCATTCCATTAGCTTAGCACACGATCGTTTAGTATGTTGCTACTGCTTTTATCCATGACTTATACATGTTCCTATAACTATGAGATTATGCAACTCCGTTTTCGGAGGAACACTTTGGTGCTACCAAAGCGTCACAGCGTGAATCGGGTGATTATAAAGGAGTACTATAGGTGTCTCCAAAGGCGGATGTTGGATTGGCGTATTTGAGATTAGGTTTTGTCACTCCGATTGTCGGAGAGGTATCTCTGGGCCCTCTCGGTAATATACATCATGAAGCCTTGCAAGCATTACAACTAATGAGTTAGCTGTGAGATGATGTATTACGGAGCGAGTAAAGAGACTTGCGGTAACAAGATTGAACTAGGTATTGGATACCGACGATCGAATCTCGGGCAAGTAACATACCGATGACAAAGGAACAACGTATGTTGTTATGCGGATCGACCGATAAAGATCTTCGTAGAATATGTAGGAACCAATATGGGTCCAGGTCCCCTATTGGTTATTGACCGGAGGCGTGTCTCGGTCATGTCTACATTGTTCTCGAACCGTAGGGTCCATGCGCTTAAGGTTTCGATGGCGGTTATATTATGAGTTTGTGTATTTTGATGTACCGAAGAAGTTGAGTCCGGATGTGATCACGGACATGACGAGGAGTCTCGAAATGGTCGAGACATAAAGATTGATATATTGGAAGCCTATATTTGGAGTTGGAATGGTTCGGGTGAAATCGGGATTTTACGGAACACCGGGGTTACTGGAACCCTCCCGGAGGCTATTGGGCCTTAGTGGGCCTCGAGGGAGAAGAGGAAGGGCCGGCCGGGGCAAGCGCGCGCCTCCCCTAGTCCGAATAGGACAAGGAGAGGGGCGGCGCCCCTTCCTCTTCCTCCCCCAATCCTACTCCAACTAGGAAGGGGGAGTCCTACTCCCGATGGGAGTAGGACTCCTCCAGCAACGCCTCCTCCAGGGCCGGCCGCACCCCTTGCTCCTTTATATACGGGCAGGGGGCACCCTAGAACACACAAGTTTGATCTACGGATCGTTCCTTAGCCGTGTGCGGTGCCCCCTCCACCATATTCCACCTCGGTCATATCGTCATGAAGCTTAGGCGGCTCTGTGCGGTAGAACATCAAGATCGTCCACCACGCCGCGTCGTCTTGTGAAACTCTCCTCCCCAAAGCTCTCTTTGGATTGGAGCCGAGGGCGTCATCGAGCTGTACGTGTGTCAAGAACTCGGGCGTCCGGAGTGGCGCGCCGGGATCGGTCGGATCGCGAGGAGATCGTCGACTACTTCCTCTACGTTGTGATCGCTTCGCTTGGTTCACGAGGGTACGTAGACAACACTCTCCCCTCTCGTTGCTATGCATCACCATGATCTTGCGTGTGCGTAGGAAATTTTTTGAAATTACTACGTTCCCCAACACCTCCCCCGTCAACTGTCTTTGCGCGAGCACTGCAACTAGTTCGTCAACGGTGTCGCTCGTCGTGCCGCCGACGGGATCGCTCGCCCATGACTCCATGCTCATCATGTCGGACACGGGGCCACGGCCACTATCCACCGCAGTCGCCATGGTCCGGCGCACACTGCATTTCTTCTACCCCTTCCACTGCTAGCTCTTAACCTTGTGTGTTAGGTGCAAGTGCTAGCTCTTATTCATACCCCATGCAGACAACCAAACAGCGTGTAGCTGTATGCGCCGAGACAATGCAGGCAACCAAACACCGTGCCAAAGTTGATCTCATAATGCAGGAAGTCCATATGCAGGCAACCAAACAACCTGCAGATGTCGCATATGAGGCTGTTTTTCCAGAGCCAGGCTGGGTTGGGATGTGTATGCAACACAAGTACTATTCACTACTGAAACAAAACACGCCCTTGTCGTGGCCACGAGCAAGGGGATGCCCCGACGGCTAGACCAGTCCACCTACGTACCCAACCTTGCGACCCGTGTGCCGCGAGCTTGCGGACGTACACCGGAGAGGGAGATCAACCGATGGATGGAAGGAGGCACATATGGCAGTGTTAGAATACAATGTATGTATATACGGTTGGATATAAAACCGTATATACTCTTTAACTTGCGTGTGTTACAATTCTGTAATCTGGTAGTTAGGTTGATGCTTCGATCCTCATCTTGTGGTTAGCTAACTTGAGGATCAAGTCTAACCTAACTACTGAATCTTGTAAACCCTAGCCTATGGCTATATATAACACGTAACGCGTCCCTGCTAGGCATACGCTTCACGCCATCTTTCATGGTATTCAGAGCCTATCTCCTCTAGGCACATCTCTCGTAGCCATGGCCTCCTCAAGCTCCGCTATCGCTGCGCCCGCCATCATCCCATAGCCGCTGACTCCATCGCTCCAACTTCCTGGAGTGGAACGCGCAAGCCATGGAGGCCATCTGTGAAGCGGAGCTCGTCTCCTACCTCAATCCAGAGAGGGAGCAGACAACACAGAAGCTCCTCGACAAGGACGACAAGCCCACGGACGTGCCCAACCCTGCATACAACATCGACAAGGCTCGAGATTGTCAGGTGCTGAGCTTCATCTTCAACTCCATCTCAACCCCTGTTATGGTTTAGGTTGCACACTGCGACACGGCGACCGAAGCATGGGCCGCCATTACGGATATCTTTATCTACCAAACCCAAGCACACGTCGTCAACACCAGAATCGCCCTCTCCACCACCAAGAAGGGCAACTTGACGATGGCCGAGTACATAGGGTGCATGAAGGCACTCAGTTATGAGATGGCATCGGTGGGCAAGCCGCTCACCGACAACGACATGGTGTCCTACGTCCTCGCGGACTCGAGTACGACTACATGCCTTTCGTCTCCATGATCTGCGCTCAGACTCATCAAATCATGGTGAGCAAGCTTTACTCGCAGATTGGCTATGTTTGAAGGTGGAGGGAAATCCTCCCACTCATGTGCCAACGCCGTCTTTCACGGCGGGCATGGTGGATCCAACCATGGCGGTGGCCGCGGTGGCAACGGCGGACGCAATGGAGGCGGCCGAGGCAACAACGGTGGTGGTCGTGGTTGCGGCGGAGGTGGCGGCCACGGCAATGGAGGAGGTCGAAATGATCTCCCCGGCGACTTCTGCCAAATCTGCACCAAGCCCAATCACACGGCCATGGAGTGCTATCGCCATTTTGACATCTCCTTCAACAAGGATAAAAGTGAAGCAACCGTCAACACCAACTCCTCCTATGGGGTGGACACAAACTGGTATGTGGACTCAGGTGCAATAGACCACATTACCAGCGAGCTTGACAAACTCACCGTCCGTGACAAGTACAATGGACACGATTAAGTAAACGTGCCAAATGGCACAGGTATGAAGATTTCCCATATAGGTCATGCATATGTTTGTACCCCTACTCGCAATCTTCATCTTAATTTTTTTTGCATGTGCCCAAAGCCACCAAAAACTTGATCTCTGCCCATCGTTTATCTTATGACAATCATGTGGTTCTTGAAACTCATCCTCATTCTTTCTATGTCAAGGACAAGGCAACGAGGAAAACCCTCCTCCACGCCAGGTGTAGAAACGGGCTCTATCCCCTATCATCAGCTCCAATAAGCTCGGGCAGACATGCACTTGGAGCCATGATAACCCACAAGTGTAGGGGATCGCAACAACTTTCGAGGGTAGAGTATTCAACCCAAATTTATTGATTCGACACAAGGGGAGCCAAAGAATATTCTTAAGTATTAGCAGTTGAGTTGTCAATTCAACCACACCTGGATAACTTAGTATCTGCAGGAAAGTAGTATGATAGTAATGGTAAAAGTGGCAAAAGTAAAGATAGCAGTTTTGTAGTAATTGTAACAGTAGCAACGGAAAAGTAAATAAGCGAAGCACAATATGTGAAAAGCTCGTAGGCATTGGATCAGTGATGGATAATTAAGTCGGATGCGATTCCTCGTGTAATAGCTATAACATAGGGTGACATAGAACTAGCTCCAATTCATCAATATAATGTAGGCATGTATTCCAAATATAGTCATAGGTGCTTATGGAAAAGAACTTGCATGACATTTTTTGTCCTACCCTCCCGTGGCAGTGGGGTCCTAGTGGAAACTAAGGGATATTAAGGCCTCCTTTTAATAGAGTACTGGACCAAAGCATTAACACATAGTGAATACATGAACTCCTCAAACTATGGTCATCACCGAGAAGTATCCCGATTATTGTCACTTCGGGGTTGTCGGATCATAACACATAATAGGTGACTATAGACTTGCAAGATAGGATCAAGAACTCACATATATTCATGAAAACATAATAGGTTCAGATCTGAAATCATGGCACTCGGGCCCTAGTGACAAGCATTAAGCATAGCAAAGTCATAGCAACATCAATCTCAAGAACATAGTGGATACTAGGATCAAACCCTAACAAAACTAACTTTATTACATGGTAAATCTCATCCAACCCATCACCGTCCAGCAAGCCTACGATGGAATTACTCACGCACGGCGGTGAGCATCATGAAATTGGTGATGGAGGATGGTTGATGATGACGACGGTGACGAATCCCCCTCTCCGGAGCCCCGAACGGACTCCAAATCAGCCCTCCCGAAAGAGATTAGGGCTTGGCGGCGGCTCCCTATCGTAAAATGCGATGAAACTTTCTCTCTGATTTTTCTCTCCGCGAAACGGAATATATAGAGTTGGAGTTAAGGTCAGTGGAGCATCAGGGGGCCCATGAGACAGGGGGCGCGCCCAGGGGGAGGGCGCGCCCCCACCCTCGTGGACGGGGTGTGGGCCCCCTGGCCTTGATTCTTTCGCCAGCATTTTTTATATTTTCCAAAAGTTATCTCTTTGGATTTTCAGGTCATTCTGAGAACTTTTGTTTTCTGCACAATAAAGAAAACACCATGGCAGTTCTACTGAAAATAACGTCAGTCCGGGTTAGTTTCATTCAAATCATGCAAGTTAGAGTCCAAAACAAGGGCAAAAGTGTTTGGAAAAGTAGATACGTTGGAGACATATCACGCCACCAAGATCTCTTTGAAGGAAATATGCCCTAGAGGCAATAATAAAGTTATTATTTATTTCCTTATTTCATGATAAATGTTTATCATTCATGCTAGAATTGTATTAACCGGAAACATAATACATGTGTGAATGCATAGACAAAACAACATGTCACTAGTATGCCTCTACTAGACTAGCTTGTTAATCAAAGATGGTTATGTTTCCTAACCATGAACAAGGAGTTGTTATTTGATTAATAAGGTCACATCATTAGTAGAATGATCGATTGACATGACCCATTCCCTTAGCTTAGCACACGATCGTTTAGTATGTTGCTACTGCTTTTATCCATGACATATACATGTTCCTGTAACTATGAGATTATGCAACTCCCTTTTACGGAGGAACACTTTGGGTGCTACCAAAGCGTCTGGCGTAATCGGGTGATTATAAAGGAGTACTACAGTGTCTCCAAAGGCAGATGTTGGGTTGGCGTATTTGAGATTAGGTTTTGTCACTCCGATTGTCGGAGAGGTATCTCTGGGCCCTCTCGGTAATGCACATCATGAAGCCTTGCAAGTACTACAACTAATGAGTTAGTTGTGAGATGATGTATTACGGAACGAGTAAAGAGACTTGCGTAGCGAGATTGAACTAGGTATTGGATACCGACGATCGAATCTCGGGCAAGTAACATACCGATGACAAAGGAACAACGATATTGTTATGCGGATCGACCGATAAAGATCTTCGTAGAATATGTAGGAACCAATATGGGCATCCAGGTCCGCTGTTGGTTATTGACCGTGAATAGTTCTAGGTCATGTCTACATTGTTCTCGAACCGTAGGGTCCGCACGCTTAAGGTTTCGATGGCGGTTATTATGAGTTTATGTATTTTGATGTACGAAGAAGTTGAGTCCGGATGTGATCACGGACATGACGAGGAGTCTCGGAATGTCGAGACATAAAGATTGATATAATTGAAGCCTATGTTTGGAGTTGGAATGGTTCCGGCTAAAACGGAATTTATCGAGTACCGGAGGTTCTGGAACCCCCGGAGGTAAATGGGCCTCGATGGGCCTTAGTGGAAAGGAGAAGGGCCAGCCCTGGGTGGGGTGGCCCCCCTTCCCTAGTCTTACTAGGACTAGGAGAAGGGGCCGCCCCCTCTCTCTCTTTCCCCCTCAGGGATCCTAGTCCAACTAGGATTGGAGGGAATCCTACTCCCGGAGGGAGTAGGACTCCTTGGCGCCTCCCTTGGGCCGGCCCCTCCCCCTTGCTCCTTTATATCACAGGCAGGGGGCACCTTAGAACACACAAGTTGATCTTTAGATCGTTCCTTAGCCGTGTCGGTGCCCCCTCCACCATATTCCACCTCGGTTATACCGTCATGAAGCTTAAGCGAAGCCCTGGCCGTGAAACATCAAGATCGTCACCACGCCGTCGGTCGTGAAACTCTCCCTCGACACTTGGCTGGATCGAGTACGAGGGACGTCATCGAGCTGTACGTGTGTCAAGAACTCGGGGCGCCGAATAACGGCGCGGGATCGGTCGGATCGCGAGGAGAGCGTCGACTACTTCCTCTACGTTGTGATCGCTTCGCCGGGTCTCACGAGTGCGTGAGACAACACTCTCCCTCTCGTTGCTATACATCACCATGATCTTGCGTGTGCGTAGGAAAATTTTTGAAATTACTCGTTCCCCAAGCAGTGGTATCGAGCCTAGGTTTTTCTATGGTTTGATGTTTTGCACGAGTAGAACACAAGTGAGTTGTGGGCGATACAAGTCATACTACCTACCATCATGTCATACTTTGGTTCAGCGGTATTGTGAGATGAAGCGGCCCAGACCGACATTACGCGTACACTTATGCGAGACTGGTTTCACCGCTGCGAGCACTCGTTGCTTAAAGGTGACTGGTGGGTGCCTGTCTCTCTCACTTTAGTTGAACCGAGTGTGGCTACGCCCGGTCCTTGAGAAGGTTAAAGCGAGTCTATTTGACGAAATATCGTTGTGGTTTTGATGCGTGGGTGAGACTGGTTCTTGCTTAAGCCCGTAGCAGCCACGTAAAATTTGCAACAACAAAGTAGAGGACGTCTAACTTGTTTTTGCAGGGCATGTTGTGATGTGATATGGTCAAGGCGTGATGCTATATTTTATTGTATGAGATGATCATGTTTTGTAACGAAGTTATCGGCAATGGCAGGAGCCATATGGTTGTCGCTTTATTGTATGCAATGCAATCGCTGTAATGCTTTACTTTATCACTAAGCGGTAGCGATAGTCGTAATAGCATAAGTTTGGCGAGGCGACAACGATGCTGCGATGGAGATCAAAGGTGTCGCGCGGTGGCGATGGTGATCATGGTGGTGCTGCGAGATGGAGATCATGAAGCACAAGATGATGATGACCATATCATATCACTTATATTGATTTGCATGTGATGTTTATCCTTTTATGCATCTTATCTTGCTTTGATTGACGGTAGCATTATAAGATGATCTCTCACTAAATTATCAAGAAGTGTTCTCCCGAGTATGCACCGTTGCCAAAGTTAAATCGTGCCCGGACACCACGTGATGATCGGGTGTGATAAGCTCTCGTCCATCTACAACGGGTGCAAGCCAGTTTTGCACACGCAGAATACTCGGGTTATACTTGACGAGCCTAGCATATGCGAGATATGGCCTCGGAACACGGAGACCGAAAGGTCGGCGTGAATCATATAGTAGATATGATCAACATAAGATGTTCACCATTGAAAACTACTCCATCTCACGTGATGATCGGTTATGGTTTAGTTGATTTGGATCACGTGATCACTTAGATGACTAGAGATGTCTTCTAAGTGGGAGTTCTTAAGTAATATGATTAATTGAACTTAAATTTATCATGAACTTAGTACTGATAGTATCTTGCTTGTTTATGTTTGATTGTAGATAGATGGCTCGTCTTTGTTGTTCCGTTGAATTTTAATCGTTCCTTGAGAAAGCAAAGTTGAAAGATGATGGTAGCAATTACACGGATCGGGTCCGAATTTGAGGATCATCCTCATTGCTGCACGGAAGAGCTACGTCTGGATGCACCGCTAGGTGACGAACTCTTCTTTGGAGCAACGCCAGATGTTGTGAGCGTCTGGCGAGCAAAAGCTGATG